>JAJFZO010000872.1:17500-90000 GCA_021397835.1 Moringa oleifera | reverse complement strand
CCAGGGGAGCCACATCACATGGACCCTGGGCACTGGAGGCATGCCCCGGCAGCCCCCAGCAGGCAAGGCATGGGCCAAGTGCCCAGCGTGCGGCAGAGGAGGGCGAGCCAGACAGGACACAGGCGCCCATCACGAGCCAGCCCCCTCGTCCCTGTCCCTCGACTAAGTGCCCAGCGAGCGAGCCAGGGGTGCCGCGTCGCACGGACCCTGGGCATGGGTGGCATGCCCAGGCAGCCCCCAGCAGGCACGGCATGGGCTGCATGCCCACTGTGCGGCAGCGGTGGGCGCGCCAGTCAGGCCGCGGGTGCCCATCGCTAGCCAGTCCACAAGTCCCTGTCCCTTGACTAAGTGCCCAGCGAGCAAGCCAGGGGGGCTGCGTCGCACGGACCCAGGGCATAGGTGGCACGCCCAGGCAGCCCCCAGCAGGCATGGCATGGGCTGCTTGACCAGCGTGCGGCAGCGATGGTTTCGCCAGCCAGGCCGCGGGCGCCCATCGCGAGCCAGCCACCACGTCCCTGTCCCTCGACTAAGTGCCCAGCGAGCGAGCCAGGGGGACCGCGTCGCATGGACCCTGGGCACGGGAGGCATGCCAAGGCAGCCCCCAGCAGGCACGGCATGGGTTGTTCGCCCAGCGTGAGGCAGCGGTGGGCGTGCCAGCCAGGCCGCTGGTGGCCATCGCGAGCAAGCCCCCACGTCCCTGTCCCTCGACTAAGTCCTCAGCGAGCGAGCCAGGGGGGCCGTGTTGCACGGACCCTGCTCACGTATGGCACGCCCAGGCAGCCCCCACCAGGAATGGCATGGGCTGCTTGCCCAGCGTGCGGCAGCGGTGGGCGCACCAGCCCCCTCGTCCCTGTCCCTCGACTGACTTCCCAGCGTGCAAGCCAGGGATGCCACGTCACACGGACCCTGGGCACGGGTGGCATGCCCAGGCAGCCCCCAGCAGGCACGGCATGGGCTGCTCGACCAGCGTGCGGCAGCGGTGGGCGCGCCAGCCAGGCCGCGGGAGCCCATCGCGAGCCAGCCCCCACATCCCTGTCCCTCGACGTAGTGCCCAGCGTGCGAGCCAGGGGGGCCGCATCGCATGGACCCTGGGCATGGGTGGCATGACCAGGCAGCCCCCAGCAGGCTCGGAATGGGCTGCTCGCCCAATGTGCAGCAGCGGTGGGCGTGTCATCCAAGCCTCGGGCGCCCATCGCGAGCCAGCCCCCACGTCCCTGTCCCTCGGCTAAGTGCCGAGCGAGGGAGCCAGGGGGGCTGCATCACACAGACCCTAGGCATGGGTTGCACGCCCAGGAAGCCCCCAGCAGCCATGGCATGGGCTGCTCGCCCAGCGTGCGTCAGCGGTGGGCGCCCATTGCGAGCCAGCTCCCATGTCCCTGTCCCTCGACGTGGTGCCCAGACAGCGAGCCAGGGAAGCCACATCGCACGGACCCTGGCTTGGGTGGCACACGCAGGAAGCCCCCAGCAGGCACGGCGTGGGCTGCTCGCTCAGCGTGCGGCAGTGGTGGGCACACCAGCCAGGCAGCAGGCGCCCATTGCGAGCCAGCCCCCACGTCCCTATCCCTCGACGTAGTGCCTAGCAAGCGAGCCAGGGGGGCCGTGTTGCATGGACACTGGGCACGGGAGGCACACCAAGGTAGCTCCCAGCAGGCACAGCATAGGCTGCTTGCCCAGCGTGCGGCAGCGAAGGGCGCGCCAGCCAGGCCACGGGTGCCCATCATGAGCCAGACCCCTTGTCACTGCCCCTCGACTTAGTGCCCAGCGAGCGATCCAGGGGAACCACGTCGCACGGACCCTGGGCATGGGAGGCATGCCCCGGCAGCCCCCAGCAGGCATGGCATGGGCCAAGTGCCCAGCGTGCCGCAGCGGTGGGCGCGCCAGCAAGGCCACAGGCGCCCATCATGAGCCAGACCCCTCGTCACTGTCCCTCGACTTAGTGCCCAGCGAGGGAGCCAGGGGAGCCATGTCACATGGACCCTTGGCACGGGAGGTATGCCCAGGCAGCCCCCAGCAGGCATGGAATTGGCCAAGTGCCCAGCATGCGGCAGCGGTGGGCGCGCCAGCAAGGCCACAGGCGACCATTGCGAGCCAGCACCCTCATCCCTGTCCCTCGACTAAGTCCCCAGCGAGCGAGCCAGGGGAGCCGTGTCACATGGACCCTGGGCATGGGAGGCATGCCCCAAGAGCCCCCAGCAGGCACAGCATTGGCCAAGTGCCCAGCGTGCGGCAGCGGTGTGCGCACCAGCGAGCCCACAGGCGCCCATCATGAGCCAGACCCCTCGTCCCTGTCCCTCGACTTAGTGCCCAGCGAGTGAGACAGGGGAGCCGCGTCGTATGGACCCTGGGAATGGGAGCCATGCCCAAGCAGCTGCCAGCAGGCACAGAATGGGCCATGTGCCCAGTGTGCAGCAGTGGTGGGCGCGCCAGCCAGGCCACAGGCGCCCATCGCGAGCCAGCCCACTCGTCCCTGTCCCTCAACTAAGTCCCGGCTGAGCAAGCCAGGGGAGCCGCGTCGCACGGACCCTGTTCATGGGAGGCATGCCCTGGCAGCCCCCAGCAGGCATGGCATAGGCCAAGTGCCCAGCGTGCAGCAGCGGTTGGAGCGCCAGCGAGGCCACAGGTGCCCATCATGAGCCAGACCCCTCGTCACTGCCCCTCGACTTAGTGCCCAGCGAGCGATCCAGGGGAACCGCGTCGCACGGACCCTGGGCATGGGAGGCATGCCCGGCAGCCCCCAGCAGGCATGGCATGGGCCAAGTGCCCAGCGTGCCGCAGCGGTGGGCGCGCCAGCAAGGCCACAGGGGCCCATCATGAGCCAGACACCTCGTCCCTGTCCCTCGACTTAGTACCCAATAAGCGATCCAGGGGAGCAGTGTCGCATGGACCCAAGGCACAGGAGGCATGCCCAGGCAGCCCCCAGCAGGCATGGAATGGGCCAAGTGCCCAATGTGCGGCCGCGGTGGGCGCGCCAGCCAGGCCACAGGCGCCCATCGCGAGCCAGGCCCCTCGTCCCTGTCCCTCGACTAAGTCCCCAGCGAGCGAGCCAGGGGAGTGGCGTCGCACGGACCCTGGGCACGGGAGGCATGCTGTGGCAGCCCCCAGCAGGCACGGCATTGGCCAAGTTCCCAGCATGCGGCAGCGGTGGGAGCGCCAGCGAGGCCACAGGCGCCCATCATGAGCCAGACCCCTTGTCCCTGTCCCTCGAAAAAGTCCCCAGCGAGCGAGCCAGGAGAGCCATGTTGCATGGACCCTGGGCACTGGAGGTATACCCAGGCATCCCCCAGCAGGAACCGAATGGGCCAAGTGCCCAGCATGCGGCAGCAGTGGGCACGCCAGCCAGGCCACAGGCGCCCAACGCCAGCCAGCCCCCTTATCCCTGTCCCTCGACTAAGTGCCCAGCGAGCGAGCCAGGGGAGCTGCGTCGCATGGACCCTGGGTACGGGAGGCATGCCCAGGCATCCCCCAGCAGGTACGGAATGGGCCAAGTGCCCAGTGTGCAGCAGCGGTGGGAGCGCCGGCCAGGCCACCGGCGCCCATCGCGAGCCAGCCCCCTGATCCCTGTCCCTTGACTAAGTCCCGGCCGAGTGAGCCAGGGGAGCCACGTCACATGGACCCTGGGCATGGGAGGCATGCCCTGGCAGCCCCCAGCAGGCACAGCATGGGCCAAGTGCCCACCGTGCGGCAGCGGTGGGAGCGGCAGCGAGGCCACAGGCGCCGATCATGAGCCAGACCCCTCGTCTCTGTCCCTCAAATTAGTGCCCAGCGAGCAAGCCAGGGGAGCCATACTGCACAGACCCTGGGCATGGGAGGTATTCCCAGGCAGCCCCCAGCAGGCACGGAATGGGCCAAGTGCTCAGCATGCGGCAGCGGTGGGCGCGCCAGCCAGGTCACAGGCGCCCATCGCGAGCCAGCCCCCTCGTCCCTGTCCCTCGACTAAGTCCCCAGCGAGCGAGCCAGGGGAGCCGTGACGCACAGACCCTGGGCATGGGAGGCATGCCCTGGCAGCCCCCAGCAGGCATGGCATGGGCCAAGTGCCCAGCGTGCGGCAGCGGTGGGCGCGCCAGCCTGTCCACAGGCGCCCATCGCGAGCCAGCCCTCACGTCCCTGTCCCTCGACTAAGTGCCCAGCGAGCGAGCCAGGGGGGCCGCGTCGCACGGACCCTGTGCTTGGGTGGCATGCCCTGGCAGCCCCAAGTAGGCACGGCATGGGCCAAGTGCCCAGCGTGCGGCAACGGTGGGAGCGCCAGCGAGGCCACAGGCGCCCATCATGAGCCAGACCCCTCGTCAATGTCCCTGAAAAAAGTCCCCAGCGAGCAAGCCAGGGGAGCCATGTTGCACAGACCCTGGTGACAGGAGGTATGCCCAGCCAGTCCCCAGCAGGCACGGAATGGGCCAAGTGCCCAGCTTGCGGCAGCGGTGGGCGCGCCAGCCAGGCCACAGGCGCCCATCGCAAGCCAGCCCCCTCGTCCCTGTCCCTCGACTAAGTGCCCAGTGAGCGAGCCAGGGGAGCCGTGTCGCATGGACCCTGGGCATGGGAGGCATGCCCACGAAGCCCCCAGCAGGCATGGAATGGGTCAAGTGCCCAGTGTGCGGCAGCAGTGAGCGCACCAGCAAGGCCACAGGCGCCCATCATGAGCCAGACACCTCGTCCCTGTCCCTCGACTTAGTGCCCAGCGACCTAGCCAGGGGAGCCGCGTCGCATGGACCTTTGGCACGGAAGGCTTGCCCAGGCAGCCCCCAGCAGGTGCGGCATGGGCCAAGTGCCCAGCATGCAGCAGCGGTGGGCGCGCCAGCAAGGCCACAGGCGCCCATAATGAGCCAGACACCTCGTCCCTGTCCCTCGACTTAGTGCCCCGCGAGCGAGCCAGGGGAGCCGTGTCGCACTGACCCTGGGCATTGGAGGCATGCCCAGGCAGCCCCCAGCAGGCACGGAATGGGCCAAGTGCCCAGTGTGCGGCAGCGGTGGGCGCGCCAGCCTGGCCACAGGCGCCCATCGCGAGCCAGCCCCCTCGTCCCTGTCCCTCGACTAAGTCCCCAGTGAGAAAGACAGGGGAGCCGTGTCGCATGGACCCTGGGCACAGGAGGCATGCCCTGGCAGCCCCCAGCAGGCACGGCATGGGCCAAGTGCCCAGCATACGGCAGCGGTGGGAGCGCCAGCGAGGCCACAGGCGCCCATCATGAGCCAGACCCCTCGTTCCTGTCCCTCCAAAAAGTCCCCAGCGAGCAAGCCAGGGGAGCCATACTGCACAGACCCTGGGCATGGGAGGTATTCCCAGGCAGCCCCCAGCAGGCACGGAATGGGCCAAGTGCTCAGCATGCGGCAGCGGTGGGCGCGCCAGCCAGGCCACAGGCGCCCATCGCGAGCCAGCCCCCTCGTCCCTGTCCCTCGACTAAGTCCCCCGAGCGAGCCAGGGGAGCCGTGACGCACAGACCCTGGGCATGGGAGGCATGCCCTGGCAGCCCCCAGCAGGCATGGCATGGGCCAAGTGCCCAGCGTGCGGCAGCGGTGGGAGCGCCAGCGAGGCCACAGGCGCCCATCATGAGCCAGACCCCTCGTCCCTGTCCCTCGACTTAGTGCCCAGCGAGTGAGCCAGGGGAGCCATGTCGCACAGACTCTGGGCACGGTAGGCATGCCCAGGCAGCCCCCAGCAGGCACGGAATGGGCCAGGGGCCCAGTGTGCTGCAGCGGTGGGCGCGCCAGCCAGGCCACTGGCGCCCATCGCGAGCCAGCACCCTCGTCCCTGTCCCTCGATTAAGTGCCCAGCGAGCGAGCCAGAGGAACCACGTTGCACGGTCCCTGGGCATAGGAGGCATGCCCAGGCAGTACCCAGCAGGCATGGCGTGGGCCAATTTCCCAGCGTGCAGCAGCGGTGGGCGTGCCAGCCAGGCCACAGGCGCCCATCGCGAGCCAGCCCCCTCGTCCCTGTCCCTCGACTAAGTGCCCAGTGAGTGAGCCAGAGGAGCCAAGTCGCATGGACCCTGGGCATGGGAGGCCTGCCCAGGCAGCCCCTAGCAAGCACGGCATGGGCCAAGTGCCCAGCGTGCGGCAGCAGTCGGTGTGCCAGCCAGGCCACGGGCGCCCATCGCGAGCCAGCCTCCTCGTCCCTGTCCCTCGACTTAGTACCCAGTGGGTGAGCCAGGGGAGCCACGTCGCACGGACTCTGGGCATGGGAGGCATGCCCTGGAAGCCCCCAGCAGGCACGGCATTGGCCAAGTGTCCAGCGTGCGGCAGCGGTGGGCGCACCTGCCAGGCCACTGGCTCCCATCGGGAGCTAGCCCCCTCGACTGACTGCCCAGCGTGCGAGCCAGGGGTGCCTTGTCGCACGGGCCCTGGGCGTGGGTGGCACGCCCAGTAAGCCCCCATCAGGCATGGCATGGGCTGCTCATCCAGTGTGAGGAAGCGGTGGGCGCGCCAGCCATGCCGTGGGTGCCCATCGCGAGCCAGCCCCCACGTCCCTGTCCCTCGACTAAGTGCCCAGCGAGCGAGCCAGGGGGGCCGCGTCGCACGGACCCTGTGCTTGGGTGGCATGCCCAGGCAGCCCCAGCAGGCACTGCATAGGCTGCTTGCCCAGCTTGCTGCAGTGGTGGGCGTGCCAGCCAGGCCGCTGGCGCCAATCGCGAGCCAGCCCCCACGTCCCTGTCCCTGGACGTAGTGCCCAGCGAGTGAGCAAGGGGGGCCGCGTCGCACAGACCCTGAGCACTGGTGGCACGCCCAGGCAGCCCCCATCAGGCACGGCATGGGCTGCTGGCCCAGAGTGCGGCAGCGGTGGGTGCGCCAGCCAGGCAGCGGGCGCCCATCGCGAGCCAGCCCCCTCGTCCCTGCCCCTCGACTGACTGCCCAGCTTGCGAACCAGGGGTGCGGCATCGCATGGGCCCTGGGCACGGGTGGCACGCCCAGGATGCCCCCAGCAGGCACGGCATGGGCTGCTCGCCCAGCGTGATGTAGCGGTGGGCGCGCCAGCCATGCCGCGGGCGCCCATCGTGAGCCAGCCCCCACGTCCCTGTCCCTCGACTAAGTGCCCAACGAGCGAGCCAGGGGGGCCATGTCGCTCAGACCCTGGGCTTGGGTGGCACGCCTAGGTAGCCCCAAGATGGCACGACATGGGCTGCTCGCCCAGCGTGCAGCAGCGGTGGGTGCGCCAGCCAGGCAGCGGGCGCCCATCGCGAGCCAGCCCCCTCGTCCCTGCCCCTCAACTGACTGCTCAGCGTTCGAGCCAGGGGTTCCGCATCACACGGGCCCTGGGCATGGGTGGCACGCCCAGGCAGCCCCCAGAAGGCACGACATGGGCTGCTCACCCAGCATGAGGCAGCGCTGCGTGCGCCAGCCATGCTGCGGGCGCCCATCACGAGCAAGCCCCTACGTCCCTGTCCCTCGACTAAGTGCCCAGCGAGCGAGCAAGGGGGACCACGTCGCACGGACCCTGGGCATGGGTGGCACGCCCAGGCAGCCCCAAGCAGGCACGGCATGGGCGGCTTGCCCAGCGTGCGGCAGCGGTGGGCGCGCCAGCCAGGCCGCTAACGCCAATCGCGGGCAAGGCCCCTCGTCCCTGCCCATCGACTGACTGCCCAGCATGCGAGCCAGGGGTACCACGTCGCACGGACCCTGGGCATGGGTGGCACAACCAGGCAGCCCCCAGCAGGCACGGCATCAGCTGCTCGCCCAGCGTGCGGCAGCGATGGGCGCGCCAGCAATGCCGCGGGCGCCCATCGTGACCAGCCCCCATGTCCCTGTCCCTCGACTAAGTGCCCAGCGAGCAAGCCAGGGCAGCCGTGTCGCATGGACCCTGGGCTTGCGTGGCATGCCCAGGGAGCCCCCTGCAGGCACGACAGGGGCAGCTCACCCAGCGTGCGGCAACGGTGGGCGCGGCAGCTAGGCCGCGGGCGCCCATCGCGAGCCAGCCCCCACATCCCTGTCCCTTGACGTAGTGCCCAGCGAGCGTGCCAGGGGGCCCGCGTCGTACGGACCCTGGGCACGGGTGGCACACCCAGGCAGCCCCAAGCAGGCACAGCATGGGCTGCTCGCCCAGCGTGCGGCATCGGTGGGCGTGCCAGCCAGGCCGCTAACGCCCATCGTGAGCAAGCCCCCTCGTCCCTGCCCCTTGACTGACTGCCCAGCATGCGAGCCAGGGGTGCCACGTCGCACGGACCCTGGGCATGGGAGGCACGACCAGGGAGCCCGCAGCAGGCAAGGCATGGGCTGCTCGCCCAGCGTGTGGCAGCGGTGGGAGCGCCAGCCATGCCGCGGGCGCCCATCATGACCAGCCCCCACGTCCCTGTCCCTCGACTAAGTGCCCAGCAAGCAAGCCAGGGGGGCCGTGTCGCATGGACCTTGGGCTTGCGTGGCATGCCCAGGCAGCCCCCTGCAGGCACGGCATGGGCTGCTCGCCCAGCGTGCAGCAGCGGTGGGCACGCCAGCTAGGCCGCGGGCGCCCATCGCGAGCCAGTCCCCACGTCCCTGTCCCTCGACGTAGTGCCCAGCGATCGTGCCAGGGGGGCCACATCGCATGGACCCTGTTCACGGGTGGCACACCCAGGCAGCCCCCAGCAGGCACGGCATGGGCTGCTCGCCAGCGTGCGGCAGCGGTGAGCGCGCCGGCCAAGTCGCGGGCGCCCATCGCGAGCCAGCCCCTCGTCCCTACCCTTGCACTGACTTCCCACCGTGCGAGCAAGGGGAGCCACGTCGCACGGACCCTGGGAACGGGTGGCACGCCCAGGCAGCCCCCAGCAGGCACAGCATGGGCTGCTCACCCAGCTTGCGGCAGCGGTGGGCGCGACACCCAGGCCGCGGGCGCCCATCCCGAGCCAGGCCCCTCCTCCCTGTCCATCGACTAAGTGCCCAGCGAGCGAGCCAGAGGGGATTCTTCTCATGGACCCTGGGCACAGGTGGCACACCTAGGCAGCTCCCAGCAGGCACCGCATAGGCTGCTCACCAACCGTGTGGCAGCGGTGGGCGAGCCAGCCAGACAGCGTGCGCCCATCGCGAGCCAGCCCCCACGTCCCTGTCCCTCGACGTAGTGCCCAGCGAGCGTGCCAGGGGGGCCGCGTCGCACGGACCCTGTGCACGGGTGGCACACCCTGGCAGCCCCCAGCAGGCACGGCATGGGCTGCTCACCCAGCGTGCGGCAGCGGTGGGCGCGCCAGCCAGGCCGCTAACGCCCATCGCGAGCAAGCCCCCTCGTCCCTGCCCCTCGACTGACTGCCCAGCGTGCGAGCCAGGGTTGCCACGTCACACGGACCCTGGGCATGGTGGCACGACCAGGCAGCCCCCAGCAGGCACGGCATGGGCTGCTCGCCCAGCTTGCGGCAGCGGTGGGCGCGCCAGCCAGGCCGCGGGCGCCCATCGCGAGCCAGCCCCGTCGTCCCTGCACCTCAACTGACTGCCCTGTGCGCGAGCCAGGGGTGCCATGTCGAACGGACCCTGGGCATGGGTGGCATGCCCAGGCACCCCCAGCAGGCAGGGCATGGGCAGCTCGCCCAGCGTGCGGCAGTGGTGGGCGCGCCAGCCAGGCCGTGGGAGCCCATCGCAGCCAGGCCGCGGGCGCCCTGCACGAGCCCGGCCGCGGACGCCCATCGCGAGACAGGCCGCAGGCGCCCATCGAGAGCCAGCCCCTCGTCCCTGCCCCTCGACTGACTGCCCAGCGTGCGAGCCAGGGGTGCCATGTCGCACGGGCCCTGGGCACGGGTGGCATGCCCAGGCAGCCCACAGCAGGCACGGCATGGGCTGCTCGCCCAGCGTACCGCAGCGGTGGGCGCGCCAGCCATGCCGCGGGCGCCCATCATGAGCCAGCCCCAACGTCCCTGTCCCTCGACTAAGTGCCCAGCGAGTGAGCCAGGGGGGCAGCGTCGCACGGACCCTGGGCTTGGGTGGCACGCCCAGAAAGCCCCCTGCAGTCACGGCATGGGCTGCTCGCCCAGCGTACGGCAGCAGTGGGTGCGCCAGCCATACCGCGGGCGCCCATCGCTAGCCAGCCCCCAAGTCCTTGTCCCTCGACGTAGTGCCCAGCGAGTGTGCCAGGGGGGCAGCGTCACATGGACCCTGGGCACGGGTGGCACGCCCAGGCAGCCCCCAGCAGGCACAGCATGGGCTGCTCACCCAGCGTGCGGCAGCGGTGGGCGCGCCAGCCAGGCGCGCCCATCGCGAGCCAGCCCCCTCATCCCTGCCCCTCGACTGACTGCCCAGCGTCCAAGCCAGGAGTGCCATGCCGCACGGACCCTGGGCACGGGGGGCACGTCCAGGCTGCCCCCAGCAGGCACGGCATGGGCTGGTCGCCCAGCCTGCGGCAGCGGTGGGCGCGCCAGCCAGGCCACGGGCGTCCATCGCGAGCCAGCCCCCTCGTCCCTGCCCCTAGACTGGCTTCCCAGCATGCGAGAGGCAGGGGTGCCACGTCGCATGGACCCTGGGCAGGGGTGGCATGCCCAGGCAGCCCCCAGCAGGCATGGCATGGGCTGCTCGGCTAGCGTGCGGCAGCGGCGGGTGCGCCAGCCAGGCCGCGGGCGCCCATCGCGAGGCAGCCACCTCGTCCCTGCCCCTCGACAGACTGCCCAGCATTCGAGCCAGGGGTGCCATGTCGCAGGGACCCTCGGCGCGAGTGGGATGCCGAGGAAGCCCCCAGAAGACACGGCATGGGCTGCTCGCCCAGCGTGCAGCAGCAGTGGGCGCGCCGGCCAGGCCGCGGGCGCCCATCGCGAGCCAGCCCCCACCTCCCTGTCCCTCGACAAAGTGCCCTGCGAGCGATCCAGAGGGGCTGCTACTCATGGACCCTGGGAACAGGTGGCATGCCCAGGCAGCTCCCAGCAGGCACCGCATAGGCTGCTCGCCCAGCGTGTGGCAGCGGTGGGCGAGCCAGCCCCCACGTCCCTGTCCCTCGACTAAGTGCCCAGCGAGCGAGCAAGGGGGGCCGTGTCGCATGGACCCTTGGCACAGGCAGCACGCCCAGGCAGCCCCCAGCAGGCACGCCCAGGCAGCCCCCAGCAGGCACGGCATGGGCTGCTCACCCAGCGTGCGGCAGCGGTGGGCGCGACAGTCATACCGCGGGCGCCATCTCAAAAAAGCCCTGAGGTCCCTATCCCTCAACGTAGTGCCCAGCGAGCGAGCCAGGGGGGCCACGTCGCACACACCCTGGGCTTCAGTGGCATGCCCAGGCAGCTCCCTGCAGGCACAGCATGGGCTGCTAGCCCAGCGTGCGGCAGCAGTGGGCTCGCCCGCCAGGCCGCGGGCACCAATCGCGAGCCAGCCCCCACGTCCCTGTCCCTGGACGTAGTGCCCAGCGAGCGTGCCAGGTGGGCCGCGTCGCATGGACCCTGGGCAAGGGTGGCACGCCTAGGGAGACCCCAGCAGGCACGGCATGGGCTGCTCGCCCGGCGTGCTGCAGTGGTGGGCGCGCCAGCCAGGCCGCCGGCGCCAATCGCGAGCCAGCCCCCACGTCCCTGTCCCTGGACGTAGTGCCCAGCGAGCGTGCCAGGGGGGCCGCGTCGCATGGACCCTGGGCACGGGTTGCACTCCCAGGCAGCCCCCAGCAGGCACGGCGTGGGCTGCTCGCCCAGCGTGCGGCAGCGGTGGGCGCGCCAGCCAGGCTGCGGGCGCCCATCGCGAGCCAATCCCCTCGTCCCTGCCCCTGGACTGGCTTCCCAGCGTGCAAGCAAGGGGAGCCACGTCGCATGGACCCTGGGCACGGGTGGCATGGCCACACAGCCCCCAGCAGGCACAGCTTGGGCTGCTCGCCCAGCCTGCGGCAGCGGTGGGAGCGCCAGCCAGGCTGCAGGCGCCAATCGCGAGCCAGCCCCCTCGTCCCTGCCCCTCGACTGACTTCCCGGCGTGAGAGCCAGGTGTGCCACGTTGCACAGACCCTGGGCACGGGTGGCACGCCCCGGCAGCCCCCAGCAGGCACAGCATGGGCTGCTCGCCCAGCTTGCGGCAGCGGTGGGCGCGACACCCAGGCCGCGGGTGCCCATCCCGAGCCAGGCCCCTCCTCCCTGTCCATCGACTAAGTGCCCAGCGAGCGAGCTAGAGGGGCTTCTTCTCATGGACCCTGGGCACAGGTGGCACGCCTAGGCAGCTCCCAGCAGGCACCGCATAGGCTGCTTGCCCACCGTGTGGCAGCGGTGGGTGAGCCAGCCAGACAGCGCGCGCCCATCGCGATCCAGCCCCCACGTCCCTGTCCCTCGACTAAGTTCCCAGCGAGCGAGCAAGGGGGGCCGTGTCGAACGGACCCTTGCACTGGAGGCACACCCAGGAAGCCCCCAGCAGGCACGGCATGGGCTGCTCGCCCAGCGTGCGGCAGCGGTGGGCGCAACAACCACGCCGCGGGCGCCCATCGCAAACCAGCCCCCACGTCCCTGTGCCTCGACATAGTGCCCAGCGAGCGTGCCAGGTGGGCCGCATCGCATGGACCCTGGGCACGGGTGGCACGCCCAGGCAGACCCCAGCAGGTATGGCATGGGCTGCTCGCCCAGCTTGCTGCAGTGGTGGGCGCGCCAGCCAGGCCGCTGGCGCCAATCGCGAGCCAGCCCCCACGTCCCTGTCCCTGGACGTAGTGCCCAGCGAGCGTGCCAGGGGGGCCGCGTCGCATGGACCCTGGGCACGGGTTGCACTCCCAGGCAGCCCCTAGCAGGCACGGCATGGGCTGCTCGCCCAGCGTGCGGCAGCGGTGAGCGCACCAGCCAGGCCGCGAGCGCTCATCGCGAGCCAGCCCCCTCGTCCCTGCCCCTCGACTGACTGCCCACCGTGAGAGCCAGGGGTGCCGCTTCGCATGGACCCCGCGCTTGAGTGGCACACCCAGGCAGTCCCCTGCAGGCAAGGCATGGGCTGCTTTCCCAGCGTGTAGCAGCAGTGGGCGAGCCAGCCAGGCCGCAGGCACCCATCGCGAGCCAGCCCCCTCTTCCCTGCCCCTCGACTGATTGTCCAGCGTGCGAGCCAGGGGTGCCATGTCACACGGAACCTTGGCATGGGTGCCACACCCAGGCAGCCCCCAGCAGGCACGGCACGGGAAGCTCGCCCAGCGTGCGGCAGCGGTGGGCACGCCAGCCAGGCCGCGGGCGCTCATCGCGAGCCAGCCCCCTTGTCCCTGCCCCTCAACTGACTGCCCACCGTGAGAGCCAGGGGTGCTGCTTCACACGGACCCTGGGCACGGGTGGCACGCCCAGGCAGACCCCAGCAGGTACGGCATGGGCTGCTCACCCAGCTTGCAGCAGTGGTGGGCGCGCCAGCCAGGCCGCTGGCGCCAATCGCGAGCCAGCCCCCACGTCCCTGTCCCTGGACGTAGTGCCCAGCGAGCGTGCCAGGGGGGCCGCGTCGCATGGACCCTGGGCACGGGTTGCACTCCCAGGCAGCCCGCAGCAGGCACGGCATGGGCTGCTTGCCCAGCGTGCGGCAGCGGTGGGCGCACCAGCCAGGCCGCGAGCGCTCATCGCGAGCCAGCCCCCTCGTCCCTGCCCCTCGACTGACTGCCCACCGTGAGAGCCAGGGGTGCCGCTTCGCACGGACCCCACGCTTAAGTGGCACACCCAGGCAGTCCCCTGCAGGCAAGGCATGGGCTGCTTTCCCAGCGTGCGGCAGCAGTGGGCGAGCCAGCCAGGCCGCGGGCACCCATCGCGAGCCAGCCCCCTCTTCCCTGCCCCTCGACTGATTGCCCAGCGTGCGAGCCAGGGGTGCCATGTTGCACAGAACCTGGGCATGAGTGCCACACCCAGGCAGCCCCCAGCAGGCATGGCACGGGAAGCTTGCCCAGCGTGCGGCAGCGGTGGGCATGCCAGCCAGGCCGCGGGCGCTCATCGCGAGCCAGCCCCCTCGTCCCTGCCCCTCAACTGACTGCCCTGCGTGAGAGCCAGGGGTGCCGCTTCACACGGACCCTGGGCACGGGTGGCACGCCCAGGCAGCCCCCAGCAGTCATGGCATGGGTTGCTCGCCCAGCGTGCGGCAGCGGTGGGAGCGCCAGCCAAGCCGCGGGCGCCCATCATGAGCCAGCCCCCTCGTCCCTGCCCCTCGACTGACTGCCCAGCGTGTGAGCCATGGGTGCCATGTTGCACGGACACTGGGCACGGGTGGCACGCCCAGGCAGCCCCCAGCAGGCACGGCATGGGCTGCTCGCCCAGCGTGTGGCTGCGGTGGGCACGCCAGCCAGGCCACGGACGCTCATCGCGAGCCAGCCCCCTCGTCCCTGCCCCTCGACTGACTGCCCACCGTGAGAGCCAGGGGTGCCGCTTCGCACGGACCCCACGCTTGAGTGGCACACCCAGGCAGTCCCCTGCAGGCAAGGCATGGGCTGCTTTCCCAGCGTGCGGCAGCAGTGGGCGAGCCAGCCAGGCCGCGGGCACCCATCACGAGCCAGCCCCCTCTTCCCTGCCCCTCGACTGATTGCCCAGCGTGCGAGCCAGGGGTGCCATGTCGCACGGAACCTGGGCATGGGTGCCACACCCAGGCAGCCCCCAGCAGGCACGGCACGGGAAGCTCACCCAGCGTGCGGCAGCGGTGGGCACGCCAGCCAGACCACGGACGCTCATCGCGAGCCAGCCCCCTCGTCCCTGCCCCTCGACTGACTGCCCACCGTGAGAGCCAGGGGTGCCGCTTCGCACGGACCCCATACGCTTGGGTGGCACACCCAGGCAGTCCCTGCAGCAAGTGCATGGGCTGCTTTCCCACGTGGGACAGCAGTGGGCGACCACCCGGCCGCGGGCACCATCGCTAGCCCAGACCCCCTCTTCCCCTGCCCTCGACTGATTGCCCCAGCGTGCGAGCCAGGGGTGCCATGTTGCACAGAACCTGGGCATGAGTGCCACACCCAGGCAGCCCCCAGCAGGCATGGCACGGGAAGCTTGCCCAGCGTGCGGCAGCGGTGGGCATGCCAGCCAGGCCGCGGGCGCTCATCGCGAGCCAGCCCCCTCGTCCCTGCCCCTCAACTGACTGCCCTGCGTGAGAGCCAGGGGTGCCGCTTCACACGGACCCTGGGCACGGGTGGCACGCCCAGGCAGCCCCCAGCAGTCATGGCATGGGTTGCTCGCCCAGCGTGCGGCAGCGGTGGGAGCGCCAGCCAAGCCGCGGGCGCCCATCATGAGCCAGCCCCCTCGTCCCTGCCCCTCGACTGACTGCCCAGCGTGTGAGCCATGGGTGCCATGTTGCACGGACACTGGGCACGGGTGGCACGCCCAGGCAGCCCCCAGCAGGCACGGCATGGGCTGCTCGCCCAGCGTGTGGCTGCGGTGGGCACGCCAGCCAGGCCACGGCGCTCATCGCGAGCCAGCCCCCTCGTCCCTGCCCCTCGACTGACTGCCCACCGTGAGAGCCAGGGGTGCCGCTTCGCATGGACCCCACGCTTGAGTGGCACACCCAGGCAGTCCCCTGCAGGCAAGGCATGGGCTGCTTTCCCAGCGTGCGGCAGCAGTGGGCGAGCCAGCCAGGCCGCGGGCACCCATCGCGAGCCAGCCCCCTCTTCCCTGCCCCTCGACTGATTGCCCAGCGTGCGAGCCAGGGGTGCCATGTCGCACGGAACCTGGGCATGGGTGCCACACCCAGGCAGCCCCCAGCAGGCACGGCACGGGAAGCTCGCCCAGCGTGCGGCAGCGGTGGGCACGCCAGCCAGGCCGCGGGCGCTCATCGCGAGCCAGCCCCCTTGTCCCTGCCCCTCAACTGACTGCCCACCGTGAGAGCCAGGGGTGCTGCTTCACACGGACCCTGGGCACGGGTGGCACGCCCAGGCAGACCCCAGCAGGTACGGCATGGGCTGCTCACCCAGCTTGCAGCAGTGGTGGGCGCGCCAGCCAGGCCGCTGGCGCCAATCGCGAGCCAGCCCCCACGTCCCTGTCCCTGGACGTAGTGCCCAGCGAGCGTGCCAGGGGGGCCGCGTCGCATGGACCCTGGGCACGGGTTGCACTCCCAGGCAGCCCGCAGCAGGCACGGCATGGGCTGCTTGCCCAGCGTGCGGCAGCGGTGGGCGCACCAGCCAGGCCGCGAGCGCTCATCGCGAGCCAGCCCCCTCGTCCCTGCCCCTCGACTGACTGCCCACCGTGAGAGCCAGGGGTGCCGCTTCGCACGGACCCCACGCTTAAGTGGCACACCCAGGCAGTCCCCTGCAGGCAAGGCATGGGCTGCTTTCCCAGCGTGCGGCAGCAGTGGGCGAGACAGCCAGGCCTGCGGGCACCCATCGCGAGCCACAGCCCACTCTTCCCTGCCCCTCGACTGATTGCCCAGCGTGCGAGCCAGGGGACTGGTGCAGTCGCATGGAAACTGGGCATGGGTGCCACACCCCAGGACAGCCCCAGCAGGCACGGCACCGGGAAGCTCACCCCAGCGCATGCGGCAGCGTGTGGGCACCCCACCAGCCAGGCGTGGCGCCTCATCGCGAGCCAGCCCCCTCGCCCTGCCCACCAACTGACTGCCCAGCCGTTAGAGCCAGGGGTGCCGCTTCACACGGACCCTGGGCACGGGCTGGCACGCCCCAGGCCAGCCCCCAGCAGTCACGGCATGGGTTGCATCACCCAGCGATGCTGCAGCGGTGGTGACGCCCAGCACAAGCCCGCGCGGCACCTCATCATGAGCCAGCCCCCACGTCCCTGTCCCTGGACGTAGTGCCCAGCGAGCGTGCCAGGGGGGCCGCGTCGCATGGACCCTGGGCACGGGTTGCACTCCCAGGCAGCCCCCAGCAGGCACGGCATGGGCTGCTCGCCCAGCGTGCGGCAGCGGTGGGCACACCAGCCAGGCCGCGAGCGCTCATCGCGAGCCAGCCCCCTCGTCCCTGCCCCTCGACTGACTGCCCACCGTGAGAGCCAGGGGTGCCGCTTCGCACGGACCCCACGCTTGAGTGGCACACCCAGGCAGTCCCCTGCAGGCAAGGCATGGGCTGCTTTCCCAGCGTGCGGCAGCAGTGGGCGAGCCAGCCAGGCCGCGGGCACCCATCGCGAGCCAGCCCCCTCTTCCCTGCCCCTCGACTGATTGCCCAGCGTGTGAGCCAGGGGTGCCATGTCGCACGGAACCTGGGCATGGGTGCCACACCCAGGCAGCCCCCAGCAGGCACGGCACGGGAAGCTCGCCCAGCGTGCGGCAGCGGTGGGCACGCCAGCCAGGCCGCGGGCGCTCATCGCGAGCCAGCCCCCTCGTCCCTGCCCCTCAACTGACTGCCCAGCGTGAGAGCCAGGGGTGCCGCTTCACACGGACCCTGGGCACGGGTGGCACGCCCAGGCAGCCCCCAGCAGTCATGGCATGGGTTGCTCGCCCAGCGTGCGGCAGCGGTGGGAGCGCCAGCCAAGCCGCGGGCGCCCATCATGAGCCAGCCCCCTCGTCCCTGCCCCTCGACTGACTGCCCAGCGTGTGAGCCATGGGTGCCATGTTGCACGGACACTGGGCACGGGTGGCACGCCCAGGCAGCCCCCAGCAGGCACGGCATGGGCTGCTCGCCCAGCGTGCGGCAGCGGTGGGCACGCCAGCCAGGCCACGGACGCTCATCTCGAGCCAGCCCCCTCGTCCCTGCCCCTCGACTGACTGCCCAGCGTGAGAGCCAGGGGTGCCGCTTCGCACGGACCCTGCGCTTGAGTGGCACACCGAGGCAGTCCCCTGCAGGCATGGCATGGGCTGCTTTCCCAGCGTGCGGCAGCGGTGGGCGAGCCAGCCAGGCCGCGTGCGCCCATCGCGAGCCAGCCCCCACGTCCCTGTCCCTCGACTAAGTTCCCAGCAAGCGAGCAAAGGGGGCCGTGTCGCACGGACCCTTGGCACTGGCGGCTCACCCAGGCAGCCCCCAGCAGGCATGGCATGGGCTGCTCGCCCAGTGTGCGGCAGCGGTGGGCGCGACAACCAGGCCGCGGGTGCCCATCGCAAACCAGCGCCCACGTCCCTGTGCCTCGACGTAGTGCCCCGCAAGCGAGCCAGGGGGGCCGTGTCGCTCGGACCCTGGGCACGGGTGGCATGCCCAGGCAACCCCCAACAGGCACGGCATGGGCTGCCGACCCAGCGTGCGGCAGTGGCGGGCGCACCAGCCACGTCGCGGGCGCCCAGCGCGAGCCAGCCCCGTCGTCCCTGCCCATCGACTGACTGCGCAGCGTGCAAGCCAGGGGAGTCGAGTTGCACGGACCCTCGGCACGGGTGGCACACCCAGGCAGCCCCCAGCAGGCACGGCATGGGATGCTCGCCCAACGTGCGGCAGCGGTGGGTGCGCCAGCCAGGCAGCTGGCGCCTATCGCGAGCCAGCCCCCTCGTCCCTGCCCCTCAACTAACTGCCCAGCGTGCGAGCCAGGAGTGCCGTGTCGCATGGGCCCTGGGCACGGGTGTCACGCCCAGGAAGCCCCCAGCAGGCACGGCATGGGCTGCTCGCCCAGTGTGCGGCAGCGGTGGGCGCGCCAGCCATTCCGCGGGTGCCCATCGCGAGCCAGCCCCCTCGTCCCTGTCCCTCGACTAAGTGCCCAGCGAGCGAGCCAGGGGGGCCGCGTCGCACGGACCCTGGGCACGGGTGGCACGCGCAGGCAGCCCCCAGCAGGCAAGACATGGGAAGCTCGCCCAGCGTGCTGCAGCGGTGGGCGCGCCAGCCAGGCCGCGGGCGCCCATTGCGAGCCAGTACGCGGGTGCCCATCGCGAGCCAGGCCGCAGGCGCCCATCGAGAGCCAGCCCCCTCGTCCCTTTCCCTCGACTGACTACCCAGCGTGCGAGCCATGGGTGCCATGTCGCACGGGCCCTGGGCACAGGTGGCACGCCCAGGAAACCCCCAGCAGGCACGGCATGGGCTGCTCGCCCAGCGTGCGGCAGCGGTGGGCGCGCCAGCCTTGCCGCTGGCGCCCATCGCGAGCCAGCCCCCATGTCCCTGCCTGTCGACTGACCGCCCGCGTGTGAGCCAGGGGTGCCATGTCGCACGGACCCTGGGCACGGGTGGCACGCCCTGGCAGCCCCCATTAGGCTCAGCCTGGGCTGCTCGCCCAGCGTGCGGCAGCGGTGGGCGCGCCAGCCAGGCCGCGGGCGCCCATCGCGAGCCAGCCCCCTCGTCCCTGCCCCTGGACTGGCTTCCCAGCGTGCAAGCAAGGGGAGCCACGTCGCATGGACCCTGGGCATGGGTGGCATGGCCACACAGCCCCCAGCAGGCACAGCTTGGGCTGCTCGCCCAGCCTGCGGCAGCGGTGGGAGCGCCAGCCAGGCTGCAGGCGCCAATCGCGAGCCAGCCCCCTCGTCCCTTCCCCTCGACTGACTGCCCTGCATGCGAGCCAGGGGTGCCGTGTCGTACGGGCCCTGGGCGCTGGTGGTACACCCAGGCAGCCCCCAGCAGGCAAGGAATGGGCTGCTCGCCAAGTGTGCGGCAGCAGTGGGCGCTCCAGCCAGGCCGCGGGCGCCCATCGCGAGCCAGCCCCCCACCTCCCTGTCCCTCGACTAAGTGCCCAGCGAGCGAGCCAGAGGGGCTTCTTCTCATGGACCCTGGGCAAAGGTGGCACGCCTAGGAAGCTCTCAGCAGGCACCGCATAGGCTGCTCGCCCAGCGTGTGGCAGCGGTGGGCGAGCCAGCCAGGCCGCATACGCCCATCGCGAGCCAGCCCCCACGTCCCTGACCCTTGACTAAGTTCCCAGTGAGCGAGCCAGGGGGGTCGTGTCACACAGTCCCTTGGCATGGGCAGAACGCCCAGGCAGCCCCCAGCAGCCACGGCATGGGCTGCTCGCCCAGCGTGCGCAGCGGTGGGCACGCCAGCCATGCCACGGGCGCCCATCGCGAGCCAGCCCCCACGTCCCTGTCCCTCGACTAAGCGCCCAGCGCAGGGGAGCCGCGTTGCACGAACCCTGCTCTTGAGTGGCATGCCCAGGAAGTCCCCTGCAGGCACGGGATGGGCTGCTTTCCCAGCGTGCAGCAGCAGTGGGTGCGCCAGCCAGGCCGCGGGCGCCAATCGCGAGCCAGCCCCCTCGTCCCTGCCCCTCGACTGACTGCCCAGCGTGCGAGCCAGTGGTGCCATGTCGCACGGACACTGGGCATGGGTGGCACGCCCCTCGTCCCTACCCCTGGACTGACTTCCAAGCGTGCGAGCAAGGGGAGCCACGCCACACGAACCCTGGGCACGGGTGGCACGCCCCTGCAGCCCCCAGCAGGCACAGCTTGGGCTGCTCGCCCAGCGTGCGGCAGCGGTGGATGCACCAGCCAGGCCGCGGGCGCCCATCCCGAGCCAGCCCCCTCTTCCCTGTCCATCGACTAAGTGCCCAGCGAGCGAGCCAGAGGGGCTTCTTCTCATTGACCCTGGGCACAGGTGGCACGCCTAGGCAGCTCCCGGCAGGCACCGCATAGGCTGCTCGCCCAGCGTGTGGCAGCGGTGGGCGAGCCAGCCAGGCCGCATACGCCCATCGCGAGCCAGCCCCCACGTCCCTGTCCCTTGACTAAGTTCCCAGCGAGCGAGCAAGGGGCGCCGAGTCACACAGTCCCTTGGCACGGGAGGAACGCCCCGGCCGCCCCCTGCAGGCACGGCATGGGCTGCTCGCCCAGCGTGCGCAGCGGTGGGCACGCCAGCCATGCCACGGGCGCCCATCGCGAGCCAGGGGGGACACGTAGCATGGACCCTGGGAACCGGTGGCATGCCCAGGCAGCCCCCAGCAGCCACGGCATGGGCCAAGTGCCCAGCGGGCGGCAGAGGTGGGCGCGCCAGCGAGGCCACGGGCGCCCATCGCGAGCCAGCCCCCTCGTCCCTGTCCCTCGACTAAGTGCCCAGCGACCGAGCCAGGGGAGCCACGTCGCACGGACCATGGGCATGAGAAGCATGCCCCAGCAGCCCCCAGAAGGTACAGCATGGGCTGCTCGCCCAGCGTGCTGCAGCGGTGGGCGCACCAGCCACGCCGCGGGCGCTCATCGCGAGCCAGCCCCCTCGTCCCTGCCCCTCAACTGACTGCCCAGCGTGAGAGCCAGGGGTGCCGCTTCACACGGACCCTGGGCAGGGGTGGCACGCCCAGGCAGCCCCCAGCAGTCACGGCATGGGTTGCTCACCCAGCGTGCGGCAGCGGTGGGAGCGCCAGCCAAGCAGCGGGCGCCCATCGCGAGCAAGCCCCCTCGTCCCTGCCCCTCGACTGACTGCCCAGCGTGCGAGCCATGGGTGCCATGTCGCACGGACACTGGGCACGGGTGGCACGCCCAGGCAGCCCACAGCAGGCACGGCATGGGCTGCTCGCCCAGCATGCGGCAGTGGTGGGCGCGCCAGCCAGGCCGCGGGCGCTCATTGCGAGCCAGCGCCCTTGTCCCTGCCCCTCGACTGACTGCCCAGCGTGAGAGCCAGGGGTGCTGCTTCGCACGGACCCCACGCTTGAGTGGCACACCCAGGCAGTCCCCTGCAGGTATGGCATGGGCTGCTTTCCCAGTGTGCGGCAGCAGTGGGCGAGCCAGCCAGGCCGCGGGCGCCCATCGCGAGCCAGCCCCCTCTTCCCTGCCCCTCGACTGATTGACCAGCGTGCGAGCCAGGGGTGCCATGTCGCACGGACACTGGGCATGGGTGGCACGCCCAGGCAGCCCCCAGCAGGCACGGCATGGGCTGCTCGCCCAGCGTGCGCAGCGGTGGGCACGCCAGCCATGCCACGGGCGCCCATACGAGCCAGCCCCCACATCCCTGTCCCTCGACTAAGTGCCCAGCGCAGGGGAGCTGCGTCGCACGAACCCTGCGCTTGAGTGGCATGCCCAGGCAGTCCCCTGCAGGCACGGGATGGGCTGCTTTCCCAGCGTGCGGCAGCAGTGCGCGCGCCAGACAGGCCGCAGGCGCCAATCCCGAGCCAGCTACCTCGTCCCTGCCCTTCGACTGAGTGCCCAGTGTGCGAGCCAATGGTGCCATGTCGCATGGACACTGGGCATGGGTGGCACGCCCAGGCAGCCCCCAGCAAGCACGGCATGGGCTGCTCGCCCAGCGTGCGGCAGCGGTGGGTACGCCAGCCAGGCCGTGGGCACTCATCGCGAGCCAGCCCCCTAGTCCCTGCCCCTCGACTGACTGCCCAGCGTGAGAGCGAGGGGTGCCGCTTCGCACGGACCCTGCGCTTGAGTGGCACACCCAGGCAGTCCCCTGCAGGCATGGCATGGGCTGCTTTCCCAGCGTGCGGCAGCAGTAGGCGAGCCAGCCAGGCCGCGGGTGCCCATCGTGAGCCAGCCCCCTCGTCCCTGCCCCTCCACTGACTGCCCAGCGTGCGGCAGCGGTGGGCTCGCTAGCCATGCCGCGGGCTCCCATCGCGAGCCAGCCCCCACGTTCCTGTCCCTCGACGAAGTGCCCAGCGAGCGAGCCTGGGGGGCAGCGTCTCACGGACCCTGGGCTGGAGAGGCACGCCCAGGCAGCCCCCTGCAGGCACGGCATGGGCTGCTCGCCCAGCGTGCGGCACCGGTGGGCGCGCCAGCCAGGCCGCGGGTGCCCATCGCGAGCCAGCCCCCTCGTCGCTGCCCCTCGACTGACTGCCCAGCGTGCGAGCCAGGGGTGCCATGTCACATGGACGCTGGCCACGGGTGGCACGCCCAGGCAGCCCCCAGCAGGCACGGTATGGGCAGCCCGCCCAGCGTGCGGTAGCGGTGGACGCGCCAGCCAGGCCGCGGACGCCCATCGCGAGCCAACCCCCCGTCCCTGTCCCTCGACTGACTGCCCAGCATGTGAGCCAGGGGTGCCGTGTCGCACAGACCCTGGGCATGGTTGGCACACCCAGGCAGCCCCTAGCAGGCATGGCATGGGCGGCTCACCCAGCGTGCGGCAGCGGTGGGTACGCCAGCCAGGCCGTGGGCACCCATCGCGAGCCAGCCCCCACGTCCCTGTCCGTCGACTATGTACCCAGCGAGCGAGCCATGGGGGCCGAGTCGCATGGACCCTGGGCACGGGTGGCATGCCCAGGCAGCCCCGAGCAGGCACGGCATGGACTGCTCGCCCAGCGTGCGCCAGCGTTGTGCGCGCCAGCCAGTCCGCGGGCGCCCATTGCGAGCCAGCCCCCTCGTCCCTGCCTCTCGACTTACTGCCCAGCATGCGAGCCAGGGGTGCCACGTCTCACGGACCCTGAGCATGGGTGGCGAGCCCAGGCAGCCCCCAGCAGGCACGGCATGGGCTGCTCACCCAGCGTGCCGCCACGGTGGGCGCGCCAGCCAGGCCGCGGGCACCCATCGCGAGCCAGCCCCCTCGTCCCTGTCCCTCGACTAAGTCCCCAGCAAACGAGCCGGGGGGGCCGCGTCGCACGGACCCTGGGTATGAGAGGCATGCCCTGGAAGCCCCCAGCAGGCACAGCATGGGCTGCTTGCCCAGCGTGAGGCAGCAGTGGGTGCCCCAGCCATGCCGTGGGCGCCCATCGCAAGCCAGCCCCCACGTCCCTGTCCCTCGACTAAGTGCCCAGCGAGGGAGCCAGGGGGGCCGCGTCGCATGGACCCTGGGCATGGGTGGCACACCCAGGAAGCCCCCCGCAGGCACGGCATGGACTGCTCGCCCAGCGTGCGCCAGCGTTGTGCGCGCCAGCCAGTCCGCGGGCGCCCATTGCGAGCCAGCCCCCGCGTCCCTGTCCCTCGACTTAGTGCTCAGCGAGCGAGCCAGGGGAGCCACGTCGCATGGGCCCTGGGCTTGGAAGGCATTCCCCAGCAGCACCCAGCAGGCACGGCTTGGGCCAAGTGCCCAGCGTGCGGTAGAGGTTGGCGCCCCAGCCAGGCGACGGGCGCCCTTCGCGTGCCAGCCCCCTCATCCCTGTCCCTCGACTAAGTGCCCAGCGAGCGAGCCAGGGGAGCCGCGTCGCACAGGCCCTGGGCACGGGAGGCATGCCCTGGCAGGACACGGGCGCCCATCGCGAGCCAGCCCCCTCGTCCCTGTCCCTGGACTAAGTGCCCAGAATTTGAGCCAGGGGAGCCGCGTCACACATATCCTTGGCACGGGAGGCATGCCCATTCAGCCCCCAGTATGCACGGCATGGGCCAAGTGCCCAGCGTGCGGCAGCGGTGGGCGCGCCAGGCAGGCCACGGGCGCCAATCGCGAGCCAGCCCCGTCGTCCCTGTCCCTCGACTAAGGGCCCAGCAAACGAGCCAGGGGAGCCGTGTCGCATGGACCTTGGGCATGGAAGGCATGCCCAGGCCGCCCCCAGCAGGCATGGCATGGGCCAAGAACCCAGCATGTGGCAGCGGTGGGCGCAACAGCCAGGCCACGGGCTCCCACCGCGAGCCAGCCCCTTGGTCCCTGTCCCGTGACTAAGTGCCCAGCGAGCGAGCCAGGGGAGCCATGTTGCATGGACCATGGGCACGGGAGGCATGCCCAGGTAGCCCCCAGCAGGCACGGCATGGGCCAAGTGCCCAGCGTGCGGCAGCGGTGGGCGCGCCGGCCAGGCCACAGGCGCCCATCGCGAGCCAGCCCCCTCGTCTCTGTCCCTTGACTAAGTGCCCAGCGAGAGAGCCAGGGGAGCGATGTCGCACGGACCCTGGGCACGGGAGGCATGCCCAGTCAGCCCCCAGCACGCATGGCGTGGGCCAAGTGCCCAGCGTGCTGCAGTAGTGGGCGCGCCAGTCTGGTAACAGGCGCCCATCGCGAGCCAGCCCCCTCATGCCTGTCCCTCGACTAACTGCCAAGCGAGCGAGCCACGTCGCACAGACCCTAGGCACGGGAGGCATGCACCGGCAGCCCCCAGCAGGCACGGCATGGGCCAAGTGTCCAGCGTGCAGCAGCGGTGGGTGCCCCAGCCAGGCCACAGATGCTAATCGCCAACCAGACCCCTAGTCCCCGTCCCTCGACTAAGTGCCCAGCGAACGAGCCTGGGGAGCTGAGTCGCATGGACCCTGCACACAGGAGGCATGCCCCAGATGCCCCCATCAGGCACGGCATGGGCAAAGTGCCCAGCGCGTAGTAGAGTGAGGCGCGCCAGCCAGGCGACGGGCGCCCTTCGCGAGCCAGCCCCCTCGTCCCTGTCCCTCAACTAAGTGTGCAGCGAGCGAGCCAGGGGAGCCGCGTCGCACAGATCCTGGGTGCAGGAGGCATGCCCAGGCAGCCCACAGAAGGCACGGCATGGGCCAAGTGCCCAGCGCGTGGCAGTGGTGGTCGCGCTAGCGAGGCCACAGGCGCCAATCGCGAGCCAGCCCCCTCGTCCCTGTCCCTCGACTAAGTGCCCAGCGAGCGAGCCAGGGGAGCCGCGTCGCACGGACCCTAGGCATGGGAGGCATGCACCGGCAGCCCCCAGCAGGCATGGCATGGGCCAAGTGCCCAGCGTGCGGCAGCGGTGGGTGCCCCAGCCAGGCCACAGATGCCAATCGCCAGCCAGACCCCTCGTCCCCGTCCCTTGACTAAGTGCCCAGCGAACGAGCCAAGGGAGCTGAGTCGCATGGACCCTGGGCACAGGAGGCATGCCCCAGAGGCCCCCATCAGGCACGGCATGGGCAAAGTGCCCAGCGGGCGGTAGAGTGAGGCGCGCCAGCGAGGCGACGGGCGCCCTTCGCGAGCCAGCCCCCTCATCCCTGTCCCTCAACTAAGTGAGCAGCGAGCGAGCCAGGGGTACCGCGTCACACAGATCCTGGGTGCAGGAGGCATGCCCAGGCAGCCCGCAGAAGGTACAGCATGGGCAAAGTGCCCAGCGCGTGGCAGCGGTGGTCGCGCCAGCGATGCCACAGGCGCCCATCGCGAGCCAGCCCCCTCGTCCCTGTCCCTCAACTAAGTGCCCAGCGAGCGAGCCAGGGGAGCCGCGTTGCATGGACTCTGGGTACGGGAGGCATGCCCAGGAAGCCCCCAGCAGGCACGGCATGGGCCAAGTGCCCAGCGTGCAGCAGCGGTTGGCGCACCAGCCAGGCCACAGGCGCCCGTCGCGGGCCAGCCCCCTCGTCCCTGTCCCTCGACTAAGTGCCCAGCGAGCGAGCCAGGGGAGGCATGCCCAGGCTGCCCCCAGCAGGCATGGAATGGGCTACTCGCCCAGCCTGTGGCAGCGGTGGGCGCGCCAGCCAGGCAGCGGGCGCCCATCATGAGCAAGCCCCCACGTCCCTGTCCCTCGAAGTAGTGCCCAGCGAGCAAGCCAAGGGGCCGCATCGCATGGACCCTGGGCACGGGTGGCTTGCCCCGGCAGCCCCAAGCAGGCACGGCATGGGCTGCTCACCCAGCGTGCAGCAGCAGTGGGCGCGCCAGCCAGGCCACAGGCGCCCATTGCGAGCATGCCCCCTCATCCCTGTGCCTCGACTTAGTGCCCAGCGAGCGAGCCAGGGGAGCCGCGTCGCATGGAATCTTGGCACAGGAGGCATGGCCCGGCAGCCCCCAGCAGGTACGGCATGGGCCAAGTGCCCAGCGTGCGGCAGCGGTGGGCGCGCCAGCCAGGCCACAGGCACCATCGCGAGCCAGCCCCCTCGTCCCTGTCCCTCGACTAAGTGCTCAGCGAGCGAGCCAGGGGGGCCGCGTCGCACAGACCCTTGGCATGTATGGCTCGCCCAGGAAGCCCCCAGCAGGCACAGCATGGGCTGCTCGCCCAGCGTGCGGCAGCGGTGGGCGTGCCAGCCAGGCCGCGGGAGCCCATCGCGAGCCAGCCCCCATGTCCCTGTCCCTCGACTAAGTGCCCAACGAGCGAGCCAGGGTGGCCGTGTCACACGGAGCCTGGGAACGGGTGCAAAGCCCAGGCATCCCCCAGCAGGCACGGCATGGGCTGCTCGCCCATCCTGCAGCAGCGGTGGGCGCGCCAGCCAGGCAACAGGCGCCGATCACGTGCCAGCCCCCTCGTCCCTGTCCCTCGACTAAGTGCCCAGCAAGCGAGCCAGGGGAGCCGCGTCGCACAGACCCTGGGCACGGGTGGCATGCCCAGGCAGCCCCCAGCAGGCATGGCATGGGCTGCTCGCCCAGCCTGTGGCAGCGGTGGGCGCGCCAGCCAGGCCACAGGCGCCCATCGCAAGCCAGCTACCTCGTCCCTGTCCCTCGACTAAGTGCCCAGCGAGCGAGCCAGGGGAGCCGCGTCGCATGGACCCTGGGCACGGCAGGCATGCACCAGTAGCCCCCAGCAGGCACGGCATGGGCCAAGTGCCCAGCGTGCGGCAGCGGTGGGTGCCCCAGCCAGGCCACAGACGCCAATCGCCAGCCAGACCCCTCGTCCCCGTCCCTGGACTAAGTGCCCAGCGAACGAGCCAGGGGAGCTGAGTCGCATGGACCCTTGGCACAGGAGTAATGCCCCAGAGGCCCCCATCAGGCACGGCATGGGCAAAGTGATCAGCAGGCGGTAGAGTGAGGTGCGCCAGCCAGGCGACGGGCGCCCTTCGCGAGCCAGCCCCCTCGTCCCTGTCCCTCAACTAAGTGCCCAGCGAGCGAGCCAGGGGAGCCGTGTCGCACAGATCCTGGGTGCGGGAGACATTCCCAGGAAGCCCGTAGAAGGCACAGCATGGGCCAAGTGCCCAGCGCATGGCAGCGGTGGTTGCGCCAGCGAGGCCACAGGCGCCTATCGCGAGCCAGCCCCCTCGTCCCTGTCCCTCGACTAAGTGCCCAGCGATCGAGCCAGGGGAGCCGTGTCGCATGGACCCTGGGCACAGGAGGCATCCCAGGCAGCCCCCAGCAGGCAGGGCATGGGCCAAGTGCCCAGTGTGCGGCAGCGGTGGGCGAGCCAGCCAGGCCACAGGCGCCCATCGCGAGCCAGGCCCCTCGTCCCTGTCCCTCGACTATGTGCCCAGCGAGCGAGCCAGGGGGGCCACGTCGCATGGACCATGGGCACAAGAGGCATGCCCAGGCAGCCGCCAGCAGGCACAGCATGGGCTGCTCACCCAGCGTGCTGCAGCGGTGGGCGCGCCACCCAGGCCGCGGGCGCCCATCGCGAGCCAGTCCCCACGTCCCGGTCCCTCGACAGACTGCCCAGCGAGCGAACCAGGGGGGCCGCATCGCACGGACCCTGGGCATGGGTTGCATGCCCAGGAAGCCCCCGGCAGGCACGGCATGGGCTACTCGCCCAGCGTGCATCAGCGGTGGGCACGCTAGCCAGGCCGCGGGCTCCCATCGCGAGCCAGCCCCCACGTCCCTGTCACTCAACTAAGTGCCCAGCGAGCGAGCCAGGGGGGCTGCGTCGTGTGGACCCTGGGCAAGGGTGGCACGCCCAGGCAGCCCCCAGAAGCCATGGCG
The DNA here is from genome assembly GCA_021397835.1 of Moringa oleifera. Taxonomy (NCBI): domain Eukaryota; kingdom Viridiplantae; phylum Streptophyta; class Magnoliopsida; order Brassicales; family Moringaceae; genus Moringa; species Moringa oleifera. The sequence goes on along the minus strand of JAJFZO010000872.1, from coordinate 62,018 downwards.
TGGGCCGCTCGCCCTTCGTGCGGCAGCGGTGGCCGCGCCAGCCAGGCCGCGGGCACCCATCGCAAGCCAGCCCCCACGTCCCTGTCCCTCGACTATGTGCCCAGCGAGCGATCCAGGGGGGACGCGTCGCATGGACCCTGGGCATGGGTGGCATGCCCAGGAAGCCCCCAGCAGGCACGGCATGGGCTACTCGCCCTTCGAGCTGCAGCGGTGGCCGCGCCAGCCAGGCCGCGGGCGCCCATCGCGAGCCAGTTCCCACGTCCCTATCCCTCGACTATGTGCCCAGCAAGCGATCCAGGGGGCATGCATGGCACGGACCCTGGGAATGGGTGGCATGCCCAGGAAGCCCCCAGCAGGCACGGCATGGGCTGCTCGCCCAGTGTGCGGCAGCGGTGGGCACGCCAGCCAGGCCGCGGGCGCCCATCGCGAGCCAACCCCCACGTCCCTGTCCCTCGACTAAGTGCCCAGCGAGCGAGCATGGGGAGCCGCATCGCACAGACCCTTGGAAAGGGTGGCACGCCCAGGCAGCCCCCAGCAGGCACGGCATGGGCTGCTCGCCCTTCGTGCGGCAGTGGTGGGCGCGCCAGCCAGGCCGCGGGCTCCCATCGCGAGCCAGCCCCCACGTCCCTGTCCGTCGACTATGTACCCAGCGAGCGAGCCATGGGGGCCGAGTCGCATGGACCCTGGGCACGGGTGGCATGCCCAGGCAGCCCCGAGCAGGCACGGCATGGGCTGCTCACCCAGTGTGCAGCAGCGGTGGCCGCGCCAGCCAGGCCGCGGGCGCCCATCGCGAGCCAGCCCCCACGTCCCTGTCCCTCGACTATGTGCCCAGCGAGCAAGCCATGGGGGCCATGTCGCACGGACGCTGGGCATGGGTGGCATTCCCTGGCAGCCCCCAGCAGACACGGCATGGGCTGCTCGCCCAGCGTACGGCATCGGTGGGCATGCTAGCCAGGCTGCGGGCGCCAATCGCGAGCCAGCCCCCACGTCCCTGTCCCTGCACTAAGTGCCCAGCGAGCGAGCCAGGGTGGCCGCCTCGCACAGACCCTGGGCAAGGGTGGTATGCCCAGGCAGCCCCCAGCAGGCACGGCATGGGCTGCTCCCCCATCATGCGGCAGCGGTGGTCGCGCCACCCAGGCCGCGGGTGCCCTTCGCAAGCAAGCCCCCTCGTCCCCACCCCTCGACTGACTGCCCAGCTAGCGAGCCAGGGGGGCCGCGTCTCATGGACCCTGGGCATGGGTTGCATGCCCAGGAAGCTCCCAGCAGGCATGGCATGGGCTGCTCGCCCAGCGTCCATCAGCGGTGGGCAGGCCAGCCCGGCCGCAGGCACCCATCGCGAGCCAGCCCCCACATCCCTGTCACTCGACTAAGTTCCCAGCGAGCGAGCCAGGGGGGCTGCATCGCATGGACCCTGGGAAAGTGTGGCACGCCCAGCCAGCCCCCAGCAGGCACGGAGTGGGCCGCTCGCCCTTCGTGCGGCAGCGGTGGGCGCGCCAGCCAGGCCGCGAGCGCCCATCGCGAGCCAGCTCCCACGTCCCTGTCACTCGACTAAGTGCCCAGCTAGCGAGCCTGGGGGGCCCCATCGAATGGACCCTGGGCAAGGGTGCCACGCCCAGGAAGCCCCCAGAAGGCATGGCGTGGGCCGCTCGCCCTTCGTGCGGCAGCGGTGGCCATGCCAGCCCGGCCGCGGGCGCCCATCGCGAGCGAGCCCCCACGTCCCTGTCCATCGACTATGTGCCCAGCGAGTGATCCAGGGGGGACGCGTCGCATGGACCCTGGGCATGGGTGGCATGCCCATGAAGCCCCCAGCAGGCACGGCATGGGCTGCTCACCCCGTGTGCGGTAGCGGTGGGCACGCCAGCCAGGCCGTGGGCGCCCATCGCGAGTCAACCCCCACGTCCCTGTCCCTCGGCTAAGTGCCCAGCGAGCGAGCCAGGGGGGCCGCATCACACAGACTCTTATAAAGGGTGACATGCCCAGCCAGCCCCCAGCAGGCACGGCATGAGCTGCTCGCCCTTCGTGCGGCAGCGGTGGCCGAGCCGGCCAGGCCGCGGGCGCCCATCGAGAGCCACCCCCCACGTCCCTGTCCCTCGACTATGTGCCCAGCGAGCGAGCCATGGGGGCCGCGTCGCATGGACCCTGGGCATGGGTGGCATGCCCAGCCAGCCCCCAGCAGGCACGGCATGGGCTGCTCGCCCAGCGTGCAGCAGCGGTGGCCACGCCAGCCAGGCCGCGGGCACCCATCGCGAGCCAGCCCCCACGTCCCTTTCCCTCGACATGTGCCCAGCAAGCGAGCCATGGGGGCCGCGTCACACGGACCCTAGGCACGGGTGGCATGCCCAGGAAGCCCCCAGCAGGTAAGGCATGGACTGCTCGCCCAGCGTACGGCATCGGTGGGCATGCTAGCCAGGCCGCGGATGCCCATCGCGAGCCAGCCCCCACGTCCCTGTCCCTCGACTAAGTGCCCAGCGAGCGAGCCCGGGGGGCCACCTTGCACAGACCCTGGGCATGGGTGGCATGCCCAGGAAGCCCCCAGCAGGCACGGCATGGGCTTCTCGCCCTGTGTGCGGCAGCGGTGGGCACGCCAGCCAGGCCGCGGGCGCCCATTGCGAGTCAACCCCCACGTCCCTGTCCCTCGACTAAGTTCCCAGCGAGCGAGCCAGGGGGGCCGCGTCGCACAGACTCTTATAAAGGGTGGCACGCCCAGCCAGTCCACAGCAGGCACGGCATGAGCTGCTCGCCCTTTGTGCGGCAGCGGTGGCCGAGCCGGCCAGGCCGCGGGCGCCCATCGAGAGCCACCCCCCACGTCCCTGTCCCTCGACTATGTGCCCAGCGAGCGAGCCATGGGGGCCGCGTCGCACGGACCCTGGGCATGGGTGGCATGCCCAGGCAGCCCCCAGCAGGCACGGCATGGGCTGCTCGCCCAGCGTGCAGCAGCGGTGGCCACGCCAGCCAGGCCGCGGGCACCCATCGCGAGCCAGCCCCCACGTCCCTTTCCCTCGACATGTGCCCAGCAAGCGAGCCATGGGGGCTGCGTCACACGGACCCTAGGCACGGGTGGCATGCCCAGGAAGCCCCCAGCAGGCAAGGCATGGACTGCTCGCCCAGCGTACGGCATCGGTGGGCATGCTAGCCAGGCCGCGGACGCCCATCGCGAGCCAGCCCCCACGTCCCTGTCCCTCGACTAAGTGCCCAGCGAGCGAGCCCGGGGGGCCACCTTGCACAGACTCTGGGCATGGGTGGCATGCCCAGGAAGCCCCCAGCAGGCACGGCATGGGCTTCTCGCCCTGTGTGCAGCAGCGGTGGGCACGCCAGCCAGGCCGCGGGCGCCCATCGCGAGTCAACCCCCACGTCCCTGTCCCTCGACTAAGTTCCCAGCGAGCGAGCCAGGGGGGCCGCGTCGCACAGACTCTTTTAAAGGGTGGCACGCCCAGCCAGTCCACAGCAGGCACGGCATGAGCTGCTCGCCCATTGTGCGGCAGCGGTGGCCGAGCCGGCCAGGCCGCGGGCGCCCATCGCGAGCCACCCCCCACGTCCCTGTCCCTCGACTATGTGCCCAGCGAGCGAGCCATGGGGGCTGCGTCGCACAGACCCTGGTTACGGGTGGCATGCCCAGGCAGCCCCCAGCAGGCATGGCATGGGCTGCTCACCCACCGTGCAGCAGCGGTGACCACGCCAGCCTGGCCGCGGGCGCCCATCGTGAGCCACCCCCCACGTCCCTATCCCTCGACTATGTGCCCAGCGAGCGAGCCATGGGGGCCGCGTCGCACGGACCCTGGGCATGGGTGGCATGCCCAGGCAGCCCCCAGCAGGCACGGCATGGGCTGCTCGCCCAGCGTGCAGCAGCGGTGGCCACGCCAGCCAGGCCGCGGGCACCCATCGCGAGCCAGCCCCCACGTCCCTTTCCCTCGACTATGTGCCCAGCGAGCGAGCCATGGGGGCCGCGTCGCATGGACCCTGGGCACGGGTGGCATGCCCAGGAAGCCCCCAGCAGGCACGGCATGGGCTGCTCGCCCAGCGTACGGCATCGGTTGGCATGCTAGCCAGGCCATGGGCGCCCATCGCGAGCCAGCACCCTCGTCCCTGTCCCTCGACTAAGTGCCCAGCGGGCGAGCCAGAGGAGCCGCGATGCACAGACCCTGGGAACAGGAGGCATGCCCAGGCAACCCCCAGCTGGTACGGCATGGGCCAAGGCCCCAGCGTTCGGCAGCGGTGGGCGCGCCAGCCAGGCCACAGGCGCCCATCGTGAGCCAGCCCCATCATCCCTGTCCCCCGACTAAGTGCCCAGCGAGTGAACCAGGGGTGGCATGTCGGACGGGCACTGGGCACAGGCGGCATGGCCCAGCAGCCCCCAGAAGGCATGGCATGGGCCAAGTGCCCAGGGATCGGCAGTGGTTGGCGCGCCAGCCAGGCCACAGGCGCCTATCGTGAGCCAGCCCCCTCGTCCCTGCCACTCGACTAAGTTCCCAGCGAGCGAGCTAGGGGGGCCGCATCGCATGGACACTGGGAAAGGGTGGCACGCCCAGGCAGCCCTCAGCAGGCACGGCGTGGGCCGCTCGCCCTTCGTGCGGCAGCGGTGGGCATGCCAGCCAGGCCGCGGGCGCCCATCGCGAGCCAGCCTTCACGTCCCTGTCCCTTGACTATGTGCCCAGCGAGCGATCCAGGGGGGCCGCGTCACACGGACCCTGGGCATGGGTGGCACGCCCAGGAAGCCCCCAGCAGGCACGGCATGGCCTGCTCACCCAGTGTGCGACAGCGGTGGGCACGCCAGCCAGGCCGCAGGTGCCCATCGCGAGCCAACCCCCACGTGCCTGTCCCTCGACTAAGTGCCCAGCGAGCGACCCAGGGGGGCCGCGTCGCACAGACCATTGGCAAGGATGGCACGCCCAGGCAGCCCCCAGCAGGGACGGCATGGGCTGCTCGCCCATCGTGCGGCAGCGGTGGGCGAGCCAGCCAGGCCGCGGGCGCCCATCGCGAGCCAACCCCCACATCCCTGTCCCTCGACTAAGTGCCCAGCGAGCGAGCAAGGGGGGCCGCATCGCACGGACCATTGGCTAGGGTGGCATGCCCAGGCAGCCCCCAGCAGGCACGGCATGGGCTGCTCGGCCATCGTGCGGCAGCGGTGGGCACGCAACCCAGGCTGCGGGCGCCCATCGCGAGCCAGCCCCCATGTCCCGGTCCCTCGACTATGTGCCCAGCGAGAGAACCATGGGGGCCTCATCGCACGGACTCTGGGCATGGGTGGCATTCTCAGGCAGCCCCCAGCAGGCACGGCATGGGCTGCTCGCCCAGTGTGCGGCATCAGTGGGCATGCTACCAAGGCCGCGGGCGCCCATCGCTAGCCAGCCCCCACGTCCCTGTCCCTCGACTAAGTGCCCAGCGAGCGAGCCAGGGGGGCCGCGTCGCACCGACCCTTGGCAAGGGTGGCACGCCCAGGCAGCCCCCAGCAGGGACAGCATGGTCTGCTTGCCCATCGCGCGGCAGCGGTGGGCGCGCCATCCAGGCCACGGGCGCCCATCGTGAGCCAGTCCCCACGTCCCTGTCCCTCGACTGACTGCCCAGCGAGCGAGTCAGGGGGACCGTGTTGCACGGACCCTGGGCATGGGTTGCATGCCCAGGAAGCCCCCAGCAGGCATGGCATGGGCTGCTCGCCCAGCGTAAGTCAGCGGTGGGCACGCCAGCCAGGCCACGAGCGCCCACCACGAGCCAGCCCCCACGTCCCTGCCCCTCGACTGACTGCCCAGCGTGTGGGCCAGGGGTGCCGCGTCGCACGGAACCTGGGCATGGGTGGCACACCCAGGCAGCCCCCAGTAGGCACGGCATGGGATGCTCGCCCATCGTGCTGCAGTGGTGGGTGCGACAGCCAGGCCGCGGGTGCCCTTCGCAAACAAGCCCCCTCGTCCCTACCCCTCGACTGACTGCCCAGCGAGCGAGCCAGGGGGGCCGCGTCGCACGGACCCTAGGCACAGGTTGCATGCCCAGGAAGCCCCCAGCAGGCACGGCATGGGCAGCTCGCCCAGCGTTAAGCAGCGGTGGGTGCGCCAGCAATGCCGCGGGCGCCCATTGCGAGCCAGCCCCAACGTCCCTGTCGCTCGACATAGTGCCCAGCGAGTGAGCCAGGCGGGCCTCATCGTACGGAACCCGGGCTTGGGTGGAATGCCCAGGAAGCCCACAGCAGGCACGGCATGGGCTGCTCACCCAGCATGCGGCAGCGATGGGCGTGCCAGCAAGGCCGCGGGCGCCCTTCGCGAGCCAGTCCCCCACGTCACTGTCCCTCGACTGTCAGCCCAGCGAGCGAGCCAGGGGGGCCGCGTCGCACGGACCCTGGGCACAGGTTGCATGCCCAGGAAGCCCCCAGCTGGCGCGGCATGGGCTGCTCGCCCAGCGTGCGTCAGCGGGGGCACGCCAGCCAGGCCGCGGGCGCCCATCGCGAGCCAGCCCCCACGTCCCTGTCCCTCGACTGACTGCCCTGCGAGCAAGCCAGGGGGGCCGCATCACACGGACGCTGGGCACGGGTGTCATGCCCAGGCAGCCCCCAGCAGGCACGGCATGGGCTGCTCGCCCAGCTTGCGGCAGCTGTGGGTGCGCTAGCCAGGCCGCGGGTGCCCATCGCGAGCCAGCCCCCACGTCCCTGTCCCTCGCCTAAGTACCCAGCGAGCGAGCCAGAGAGGCCACGTCGCGCGGACCCTGGGCACTGGTGGCATGCACAGGAAACCCCCCGCAGGCACAGCATGGACTGCTCGCCAAGTGTGCGGCTGAGGTGGGAGCGCTAGCCAGGCCACGGGCGCCCATCGCGAGCCAGCCCCCAAGTCTCTGTCCCTCGACTAAGTGTTCAGCGAGCGAGCCAGGGGGGCCACATCGCCTGGACCCTGGGTACGGGTGGCATGCCCAGGCAGCCCCTAGCAGGCATGGCATGGGCTGCTCGCCCAGCGTGGGGCAGCGGTGGGCGCGCCAGCCAGGCCGCGGGCGCCCATCGCGAGCCAGCCCCCATGTCACTGTCCCTCGACTAAGAGCCTAGCAAGCGAGCCAGGGGGGCATTGTCGCATGGACCCTGGGCTCGGGCGGCACGCTCAGGCAGCCCCCAGTAGGCACGGCATGGGGTGCTTGCCCAGCATGCGGCAGCGGCACCAGCACCCTCGTCCCTGCCCCTCGACTGACTGCCCAGCGTGCGAGCCAGGGGTGCCACGTCGCATGGACCCTGGGCATGGGTGGCACGCCCAGGCAGCCCCCAGCGGGCACGGCATGGGCTGCTCGCCCAGCGTTCGGCAGAGGTGGGCGCGCTAGCCAGGCCGCGGGCGCCCATCGCGAGCCAGCCCCCAAGTCTCTGTCCCTCGACTAAGTGTTCAGGGAGCGAGCCAGGGGAGCCACGTCGCCTGGACCCTGGGCACGTGTGGCATGCACAGGTAGTCCCCAGTAGGCATGGAATGGGCTGCTCGCCCAGCGTGCTGCAGCGGTGGGCGTTCCAGCCAGGCCGCTGGCGCCCGTAGCGAGCCAGCCCCCACGTCCCTGTCCCTCGACTAAGTGCCCAGCGAACGAGCCAGGGGGGCCACGTTGCAGGGAACCTGGGCACGAGTGGCACGCCCAGGGAGCCCCAGCAGGCACGGCACGGGCTGCTTGCCCAGCGTGTGGCAGCGGTGGGCGCGCCAGCCAGGCCGCGGGCGCCCATCGCGAGCCAGCCCCCTCGTCCCTGCCACTCAACTGACTGCCCAGCCTGCGAGCCAGGGGAGCCGCGTCGTACGGACCCTGGGCATGGGAGGCACGCCCAGGCAGCCCCCAGCAGGCACGGCATGGGCTGCTCGCCCAGCGTGCGGCAGCGGTGTGCGTGCCAGCCATGCCGTAGGCGCCCATCGCGAGCCAGCCCCCTCGTCCCTGCCCCTCGACTGACTGCCCAGCGTGCGTGCCAGGGGTGCCGTGTCGCACAGACTTTTGGCACGGGTGGCTTGCCCAGGCTGCCCCCAGCAGGCACGGTATGGGCTGCTCGCCCAGCGTGCGGCAGCAGTGGGCGCGCCAGCTAGGCCGCGGGCGCCCATCGCGAGCCAGTCCGCTCGTCCCTGCCCCTCGACTGACTGCGCAGCGTGCGAGCCAGGCGTGCCGTGTCGCATGGACCCTGGGCACGGGTGGCACGCCCAGGCAGCGCCACACCGACACGGCATGGGCTGCTCACCCAGCGCGGGGCAGCGGTGGGCGTGCCAGCCAGGCCGCGGGCTCTCATAGCGAGCCAGCCCCCACGTCCCTGTCCCTCGACTAAGTACCCAGCGAACGAGCCAGGGGGGCCATGTTGCAGGGACCCTGGGCATGAGTGGCACAACAAGGCAGCCCCCAGCAGGCATGGCATGGGCTGCTCGCCCAGTGTGCGGCAGCGGTGGGCGCGCCAGCCAGGCTGCGGGCGCCTATCGCGAGCCGACCCCCTTGTCCCTGCCCCTAGACGGACTGCCCAGCGTGCGAGCCAGTGGTGCCGCGTCACATGGACCCTGGGCACGGGTGGCACGCCCAGGAAGCCCCCAGCAGGCATGGCTTGGGCTGCTTGCCCAGCATGCGGCAGCGGTGGGCGCGCCAGCCAGGCCGCGGGCGCCCAACATGAGCCAGCCCCCATGTCCCTGTCCCTCGACTAAGTACCCAGCGAGCGAGCCAGGGGGGCCACGTCGCATGGACCCTTGGAACGGGTGGCATGCCCAGGCAGTCCCCAGCAGGCACAGCATGGGCCAAGTGCCGAGCGTGCGGCAGCGGTGGGCACGCCAGCCAGGCCACAGGCGTCCATCGCGAGCCAGCCCCCTCATCCCTGCCCCTCGACTAAATGCCCAGCGAGCGAGCCAGGGGAGCCGCGTTGCACGGACCCTGGGCATGGGTGGCAAAACAAGGAAGCCCCCAGCAGGCACGGCATGGGCTGCTCGCCCAGCGTGGGGCAGCGGTGGGCGCACCAGCCAGGCCGCGGGCGCCCATCGCGAGCCAGTCCCCTCGTCCCTTTCCCACGACTAAGTACCCAGCGAGCGAGCCAGGGGGGCCACGTCGCATGGACCCTTGGAATGGGTGGCATGCCCAGGCAGTCCCCAGCAGGCACAGCATGGGCCAAGTGCCGAGTGTGCGGCAGCGGTGGGCGCGCCAGCCAGGCCACAGGCGTCCATCGCGAGCCAGCCCCCTCATCCCTGCCCCTCGACTAAGTGCCCAGCGAGCGAGCCAGGGGAGCCGCGTTGCATGGACCCTGGGCACGGGTGGCATGCCCAGGCAGCCCCCAGCAGCCACGGCATGGGACGCTCGCCCAGCGTGGGGCAGCGGTGGGCGCACCAGCCAGGCCGCGGGCGCCCATCGCCAGCCAGCCCCCTCGTCCTTTTCCCACGACTAAGTACCCAGCGAGCGAGCCAGGGGGACCACATCGCATGGACCCTGGGCACCAGTGGCATGCCCAGGCAGCCCCCAGCAGGCATGGCATGGGCCGCTCACCCAGCGTAGGGCAGCGGTGGGCGCGCCAGCCAGGCCGCGGGCGCCCATCGCGAGCCAGCCCCCACGTCACTGTCCCTCGACTAAGTGGCTAGCGAGCGAGCCAGGGGGGCCTTGTCACATGGACCCTGGGCAAGGGCGGCACGCTCAGGCAGCCCCCAGTAGGCACGGGATGGGGTGCTCGCCCAGCGTGCGGCAGCGGTACCAGCCCCCTCGTCCCTGCCCCTCGACTGACTGCCCAGCGAGCGAGCCAGGGGTGCCACGTCGCATGGACCCTGGGGATGGGTGGCACCCCCAGGAAGCCCCCACCAGGCACGGCATGGGCTGCTCACCCAGCGTGCGGCAGCGGTACCAGCCCCCTCGTCCCTGCCCCTCGACTGACTGCCCAGCGAGCGAGCCAGGGGTGCCACGTCGCATGGACCCTGGGGATGGGTGGCACCCCCAGGAAGCCCCCACCAGGCACGGCATGGGCTGCTCACCCAGCGTGTGGCACCGATGGGCTCAACAGCCAGGCCGCGGGGGCCCATCGCGAGCCAGCCCCCTCGTCCCTGCCGCTTGACTGACTACCCAGCGTGCGAGCCAGGGGTGCCGTGTCGCACAGACCCTTGGCATGGGTGGCACGCCCAGGAAGCCCCCAGCAGGCACGGCATGGGCTGCTCACCCAGTGCGTGGCAACGGTGGGCGCGCCAGCCAGGCGGCGGGTGCCCATCGCGTACCAGCACCCTCGTCCCTGCCCCTCGACTGACTGCCCAGCGTGCGAGCCAGGGGTGCCACGTCGCATGGACCTTAGGCATGGGTGACTCGCCAAGGCAGCCCCCAGCAGGCACGGCATGGGCTGCTCGCCCAGTGTGTGGCAGCGGTGTGCGCGCCAGCCATGCCGTAGGCGCCCATCGCGAGCCAGCCCCCTCGTCCCTGCCCCTCGACTGACTGCCCAGCGTGCGAGCCAGGGGTGCCGTGTCGAAAGGACCCTTGGCATGGGTGGCACGCCCAGGAAGCCCCCAGCAGGCACGGCATGGGCTGCTCACCCAGTGCGTGGCAGCGGTGGGCGCCCATCGTGTACCAGCACCCTCGTCCCTGCCCCTCAACTGACTGCCCAGCGTGCGAGCCAGGGGTGCCACGTCGCATGGACCCTGGGCATGGGTGGCACGCCCAGGAAGCCCCCAGCAGGCACGGCATGGGCTGCTCACCCAGTGTGTGGCAGCGGTGGGCGCACCAGCCAGGTTGCACGGACCCCTCGCGAGAGAGCCCCCTCGTCCCTGCCCCTCCACTGACTGCCCAGCGTGTGAGCCAGGTGTGCCGCATCGTACAGACCATGGGTACGGGTGGCACACCCAGGAAGCCCCCAGCAGGCACGGCATGGGCAGCTCGCCCAGCGTGCGGCAGCGGTGGGCGCGCCAGCCAGGCCTCGGGCACCCATCGCGAGCCAGCCCCCACATCCCTGTCCCTCGACTAAGTGCCCAGCTAGCGAGCCAGGCGGGCCGTGTCGTACGGACCCTGGGCATGGGTGGCACACACAGGAAGCCCCCAGTAGGCACGGAATGGGCTGCTCGCCCAGCGTGCTGCAGCGGTAGGCGTTCCAGCCAGGCCGCTGGCGCCCATAGCGAGGCAGCCCCCACGTCCCTGTCCCTCGACTAAGTGCCCAGCGAACGAGCCAGGGGGCCACCTTGCAGGAACCCTGGGCATGAGTGGCACGCCCAGGCAGCCCCCAGCAGGCACGGCATGGGCTGCTTGCCCAGCGTGTGGCAGCGGTGGGCGCGCCAGCCAGGCCGCGGGTGCCCATCACGAGCCAGCCCCCTTGTCCCTGCCCCACCACTGACTGCCCAGCGTGCGAGCCAGGTGTGCCGCATCGCACAGACCATGGGCATGGGTGGCACACCCAGTAATCCCCCAGCAGGCATGGCATGGGCAGCTCACCCAGCGTGCTGCAGCGGTTGGCGTGCCAGCCAGGCCTCGGGCGCCCATCGCTAACCAGCCCCCACATCCCTGTCCCTCGACTAAGTGCCCAGCTAGAGAGCCAGGCTGGCCGTGTCGTACAGACCCTGGGCATGGGTGGCACGCCTAGGAAGCCCCCAGCAGGCACGGAATGGGCTGCTCGCCCAGCGTGCTGCAGCGGCGGGCGTTCCAGCCAGGCCGCTGGCGCTCATAGCGAGCCAGCCCCCACGTCCCTGTCCCTCGACTAAGTGCCCAGCGAACGAGCCAGGGAGGCCACGTCAGAGGGACCCTGGGCACGAGGGGCACGCCCAGGCAGCCCCCAGCAGGCACGGCATGGGCTGCTCGCCCAGCGTGGGGCAGCGGTGGGCGCACCAGCCAGGCCGCGGGCGCCCATCGCGAGCCAGCCCCCTCGTCCCTTTCCCACGACTAAGTACCCAGCGAGCGAGCCAGGGGGGCCACGTCGCATGGACCCTTGGAATGGGTGGCATGCCCAGGCAGTCCCCAGCAGGCACAGCATGGGCCAAGTGCCGAGCATGCGGTAGCGGTGGGCGCGCCAGCCAGGCGACAGGCGTCCATTGCAAGCCAGCCCCCTCATCCCTGCCCCTCGACTAAGTGCCCAGCGAGGGAGCCAGGGGAGCCACGTTGCACGGACCCTGGGCACGGGTGGCACGCCCAGGCAGCCCCCAGCAGGCACGGCATGGGCTGCTCGCCCAGCGTGGGGCAACAGTGGGCGCACCAGCCAGGCCGCGGGCGCCCATCGCGAGCCAGCCCCCTCGTCCCTTTCCCACGACTAAGTACCCAGCGAGCGAGCCAGGGGGGCCACGTCGCATGGACCCTTGGAACGGGTGGCATGCCCAGGCAGTCCCCAGCAGGCACAGCATGGGCCAAGTGCCGAGCGTGCGGTAGCGGTGGGCGCGCCAGCCAGGCGACAGGCGTCCATTGCGAGCCAGCCCCCTCATCCCTGCCCCTCGACTAAGTGCCCAGCGAGCGAGCCAGGGGAGCCACGTTGCACGGACCCTGGGCACGGGTGGCACGCCCAGGCAGCCCCCAGCAGGCACGGCATGGGCTGCTCGCCCAGCGTGGGGTAACAGTGGGCGCACCAGCCAGGCCGCGGGCGCCCATCGCGAGCCAGCCCCCTCATCCTTTTCCCACAACTAAGTACCCAGGGAGCGAGCCAGGGGGGCCACGTCGCATGGACCCTGGGCACCAGTGGCATGCCCAGGCAGCCCCCAGCAGGCATGGCATTGGCCGCTCGCCCAGCGTGGGGCAGCGGTGGGCGCGCCAGCCAAGCCGCGGGCGCCCATCGCGAGCCAGCCCCCACGTCACTGTCCCTCGACTAAGTGCCTAGCGAGCGAGCCAGGGGGGCCTTGTCGCATGGACCCTGGGCACGGGCGGCACGCTCAGGCAGCCCCCAGTAGGCACGGGATGGGGTGCTCGCCCAGCGTGCGGCCGCGGTACCAGCCCCCTCGTCCCTGCCCCTCGACTGACTGCCCAGCGTGCGAGCCAGGGGTGCCACGTCGCATGGACCCTGGGCATGGGTGGCACCCCCAGGAAGCCCCCAGCAGGCACGGCATGGGCTGCTCGCCCAGCGTTTGGCAGCGATGGGCTCACCAGCCAGGCCGCGGGGGCTCATCGGGAGCCAGCCCCCTCGTCCCTGCCGCTCGACTGACTGCCCAGCGTGCGAGCCAGGGGTGCCGTGTCGCATGGACCTTAGGCATGGGTGGCACACCCAGGCAGCCCCCAGCAGGCACGGCATGGGCTGCTCGCCCAGTGTGTGGCAGCGGTGTGCGCGCCAGCCATGCCGTAGGCGCCCATCGCGAGCCAGCCCCCTCGTCCCTGCCCCTCGACTGACTGCCCAGCGTGCGAGCCAGGGGTGCCGTGCCACACGGACCCTTGGCATGGGTGGCACGCCCAGGAAGCCCCCAGCAGGCACAGCATGGGCTGCTCACCCAGTGCGTGGCAGCGGTGGGCGCGCCAGCCAGGCGGCGGGCGCCCATCGTGTACCAGCACCCTCGTCCCTGCCCCTCGACTGACTGCCCAGCATGCGAGCCAGGGGTGCCACGTCGCATGGACCCTGGGCATGGGTGGCACGCCCGGGAAGCCCCCAGCAGGCACGGCATGGGCTGCTCACCCAGTGTGTGCCAGCGGTGGGCGCACCAGCCATGTCGCGGGCGCCCATCGCGAGCCAGCTCCCTCGTCCCTGCCCCACCACTGACTGCCCAGCGTGCGAGCCAGGTGTGCCGCATCGCACAGACCATGGGAACGGGTGGCACACCCAGGAAGCCCCCAGCAGGCACGGCATGGGCAGCTCGCCCAGCGTGCGGCAGCGGTGGATGCGCCAGCCAGGCCTCGGGCGCCCATCGCGAGCCAGCCCCCACGTCCCTGTCCCTCGACTAAGTGCCCAGCTCGCGAGCCAGGCGAGCCGTGTCGTACGGACCCTGGGCATGGGTGGCACGCACAGGAAGCCCCCAGTAGGCACGGAATGGGCTGCTCGCCCAGCGTGCTGCAGCTGTGGGCGTTCCAGCCAGGCCGCTGGCGCCCATAGCGAGCCAGCCCCCACGTCCCTGTCCCTCGACTAAGTGCCCAGCGAACAAGCCAGGGGGGCCATCTTGCAGGGACCCTGGGCACGAGTGGCACGCCCAGGCAGCCCCCAGCAGGCACGGCATGGGCTGCTTGCCCAGCGTGTGGCAGCGGTGGGCGCGCCAGCCAGGCCGCGGGCGCCCATCGCGAGCCAGCCCCCTTGTCCCTGCCCCTCCACTGACTGCCCAGCGTGCGAGCCAGGTGTGCCGCATCGCACACACCATGGGCACAGGTGGCACACCCAGGAAGCCCCCAGCAGGCACGGCATGGGCAGCAAGTGCCGAGCGTGCGGCAGCGGTGGGCGCGCCAGCCAGGCCTCGGGCGCCCATCGCGAGCCAGCCCCCACGTCCCTGTCCCTCGACTAAGTGCCCAGCTAGCGAGCCAGGAAGGCCGTGTCGTACAAACCCTGGGCATGGGTGGCATGCCGAGGCAGCCATCAGCAGGCACGGAATGGGCTGCTCGCCCAGCATGCTGCAGCGGTGGGCGTTCCAGCCAGGCCGCTGGCGTCCATAGCGAGCCAGCCCCCACGTCCCTGTCCCTCGACTAAGTGCCCAGCGAACGAGCCAGGGGGGCCATGTTGCAGGACCCTGGGCACGAGTGGCACGCCCAGGAAGCCCCCAGCAGGCACGGCATGGGCTGCTTGCCCAGCCTGTGGCAGCGGTGGGCGCGCCTGCCAGGCCGCGGGCGCCCATCGCGAGCCAGCCCCCTCGTCCCTGCCCCTCAACTGACTGCCCAGCTTGCGAGCCAGGGGACCCGCATCGCATGGACCCTGGGCACGGGAGGCACGCCCAGGCAGCCCCCGGCAGGCACGGCATGGGCTGCTCGCCCAGCGTGCGGCAGCAGTGTGCGCGCCAGCCATGCCGTAGGCGCCCATCGCGAGCCAGCCCCCTCGTCCTTGCCCCTCGACTGACTGCCCAGCGTGCGTGCCAGGGGTGCCGTGTCGCACGGACCCTTGGCACGGGTGGCCTGCCCAGGCAGCCCCCAGCAGGCACGGTATGGGCTGCTCGCCCAGCGTGCGGCAGCGGTGGGCGCACCAGCCAGGCCGAGGGCGCCCATCGCGAGCCAGCCCCCTCGTCCCTGCCCCTCGACTGACTGCCCAGCGTGCGAGCCAGGGGGGCCACGTCGCATGGACCCTTGGAACGGGTGGCATGCCCAGGCAGTCCCCAGCAGGCACAGCATGGGCCAAGTGCCGAGCGTGCGGTAGCGGTGGGCGCGCCAGCCAGGCGACAGGCGTCCATTGCGAGCCAGCCCCCTCATCCCTGCCCCTCGACTAAGTGCCCAGCGAGCGAGCCAGGGGAGCCACGTTGCACGGACCCTGGGCACGGGTGGCACGCCCAGGCAGCCCCCAGCAGGCACGGCATGGGCTGCTCGCCCAGCGTGGGGCAACAGTGGGCGCACCAGCCAGGCCGCGGGCGCCCATCGCGAGCCAGCCCCCTCATCCTTTTCCCACGACTAAGTACCCAGGGAGCGAGCCAGGGGGGCCACGTCGCATGGACCCTGGGCACCAGTGGCATGCCCAGGCAGCCCCCAGCAGGCATGGCATTGGCCGCTCGCCCAGCGTGGGGCAGCGGTGGGCGCGCCAGCCAAGCCGCGGGCGCCCATCGCGAGCCAGCCCCCACGTCACTGTCCCTCGACTAAGTGCCTAGCGAGCGAGCCAGGGGGGCCTTGTCGCATGGATCCTGGGCATGGGCGGCACGCTCAGGCAGCCCCCAGTAGGCACGGGATGGGGTGCTCGCCCAGCGTGCGGCAGCGGTACCAGCCCCCTCGTCCCTGCCCCTTGACTGACTGCCGAGCGTGCGAGCCAGGGGTGCCACGTCGCATGGACCCTGGGCATGGGTGGCACCCCCAGGAAGCCCCCAGCAGGCACGGCATGGGCTGCTCGCCCAGCGTTTGGCAGCGATGGGCTCACCAGCCAGGCCGCGGGGGCTCATCGGGAGCCAGCCCCCTCGTCCCTGCCGCTCGACTGACTGCCCAGCGTGCGAGCCAGGGGTGCCGTGTCGCATGGACCTTAGGCATGGGTGGCACGCCCAGGCAGCCCCCAGCAGGCACGGCATGGGCTGCTCGCCCAGTGTGTGGCAGCGGTGTGCGCGCCAGCCATGCCGTAGGCGCCCATCGCGAGCCAGCCCCCTCGTCCCTGCCCCTCGACTGACTGCCCAGCGTGCGAGCCAGGGGTGCCGTGTCACACGGACCCTTGGCATGGGTGGCACGCCCAGGAAGCCCCCAGCAGGCACGGCATGGGCTGCTCACCCAGTGCGTGGCAGCGGTGGGCGCGCCAGCCAGGCGGCGGGCGCCCATCGTGTACCAGCACCCTCGTCCCTGCCCCTCGACTGACTGCCCAGCATGCGAGCCAGGGGTGCCACGTCGCATGGACCCTGGGCATGGGTGGCACGCCCGGGAAGCCCCCAGCAGGCACGGCATGGGCTGCTCACCCAGTGTGTGCCAGCGGTGGGCGCACCAGCCATGTCGCGGGCGCCCATCGCGAGCCAGCTCCCTCGTCCCTGCCCCACCACTGACTGCCCAGCGTGCGAGCCAGGTGTGCCGCATCGCACAGACCATGGGAACGGGTGGCACACCCAGGAAGCCCCCAGCAGGCACGGCATGGGCAGCTCGCCCAGCGTGCGGCAGCGGTGGATGCGCCAGCCAGGCCTCGGGCGCCCATCGCGAGCCAGCCCCCACGTCCCTGTCCCTCGACTAAGTGCCCAGCTCGCGAGCCAGGCGGGCCGTGTCGTACGGACCCTGGGCATGGGTGGCACGCACAGGAAGCCCCCAGTAGGCACGGAATGGGCTGCTCGCCCAGCGTGCTGCAGCTGTGGGCGTTCCAGCCAGGCCGCTGGCGCCCATAGCGAGCCAGCCCCCACGTCCCTGTCCCTCGACAAAGTGCCCAGCGAACGAGCCGGGGGGGCCATCTTGCAGGGACCCTGGGCACGAGTGGCACGCCCAGGCAGCCCCCAGCAGGCACGGCATGGGCTGCTTGCCCAGCGTGTGGCAGCGGTGGGCGCGCCAGCCAGGCCGCGGGCGCCCATCGCGAGCCAGCCCCCTTGTCCCTGCCCCTCCACTGACTGCGCAGCGTGCGAGCCAGGTGTGCCGCATCGCACACACCATGGGCACAGGTGGCACACCCAGGAAGCCCCCAGCAGGCACGGCATGGGCAGCAAGTGCCGAGCGTGCGGCAGCGGTGGGCGCGCCAGCCAGGCCTCGGGCGCCCATCGCGAGCCAGCCCCCACGTCCCTGTCCCTCGACTAAGTGCCCAGCTAGCGAGCCAGGAAGGCCGTGTCGTACAAACCCTGGGCATGGGTGGCATGCCGAGGCAGCCATCAGCAGGCACGGAATGGGCTGCTCGCCCAGCATGCTGCAGCGGTGGGCGTTCCAGCCAGGCCGCTGGCGTCCATAGCGAGCCAGCCCCCACGTCCCTGTCCCTCGACTAAGTGCCCAGCGAACGAGCCAGGGGGGCCATGTCGCAGGGACCCTGGGCACGAGTGGCATGCCCAGGAAGCCCCCAGCAGGCACGGCATGGGCTGCTTGCCCAGCGTGTGGCAGCGGTGGGCGCGCCTGCCAGGCCGCGGGCGCCCATCGCGAGCCAGCCCCCTCGTCCCTGCCCCTCAACTGACTGCCCAGCTTGCGAGCCAGGGGACCCGCATCGCATGGACCCTGGGCACGGGAGGCACGCCCAGGCAGCCCCCGGCAGGCACGGCATGGGCTGCTCGCCCAGCGTGCGGCAGCAGTGTGCGCGCCAGCCATGCCGTAGGCGCCCATCGCGAGCCAGCCCCCTCGTCCTTGCCCCTCGACTGACTGCCCAGCGTGCGTGCCAGGGGTGCCGTGTCGCACGGACCCTTGGCACGGGTGGCCTGCCCAGGCAGCCCCCAGCAGGCACGGTATGGGCTGCTCGCCCAGCGTGCGGCAGCGGTGGGCGCACCAGCTAGGCCGAGGGCGCCCATCGCGAGCCAGTCCCCTCGTCCCTGCCCCTCGACTGACTGCCCAGCGTGCGAGCCAGGGGTGCCACGTCGCACGGACCCTGGGCATGGGTGGCACACCCAGGCAGCCCTACACCGGCACGGCATGGGCTGCTCACCCAGCGCGGGGCAGCGGTGGGCGTGCCAGCCAGGTCACGGGCGCCCATAGCGAGCCAGCGCCCACGTCCCTGTCCCTCGACTAAGTACCCAGCGAACGAGCCAGGTGGGCCACGTTGCAGGGACCCTGGGCATGAGTGGCACACCCAGGCAGGCCCCAGCAGGCATGGCATGGGCTGCTCGCCCAATGTGCGGCAGCGGTGGGCGCGCCAGCCATGCTGCGGGCGCTTATCGCGTGCCGGCCCCCTTGTCCCTGCCCCTCGACGGACTGCCCAGCGTGCGAGCCAGCGGTGCCGCGTCACATGGACCCTGGGCACGGGAGGCACGCCAAGGCAGCCCCCAGCAGGCACGGCGTGGGCTGCTCGCCCAGCGTGCGGCAGCGGTGTGCGCGCCAGCCATGCCGTAGGCGCCCATCGCGAGCCAGCCCCCTCGTCCCTGCCCCTCGACTGACTGCCCAGCGTGCGTGCCATGGGTGCCGTGTCGCATGGACCCTTGGCACGGGTGGCTTGCCCAGGCAGCCCCCAGCAGGCGCGGTATGGGCTGCTCACCCAGCGTGGAGCAGCGGTGGGCGCACCAGCTAGGCCGCGGGCGCCCATCGCGAGCCAGTCCCCTCGTCCCTGCCCATCGACTGACTGCCCAGCATGCGAGCCAGGGGTGCCGCGTCAAACGGACCATGGGCACGGGTGGCACGCCCAGGCAGCCCCACACCGGCTCGGCATGGGCTCCTCACTCAGCGCGGGGCAGCGGTGGGCGTGCCAGCCAGGCCGCGGGCACCCATAGCGAGCCAGCCCCCACGTCCCTGTCCCTCGACTAAGTACCCAGCGAACGAGCCAGGGGGGCCACGTTGCAGGGACCCTGGGCCTGAGTGGCACACCTAGGTAGCCACCAGCAGGCACGCCATGGGCTGCTCGCCCAGTGTGCGGCAGCGGTAGGCGCGCCAGCCAGGCTGCGGGCGCCTATCGCGAGCCAGCCCCTTGTCCCTGCCCCTCGACGGACTGCCCAGCGTGCGAGCCAGTGCTGCCGCGTCACATGGACCCTGGGCACGGGTGGCATGCCCAGGCAGCCCCCAGCAGGCACTGCTTGGGCTGCTTGCCCAGCTTGCGGCAGTGGTGGGCGCGCCAGCCAGGCCGCGGGCGCCCAACATGAGCCAGCCCCCATGTCCCTGTCCCTCGACTAAGTACCCAGCGAGCGAGCCCAGGGGGCAACGTCGCATGGACCCTTGGAACGGGTGGCATGCCCAGGCAGTCCCCAGCAGGCACAGCATGGGCCAAGTGCCAAGCGTGAGGCAGCGGTGGGCGCGCCAGCCAGGCCACAGGCGTCCATCGCGAGCCAGCCCCCTCATCCCTGCACCTAGACTAAGTGCCCAGCGAGCGAGCCAGGGGAGCCGCGTTGCACAGACCCTGGGCACGGGTGGCACGCCCAGGCAGACCCCAGCAGGCACGGCATGGGCTGCTCGCCCAGCGTGGGGCAGCGGTGGGCGCACCAGCCAGGCCGCGGGCGCCCATCGCGAGCCAGCCCCCTCGTCCCTTTCCCACGACTAAGTACCCAGCGAGCGAGCCAGGGGGGCCATGTCGCATGGACCCTTGGAATGGGTGGCATGCCCAGGCAGTCCCCAGCCGGCACAGCATGGGCCAAGTGCCGAGCGTGCGGCAGTGGTGGGCGCGCCAGCCAGGCCACAGGCGTCCATCGCGAGTCGGCCCCCTCATCCCTGCCCCTCGACTAAGTGCCCAGAGAGCGAGCCAGGGGGGCCGCGTTGCATGGACCCTGGGCATGGGTGGCACGCCCAGGCAGCCCCCAGCAGGCACGGCATGGGCTGCTCACCCAGCGTGGGGCAGCGGTGGGCGCACCAGCCAGGCCGCGGGCGCCCATCGCGAGCCAGCCCCCTCGTCCCTTTCCCACGACTAAGTACCCAGCGAGCGAGCCAGGGAGGCCACGTCGCATGGACCCTGGGCACCAGTGGCATGCCCAGGCAGCCACCAGCAGGCACAGAATGGGCTGCTCGCCCAGCCTGCGGCAGCGGTGGGTGCACCAGCCATGCCGCAGGTGCCCAACGCGAGCCAGCCCCCACGTCCCTGTCCCTCGACTAAGTACCCAGCGAGCGAGCCAGGGGGGCCACGTCGCATGGACCCTGGGCACGAGTGGCATGCCCAGCCAGCCCCCAGCACGCGCGGTGTGGGTCAAGTGCCCATCATGCGGCAACGGTGGGCGCGAGCCAGCCCCCTCGTCCCTGTCCCTCGACTAAGTGCCCAGCGAGCGAACCAGGAGAGCCGCGTCGCATGGACCCTGGGCACAGGAGGTATGCCCAGTCAGCCCCCAGCAGAAGCGGCATGGGCCAAGTGCCCAGCATGCGGCAAAGGTGGGCGCGACAGCCAGGCCACGGGCACCCATCACGAGCCAGCCCGCTCGTCCCTGTCCCTCGACTAAGTGCCCTGCGAGCGAGCCAGAGGAGCCGCGTCACATGGACTCTTGGCACGGGTGGCATGCCTCGGCAGCCCGCAGCAGGCACGGCATGGGCCAAGTGCCCAGCGTGCGGCATCAGTGGGCATGCCAGCGAGGCCACAGGCGCCCATCGTGAGCCAGCCCCCTCATCCCTGTCCCTCAACTAAGTGCCCAGCGAGCGAGCCGGGGGAGCCACATCGCATGGGCCCTGGGCATGGGAGGCATGCCCCGGCAGCCCGCAGCAGGCACGGCATTGGCCAAGTGCCGAGCGTGCGGCAGCGGTAGGCACAACAGCCAGGCCTCAGGCGCCCATCGCGAGCCAGCCCCCTCGTCCCTGTCCCTCGACCAAGTGCCCAGTGAGCGAGCCAGGGGAGCCACTTCGCATGGTCCCTTGGCACAGAGGGCATGACCAGGCAGCCCCCAGCAGGCACGGCATGGGCCAAGTGCCCAGCATGCGGCAGAGGAAGGCGCGCCAGCCAGGCCACAGGCGCCCATCGTGACCCAGCCCCCTCGTCCCTGTCCCTCCCCTAAGTGCCCAGCGAACGAGCCAGGGGAGCCGCATCTCACAGATACTGGGCACGGGAGGCATGCCCAGGTAGCCCCCAGCAGGCACGGCATGGGCGAAGTGCCCCGCGAGCGGCTGCAGTTGGCGCGCCAGCCAGGCCACGGGCGGCCATCGCGAGCCAGAGCCCTCGTCCCTGTCCCTCGACTAAGTGCCCAGCGGACGAGCCAGGGGATCCGCGATGCATGGACCCTGGGAACAGGAGGCATGCCCAGGCAACCCCCAGCTGGTACGGCATGGGCCAAGTCCCCGGCGTTCGGCAGTGGTTGGCGCGCCAGCCAGGCCACAGGCGCCCATCGTGAGCCAGCCCCATCATCCCTGTCCCTCGACTAAGTGCCCAGCGAGTGAACCAGGGGAGACATGTCGGATGGACACTGGGCACAGGCGGCATGGCCCGGCAGCCCCCAGCAGGCATGGCATGGGCCAAGTGCCCAGGGATCGGCAGTGGTTGGCGCGCCAGCCAGGCCACAGGCGCCTATCGCAAGCCAGCCCCTTGTCCCTGTCCCTCGACTAAGTGCCCAGCGAGCGAGCCAGGAGAGCCGTGTCGCACGGACCCTGGGCACGGGAGGTATGCCCAGTCATCCCCCAGCAGGCAAGACATGGGCCAAGTGCCCAGCATTCGGCAAAGGTGCTCGCGCCCGCGAGGCCACGGGTGCCCATCACGAGCCAGCCCCCTCGTCCCTGTCCCTCGACTAAGTGCCCAGCGAGCAAGCCACGGGAGCCGCGTCGCATGGACCCTTGGCAAGAGATTAATGCCCCAGCAGCCCTCAGCAGGCACGGCATGGACCAAGTGCCTAGCGTGCGGCGGCGGTGGGTGCGCCAGCGAGGCCACAGGCACCCATCATGAGGCAGACCCCTCGTCCCTGTCCCTCGACTTAGTGCCTACCGAGCAAGACAGGGGAGACGCGTCGCACGGACTCTGGGCACAGGGGGAATGCCCAGGCAGCCCCCAGCAGGCATGGCATGGGCTAAGCGACCAGCGTGCTGCAGAGTTGGGCGCGCCAGCCAGGCCACAGGTGCCCATCGCGAGCAAGCCCCCTCGTCCCTGTCCCTCGACTAAGTGCCCAGCGAGTGAGCCAGGGGAGATGTGTCGGACAGACCCTGGGCACAGGAGGAATGCCGCAGCAGCCCCCAGCAGGCACGGCATGGGCCAAGTGCCCAGTGTGCGGCAGCAGTGGGAGTGACAGCCAGGCCACAGGCGCCCATCGCGAGCCAGCCCCCTCGTCCCTGTCCCTTGACCGAGTGCCCAGCCAGCGAGCCTGGGAAGCCGCATCGCACAGACACTGGGCACGGGAGGCATGCCCAGGAAACCCCCAGCAGGCATGGCATGGGCCAAGTTCCCAGCGAGTGGCAGCAGTGGGCGTGCCAGCCAGGCCACGGGCGCCCATCGCGAACCAGCCCCCTCGTCCCTGTCCCTCGACTAATTGCCCAGCGAGCGAGCCAGGGGAGCCACGTTGCATGGACCCTGGGAATCGAAGGTATGCCCAGACAGCCCCCAGCAGGTACAGCATGGGCCAAGTGCCCAGGGTTCGGCAGCGGTGGGTGCGCCAGCCAGGCCACAGGCTCCCATCACGAGGCAGACCCCTCGTCCCTGTCCCTCGACTTAGTGCCCAGCGAGTGAGCCAGGGGAGTTGCGTTGCATGGACTCTGGGCACAAGGGGCATGCCCAGGAAGCCCCCAGGAGGTACGGCATGGGCCAAGTGCCCAGCATTCGGCAGCAGTGGGCTCGCCAGCCAGGCCACAGGCGCCCATCGGGAGCCAGCCCCATCGTCCCTGTCCCTCGACTAAGTGCCCAGCGAGCGAGCCAGGGGAGCCGCGTTGCACGGACCCTGGGAACGGGAGGTATGCCCAGTCATCTCCCAACAGGCACGGCATGGGCCTAGTGCCCAGCATGCGGCAAAGGTGGGCGCACCCGCGAGGCCACGGGCGCCCATCATGAGCCAGCCCCCTCGTCCCTGTCCCTCGACCAAGTGCCCAGCGAGTGAGCCAGGGGAACCGCGTTGCATGGATCCTTGGCATGGGAGGCATGCCCAGGAAGCCCCCAGCAGGTACAGCATGGGCCAAGTGCCCAGCGCTTGGCAGAGGTGGGCGCACCAGCACGGCCACAGGCGCCCATCGCGAGCCAGCCCCCTCGTCCCTGTCCCTCGACCAAGTGCCCAGCGAGCGAGCCAGGGGAGCCGCATCGCACAGAAACTGGGCATGGGAAGCATGCCCAGGAAGCCCCCAGCAGGTGCGGTATGGGCCAAGTGCCCAGCGAGTGGCAGCAGTGGGCGTGCCAGCAAGGCCACGGGCACCCATCGCGAGCCAGCCCCCTAATCCCTGTCCCTCGACTAATTTCCCAGCGAGCGAGCCAGGGGAGCCACGTTGCATGGACCCTGGGCATTGGAGGCATGCCCAGACAGCCCCCAGCAGGTACGGCATGGGCCAAGTGCCCAGGGCTCGGCAGCGGTGGGCGCGCCAGCCAGGCCACAGGCTCCCATCACGAGGCAGACCCCTCGTCCCTGTCCCTCGACCAACTGCCCAGCGAGCGAGCCAGGGGAACCGCGTTTCATGGACCCTTGGCATGGAAGGCATGCCCAGGAAGCCCCCAGTAGGTACGGCATGGGCCAAGTGCCCAGCGCTTGGCAGCGGTGGGCGCGCCAGACAGGCCACAGGGGCCTGTCGCAGGCCAGCCCCTTCGTCCCTGTCCCTCGACTAAGTGTCCAGCGAGTGAGCCAGGGGAGCCGCGTCGCATGGACCCTTGGCAAGGGATTCATTCCCTGGCAGCCCCCAGCAGGCACGGCATGGGCCAAGTGCCCAGTGTGCGGCGGCGGTGGGTGCGCAAGTGAGGCCACAGGCACCCATCACGAGGCAGACCCCTCGTCCCTGTCCCTCGACTTAGTGCCCAGCGAGCGAGCCAGAGGAGATGCGTTGCATGGACTCTGGACACAGGGGGCATGCCCAGGCATCCCCCAGCAGGCACGGCATGGGCTAGGTGACCAGCGTGCTGCAGAGGAGGGAGCGCCAGCCAGGCCACAGGCGCCCATCGCTAGCAAGCCCCCTCGTCCCTGTCCCTCGACTAAGAGCCCAGCGAGTGAGCCAGGGGAGATGTTTTGGATGGACCCTGGGCACAGGAGGCATGCCTGGGCAGCCCCCAGCAGGCACAGCATGGGCCAAGTGCCCAGCGTGCGGCAGCGGTGGGCGTGCCAGCGAGGCCACAGGCGCCCATCGTGAGCCAGCCCCCTCGTCCATGTCACTCGACTAAGTGCGCAGCGAGCGAGCCAGGGGAGCCGCATTGCATGGACCCTGGGTATGGGAGGCATGCCCGGCAGCCCCCAGCAGGCACAGCATAGGCCAAGTGCCGAGCATGGGGAAGCGGTGGGCGCGACAGCCAGGCCACAGGCGCCCATCGCGAGCCAGCCCCCTCGTTCCTGTCCCTCGACCAAGTGCCCAGCGAGCGAGCCAGGGGAGCCGCATCACACAGACACTGGGCAGGGGAGGCTTGCCCAGGCAGCCCCCAGCAGGCATGGCATGGGTCAAGTGCCCAGCAAGCTGCAGCAGTGGGCGCTCCAGCCAGGCGACGGGCGCCCATCGCTAGCCAGCCCCCCGTCCCTGTCCCTCGACTAAGTGCCCAGTGAGCGAGCCAGGGGAGCCACGTTGCACGGACCCTGGACACGGGAGGCATGCCCAGGCAGCCCCCAGCAGGTAAGGCAAGGGCCAAGTGCCCAGCATTCGGCAGCGGTGGGCGCGCCAGCCAGGCCACAGGCGCCCATTGCGAGCCAGCCCCCTCGTCTGTGTCCCTCGACTAAGTGCCCAGCGAGCGAGCCAGGGGAGCTCCGTTGCACAGACCCTGGCCATGGGAGGCCTGCCCCGGCAGCCCCCAGCATGCACGGCATGGGCCAAGTGCCCAGCGTGAGGCAGCGGTGAGCGTGCCAGCGAGGCCACAGGCGCCCATCGCTAGCCAGCCCCCTCGTTCCTGTCCCTCGACTGAGTGCCCAGCGAGCGAGCCAGGACAGCCACGTCGCATGGAACCTGGGCATTGGAGGCATGCCCCGGCAGACCCCAGTAGGCACGGCTTGGGCCAAATGCCGAGCATGCGGCAGCGGTGGGCGCGCCAGCCAGGCCACAGGCGTCCATCACGAGCCAGCCCCCTCATCCCTGCCCCTCAACTAAGTGCCCAGCGAGTGAGCCAGGGGAGCCGTGTCACACGGACCCTGGGCATAGAAGGCATGCCCAGTCATCCCCCAGCAGGCACGGGATGGGCCAAGTGCCCAGCGCTTGGCAGAGGTGGGCGCACCAGCCCGGCCACAGGCGCCCATCGCGAGCCAGCCCCCTCGTCCCTGTCCCTCGACCAAGTGCCCAGCGAGCGAGCCAGGGGAGCCGCATCACACAGACACTGGGCATGGGAGGCATGCCCAGGAAGCCCCCAGCAGGTGCGGTATGGGCCAAGTGCCCAGCGAGTGGCAGCAGTGGGCGTGCCAGCAAGGCCACGGGCACCCATCGCGAGCCGGCCCCGTCATCCCTGTCCCTCGACTAATTTCCCAGCGAGCGAGCCAGGGGAGCCGCGTCGCACCGACCCTGGGCATGGGTGGCATGCCCAGGCAGCCCCCAGCAGGCATGGCATGGGCTGCTCGCCCAGCCTGTGGCAGCGGTGGGCGCGCCAGCCAGGCCACAGGCGCCCATCGCAAGCCAGCTCCCTCGTCCCTGTCCCTCAACTAAGTGCCCAGCGATCGAGCCAGGGGAGCCATGTCGCACGGACCCTGGGCATGGGAGGCATCCCAGGAAGCCCCCAGCAGGCAGGGCATGGGCATAGTTCCCAGTGTGCAGCAGCGGTGGGCGACCCAGCCAGGCCACAGGCGCCCATCGCGAGCCAGGCCCCTCGTCCCTGTCCCTCGACTATGTGCCCAGAGAGCGAGCCAGGGGGGCTGCGTCGCATGGACTCTGGGCACGAGAGGCATGCCCAGGCAGCTGCCAGCAGGCTCAGCATGGGCAGCTCACCCAGCGTGCTGCAGCGGTGGGCGCGCCACCCAGGCCGCAGGCGCCCATCGCGAGCCAGTCCCCACATCCCTGTCCCTCGACTGACTGCCCAGTGAGCGAACCAGGGGGGCCGCATCGCACGGACCCTGTGCATGGGATGCATGCCCAGGAAGCCCCCAGCAGGCACGGCATGGGCTGCTCGCCCAGTGCGCATCAGCGGTGGGCACGCCAGCCAGGCCGCGGGCGCCCATCACGAGCCAGCCCCCACGTCCCTGTCACTCGACTAAGTGCCCAGCGAGCGAGCCAGGGGGGCCGCGTCGCATGGACCCTGGGCAAGGGTGGCACGCCCAGGCAGCCCCCAGAAGGCACGGCGTGTGCCGCTCGCCCTTCGTGCGGCAGCGGTGGCCGCGCCAGCCAGGCCGCGGGCGCCCATCACGAGCCAGCCCCCACGTCCCTGTCCCTCGACTATGTGCCCAGCGAGCGATCCAGGGGGGACGCGTCCCACGGACCCTGGGCATGGGTGGCATGCCCGGGAAGCCCCCAGGAGCCACGGCATGGGCTGCTCGCCCTTCGTGCGGCAGCGGTGGCCGCGCCAGCCAGGCCGCGGGCGCCCATCGCGAGCCAGTACCCACGTCCCTGTCCCTCGACTATGTGCCCAGCGAGCGATCCAGGGGGGACGCGTCGCACAGACCCTGGGCATGGGTGGCATGCCCAGGAAGCCCCCAGTAGGCACGGCATGGGTGGCTCGCCCAGTGTGCGGCAGCGGTGGGCAGGCCAGCCAGGCCGCAGGCACCCATCGCGAACCAGCCCCCACGTCCCTGTCACTCGACTATGTGCCCAGCGAGCGAGCCATGGGTGCCGCGTTGCCTGGACCCTGGGCATGGGTGGCATGCCCCGGCAGCCCCCAGCAGGCACGGCATGGGCTGTTCACCCAGCGTGCAGCAGCGGTGGCCGTGTCAGCCAGGCCGCGGGCGCCCATCGCGAGCCAGCCCCCACATCCCTGTCCCTCGACTATGTGCCCAGCGAGCGAGCCATGGGGGCCACGTCACACGGACCCTGGGCACGGATGTCATGCCCAGGCAGCCCCCAGCAGGCACGGCATGGGCTGCTCGCCCAGCTTGCGGCAGCTGTGGGTGCGCTAGCCAGGCCATGGGCGCCCATCGCGAGCCAGCCCCCACGTCCCTGTCCCTCGACTAAGTCCCCAGCAAGCGAGCCAGAGGGGCCACGTCGCGCGGACCCTGGGAACTGGTGGCATGCACAGGAAACCCCCCGCAGGCATGGCATGGGCTGCTCGCCAAGTGTGCGGTAGCGGTGGGCGCGCCAGCCAGGCAGCGGGAGCCCATCGAGAGCCAGCACCCACATCCCTGACCCTTGACTAAGTGCCTAGCGAGCGAACCAAGGAGGCCGCATCGCAAGGACCCCAGGCACGGGTGGTGCGCTCAGGCAGCCCCCAGCAGGCACGGCATGGGCTGCTCGCCCAGCGTGAGGCAGAGGTGGGCGCGCTAGCCCGGCAGCGGGCGCCCATCGCGAGCCAGCCCCCAAGTCTCTGTCCCTGGACAAAGTGTTCAGCGAGCGAGCCAGGGGGCCCACATCGCCTGGACCCTAGGTACGGGTGGCATGCCCAGGCAGCCCCCAGCAGGCATGGCGTGGGCCGCTCGCCCAGCGTGGGGCAGTGGTGGGCGCGCCAGCCAGGCCGCGGGCGCCCATCGCGCGCCAGCCCCCACGTCACTGTCCCTCGACTAAGTGCCTAGCAAGCGAGCCAGGGGGGCCTTGTGGCATGGACCCTGGGCTCGGGCGGCACGCTCAGGCAGCCCCCAGTAGGCACGGCATGGGGTGCTTGCCCAGCGTGCGGCAGCAGTACCAGCCCCCTTGTCCCTGCCCCTCGACTGACTGCCCAGCGTGCGAGCCAGGGGTGCCACGTCGCATGGACCCTGGGCATGGGTGGCATGCCCAGGCAGTCCCCAGCAGGCACGGCATGGGCTGCTTGCCCAGCGTGCCGCAGAGGTGGGCGCGCTAGCCAGGCCGCGGGCGCCCATCGCGAGCCAGCCCCCAAGTCTCTGTCCCTCGACAACGTGTTCAGCGAGCGAGCCAGGGGGGCCACGTCGCCTGGACCATGGGCACGTGTGGCACGCACAGGTAGTCCCCAGCAGGCACAGCATGGGCTGCTCGCCCAGGGTGCGGCAGAGGTGGGCGCGCTAGCCAGGCCGCGGGTGCCCATCGTGAGCCATCCCCCAAGTCTCTGTCCCTCGACTAAGTGTTCAGCGAGCGAGCCAGGGGGGCCACGTCGCCTGGACCCTGGGCACGTGTGGCAGGCACAGGTAGTCCCCAGCAGGCACGGCATGGGCTGCTCGCCCAGGGTGCAGCAGAGGTGGGCGCGCTAGCCAGGCCGCGGGCGCCCATCACGAGCCAGCCCCGACGTTCCTGTCCCTCGACAAACTGCCCAGCAAGCGAGCCGGAGGGGCTGGGTCATACAGATACTGGGAACTTGTGGCACACCCAGGCAGCCCCCAGCATGCACGGCATGGGCTGCTCGCCCAGCATGCGGTAGCGGTGGGCGTGCCAGCCAGGCCGCGGGCGCCCATCGCGAGCCAGCCCCCACGTTCCTGTCCCTCGACTAAGTACCGAGCGAGCGATCCAGCGGTGCCATGTCTCACCGACCCTGGGTACGGTTGGCATGCCCAGGCAGCCCCCAGCAGGCATGGCATGGGCCGCTCGCCCAGCGTGGGGCAGCGGTGGGCGTGCCAGCCAGGCTGCGGGCGCCCATCGCGAGCCAGCCCCCACGTCACTGTCCCTTGACTAAGTGCCTAGCGAGCGAACCAGGGGGGCCTTGTCGCATGGATCCTGGGCATGGGCGGCACGCTCAGGCAGCCCCCAGTAGGCACGGGATGGGGTGCTCGCCCAGCGTGCGGCAGCGGTACCAGCCCTCTCGTCCCTGCCCCTCGACTGACTGCCCAGCGAGCGAGCCAGGGGTGCCACGTCGCATGGACCCTGGGCATGGGTGGCACCCCCACGAAGCCCCCAGCAGGCGCGGCATGGGCTGCTCGCCCAGTGTGTGGCAGCGATGGGCTCACCAGCCAGGCCGCGGGGGCCCATCGCGAGCCAGCCCCCTCGTCCCTGCCGCTCGACTGACTGCCCAGCGTGCGAGCCAGGTGTGCTGTGTCGCACGGACCATTGGCATGGGTGGCACACCAGGAAGCCCCCAGCAGGCACGGCATGGGCCGCTCGCCCAGCGTGGGGCAGCGGTGGGCGAGCCAGCCAGGCCGCGGGCGCCCATCGCGAGCCAGCCCGCACGTCACTGTCCCTTGACTAAGTGCCTAGCGAGCGAGCCAGGGGGGCCTTGTCGCATGGACCCTGGGCACGGGCGGCACGCTCAGGCAGCCCCCAGTAGGCACGGGATGGAGTGCTCGCCCAGCGTGCGGCAGCGGTACCAGCCCCCTCGTCCCTGCCCCTCGACTGACTGCCCAGCGAGCGAGCCAGGGGTGCCACGTCGCATGGACCCTGGGCATGGGTCGCACCCCCAGGAAGCCCCCAGCAGGTGCGGCATGGGCTGCTCGCCCAGCGTGTGGCAGCGATGGGCTCACAAGCCTGGCCGCGGGGGCCCATCGCGAGCCAGCCCCCTCGTCCCTGCCGCTTGACTGACTGCCCAGCGTGCGAGCCAGGTGTGCCGTGTCGCACGGACCATGGGCACGGGTGGCACACCCAGGAAGCCCCCAGCAGGCATGGCATGGGCAGCTCGCCCAGTGTGCGGCAGCGGTGGGCGCGCCAGCCAGGCCGCGGGCACCCATCGCGAGCCAGCCCCCACGTCCCTGTCCCTCGACTAAGTGCCAAGCGAGCGAGCCAGACGGGCCGCATCGTACGGACACTGGGCATGGGCGGCACACCCAGGAAGCCCCCAGCAGGTACGGAATGGGCTGCTCACCCAGCGTGCAGCAGCGGTGGGCGTTCCAGCCAGGCCGCGGGCGCCCATCGTGAGCCAGCCCCCTCGTCCCTGCCCCTCGACTGACTGCCCAGCGTGTGAGCCAGGGGTGCCACGTCGCATGGACCCTGGGCATGGGTGGCACGCCCAGGCAGCCCCCAGCAGGCACGGCATGGGCTGCTCGCCCAGCATGTGGCAGCGGTGGGCGCACCAGCCATGTCGCGGGCGCCCATCGCGAGCCAGCCCCCTCGTCCCTGCCCCTCCACTGACTGCCCAGCGTGCGAGCCAGGTGTGCCACGTCGCACAGACCATGGGCACGGGTGGCACACCCAGGAAGCCCCCAGCAGGCACGGCATGGGCAGCTCGCCCAGCGTGCGGCAGCGGTGGGCGCGCCAGCCAGGCCTCGGGCGCCCATCGCGAGCCAGCCCCCACGTTCCTGTCCCTCGACTAAGTGCCCAGCTAGCGAGCCAGGTGGGCCGTGTCGTACGGACCCTGGGCATGGGTGGCACGCCCAGGAAGCCCCCAGCAGGCACGGAATGGGCTGCTTGCCCAGCGTGCTGCAGCGGTGGGCATTCCAGCCAGGCCGCTGGTGCCCATAGCGAGCCAGCCCCCACGTCCCTGTCCCTCGACTAGGTGCCCAGCAAACGAGCCAGGGGGGCCATGTTGCAGGGACCCTGGGCAGGGACCCTGGGCACGAGTGGCACGCCAAGGCAGCCCCCAGCAGGCACGGCATGGCTGCTTGCCCGCCTGTGGCAGCGGTGGGCGCGCCAGCCAGGCCGCAGGCGCCCATCGCGTAACAGCACCTTCGGCACTGCCCCGCGACTGACTGCCCAGCGTGCGAGCCAGGGGTGCTACGTCGCATGGACCCTGGACATGGGTGGCACGCCCAGGCAGCCCCCAGCAGGCACGGCATGGGCTGCTCGCCCAGCGTGTGGCAGCGGTGGCGCACCAGCCATGTCGCGGGGCACCCATCGCGAGCCAGCCCCCTCGTCCCTGCCCCTCCACTGACTGCCAAGGGTGCGAGCCAGGTGTGCCGCGTCGCACAGACCATGGGCACGGGTGGCACACCCAGGAAGCCCCCAGCAGGCACGGCATGGGCAGCTCACCCAGCGTGCAGCAGCGGTGGGCGTTCCAGCCAGGCCGCGGGCGCCCATCGTGAGCCAGCCCCCTCGTCCCTGCCCCTCGACTGACTGCCCAGCGTGCAAGCCAGGGGTGCCGCGTTGCATGGACCCTTGCCATGGGTGGCACGCCCAGGAAGCCCCCAGCAGGCACGGCATGGGCTGCTCACCCAGTGCGTGGCAGCGGTGGGCGCGCCAGCCAGGCGGCGGGCGCCCATCGCGTACCAGCACCCTCGTCCCTGCCCCTCGACTGACTGCCCAGCATGCGAGCCAGGGGTGCCACGTCGCATGGACCCTGGGCATGGGTGGCACGCCCGGGAAGCCCCCAGCAGGCACGGCATGGGCTGCTCACCCAGTGTGTGCCAGCGGTGGGCGCACCAGCCAGGTCGCGGGCGCCCATCGCGAGCCAGCCCCCTCGTCCCTGCCCCTCCACTGACTGCCCAGCGTGCGAGCCAGGTGTGCCGCATCGCACAGACCATGGGCACGGGTAGCACACCCAGGAAGCCCCCAGCAGGCACGGCATGGGCAGCTCGCCCAGCGTGCGGCAGCGGTGGATGCGCCAGCCAGGCCTCGGGCGCCCATCGCGAGCCAGCCCCCACGTCCCTGTCCCTCGACTAAGTGCCCAGCTAGCGAGCCAGGTGGGCCGTGTCGTACGGACCCTGGGCATGGGTGGCACGCCCAGGAAGCCCCCAGCAGGCACGGAATGGGCTGCTCGCCCAGCGTGCTGCAGCGGTGGGCGTTCCAGCCAGGCCGCTGGCGCCCATAGCGAGCCAGCCCCCACGTCCCTGTCCTTCGACTAAGTGCCCAGCGAACGAGCCAGGAGGGCCTCGTCGCAGGGACCCTGGGCACGAGTGGCACGCCCTGGCAGCCCCCAGCAGGCACGGCATGGGCTGCTTGCCCAGCCTGTGGCAGCGGTGGGCGCGCCAGCCAGGCCGCAGGCGCCCATCGCGTACCAGCACCTTCGTCACTGCCCCTCGACTGACTGCCCAGCGTGCGAGCCAGGGGTGCCACGTCGCATGGACCCTGGACATGGGTGGCATGCCCAGGCAGCCCCCAGCAGGCACGGCATGGGCTGCTCGCCCAGCGTGTGGCTGCGGTGGGCGCACCAGCCATGTCGCGGGCACCCATCGCGAGCCAGCCCCCTCGTCCCTGCCCCTCCACTGACTGCAAGGGTGCGAGCCAGGTGTGCCGCGTCGCACAGACCATGGGCACGGGTGGCACACCCAGGAAGCCCCCAGCAGGCACGGCATGGGCAGCTCACCCAGCGTGCGGCAGCGGTGGGCGCGCCAGCCAGGCCTCGGGCGCCCATCGCGAGCAAGCCCCCACATCCCTGTCCCTCGACTAAGTGCCCAGCTAGCGAGCCAGGCAGGCCGCATTGTACGGACCCTGGGCATGGGTGGCACGCCCAGGAAGCCCCCAGCAGGCACGGAATGGGCTGCTCGCCCAGCGTGCTGCAGCGGTGGGCGTTCCAGCCAGGCCGCTGGCGCCCATAGCGAGCCAGCCCCCACGTCCCTGTCCCTTCGACTAAGTGCCCAGCGAACGAGCCAGGAGGGCCTCGTCGCAGGGACCCTGGGCACGAGTGGCACGCCCAGGCAGCCCCCAGCAGGCACGGCATGGGCTGCTTGCCCAGCCTGTGGCAGCGGTGGGCGCGCCAGCCAGGCCGCAGGCGCCCATCGCGTACCAGCACCTTCGTCACTGCCCCTCGACTGACTGCCCAGCGTGCGAGCCAGGGGTGCCACGTCGCATGGACCCTGGACATGGGTGGCACGCCCAGGCAGCCCCCAGCAGGCACGGCATGGGCTGCTCGCCCAGCGTGTGGCAGCGGTGGGCGCACCAGCCATGTCGCGGGCACCCATCGCGAGCCAGCCCCCTCGTCCCTGCCCCTCCACTGACTGCCAAAGGGTGCGAGCCAGGTGTGCCGCGTCGCACAGACCATGGGCACGGGTGGCACACCCAGGAAGCCCCCAGCAGGCACGGCATGGGCAGCTCACCCAGCGTGCGGCAGCGGTGGGCGGGCCAGCCAGGCCTCGGGCGCCCATCGCGAGCAAGCCCCCACATCCCTGTCCCTCGACTAAGTGCCCAGCTAGCGAGCCAGGCAGGCCGCATTGTACGGACCCTGGGCATGGGTGGCACGCCCAGGAAGCCCCCAGCAGGCACGGAATGGGCTGCTCGCCCAGCGTGCTGCAGCGGTGGGCGTTCCAGCCAGGCCGCTGGCGCCCATAGCGAGCCAGCCCCCACATCCCTGTCCCTTGACTAAGTGCCCAGCGAACGAGCCAGGAGGGCCTCGTTGCAGGGACCCTGGGCATGAGTGGCACGCCCAGGCAGCCCCCAGCAGGCACGGCATGGGCTACTTGCCCAGCCTGTGGCAGCGGTGGGCGCGCCAGCCATGCTGCAGGCGCCCATCGCGTACCAGCACCTTCGTCACTGCCCCTCGACTGACTGCCCAGCGTGCGAGCCAGGGGTGCTACGTCGCATGGACCCTGGACATGGGTGGCACGCCCAGGCAGCCCCCAGCAGGCACGGCATGGGCTGCTCGCCCAGCGTGTGGCAGCGGTTGGCGCACCAGCCATGTCGCGGGCACCCATCGCGAGCCAGCCCCCTCGTCCCTGCCCCTCCACTGACTGCCAAGGGTGCGAGCCAGGTGTGCCGCGTCGCACAGACCATGGGCACGGGTGGCACACCCAGTAAGCCCCCAGCAGGCATGGCATGGGCAGCTCACCCAGCGTGCGGCAGCGGTTGGCGTGCCAGACAGGCCTCGGGCGCCCATCGCGAGCAAGCCCCCACATCCCTGTCCCTCGACTAAGTGCCCAGCTAGCGAGCCAGGCAGGCCACATTGTACGGACCCTGGGCATGGGTGGCATGCCCAGGAAGCCCCCAGCAGGCACGGAATGGGCTGCTCGCCCAGCGTGCTGCAGCAGTGGGCGTTCCAGCCAGGCCGCTGGCGCCCACAGCGAGCCAGCCCCAACGTCCCTGTCCCTCGACTAAGTGCCCAGCGAACGAGCCAGGGGGGCCACATCGCAGGGACCCTGGGCACGAGTGGCACGCCCAGGCAGCCCCCAGCAGGCACGGCCATGGCTGCTTGCCCAGCGTGTGACAGCGGTGGGAGCGCCAGCCAGGCTGCGGGCGCCCATCGCGAGCCAGCCCCCTCGTCCCTGCCCCTCAACTGACTGCCCAGCTTGCGAGCCAGGGGAGCCGCGTCGCACGGACCCTGGGTAAGGGAGGCATGCCCAGGAAGCCCCCAGCAGGCACAGCATGGGCAGCTCGCCCAGTGTGCAGCAGCGGTGGGCGCGCCAGCCAGGCCTCGGGCGCCCATCGCGAGCCAGCCCCCACGTCCCTGTCCCTCGACTAAGTGCCCAGCTAGCGAGACAGGCAGGCTGCATTGTACAGACCCTGGGCATGGGTGGCACGCCCAGGAAGCCCCCAGCAGGCACGGAATGGGCTGCTCGCCCAGCGTGCTGCAGCGGTGGGCGTTCCAGCCAGGCCGCTGGCGCCCATAGCGAGCCAGCCCCCTCATCCCTGTCCCTCGACTAACTGCCTGGTGAACGTGCCAGGGGAGCCGAGTCGCACAGACCCTGGGCATGGGAGGCATACCCCGGCTGCCCCCAGCAGGCGCGGCATGGGCCAAGCGCCCAGCATGCGGCAGCTGTGGGTGCGCCAGTGAGGCCACAGGCGCCCATCGCGATCCATCCCCGTCGTCCCTCTCCCTCGACTTAGTGCCCAGCGAGCGAGACAGGGGAGCCGCATCGCACGGACTCTGGGCATGGGAGGCATGCCAAGGAAGCCCCCAGCAGGTATGGCATGGGCCAAGTGCCCAGCGGGCGGCAGAGGAGGGCGCGCCAGCCAGGCTACAGGCGCCCATCGCGAGCCAGCCCCCTCGTCCCTGTCCCTCGACTAAGTGCTCAGTCACCGAGCCAGGGGGCCACCTCGCATGGACCCTGGGCACGGGTGACACGCCCAGGCAGCCCCCAGCAGGCACGGCATGGGCTGCTCGCCCTGCGTGCGGCAGTGGTTGGCGCGCCGGCCAGGCCGAGGGCGCCAATAGCGAGCCAGCCCCCTCATCCCTGTCCCTCGACTAACTGCCCGGTGAACGTGCCAGGGGAGCCGAGTCGCACAGACCCTGGGCATGGGAGGCATACCCCAGCTGCCCCCAGCAGGCGCGGCATGGGCCAAGCGCCCAGCGTGCGGCAGCTGTGGGTGCGCCAGTGAGGCCACAGGCGCCCATCGCGATCCATCCCCGTCGTCCCTCTCCCTTGACTTAGTGCCCAGCGAGCGAGACAGGGGAGCCGCATCGCACGGACTCTGGGCATGGGAGGCATGCCAAGGAAGCCCCCAGCAGGTACGACATGGGCCAAGTGCCCAGCGGGCGGCAGAGGAGGGCGCGCCAGCCAGGCTACAGGCGCCCATCGCGAGCCAGCCCCCTCGTCCCTGTCCCTCGACTAAGTGCTCAGTCACCGAGCCAGGGGGCCGCCTCGCACGGACCCTGGGCACGGGTGACACGCCCAGGCAGCCCCCAGCAGGCACGGCATGGGCTTCTCACCCAGCATGCGGCAGCGGTGGGCGCGCCAGCCAGGCCGCGGGCGACCATCGCGAGCCGGCCCCCACGTCCCTGTCCCTCGACTAAGTGCCCAGCGAGCGAGCCAGGGGGGCTGCGTCACACAGACCCTGGGCACAGATGGCATGCCCCGGCAGCCCCCAGCTGGCACGGCATGGGTTGCTCGCCCAGCGTGCGGCATCAGTTGGCGCGCGAGCAAGACCGCCGGCGCCCATCGCGAGCCAGCCCCCACGTCCCTGTCCCTCGATGTAGTGCCCAGCGAGCGAGCCAGGGGGGCCGCCTCGCATGGACCCTGGACATGGGTGGAACGCCCAGGAAGCCCCCAGCAGGCATGGCATGGGCTGCTCGCCCAGCGTGCCACAGTGGTGGGCGCGCCAGCCAGGCCGCGGGCGCCCATCGCGAGCGAGCCCCCACGTCCCTGTCCCTCGACTAAGTGCTCAGCAAGCGAGCAAGGGCGGCCGCGTCGCACGGACCCTGGGCATGGGTGGCATGCCAAGGCAGCCTCCAGCAGGCACGGCATGGGCTGCTCACCAAGTGTGCGGCAGCGGTTGGCACGCCAGCCAGGCTGCGGGCGCCCATCGCGAGCCAGCCCCCACGTCCCTGTCCCTCGACTAAGTGCCCAGTGAGCGAGCCAGGGGTGCCATGTCGTATGGACCCTGGGCATGAGTGGCATGCCCCGGAAGCCCCCAGCAGGCACGGCTGGTGGGCGCGCCAGCAAGGCCGCCGGCGCCCATCACGAGCCAGCCCCAACGTCCCTGTCCCTCGACTTAGTGCCCAGCGAGCGAGCCAGGGGAGCCGCATCGCACGGACTCTGGGCATGGGAGGCATGCCAAGGAAGCCCCCAGCAGGTACGACATGGGCCAAGTGCCCAGCGGGCGGCAGAGGAGGGCGCGCCAGCCAGGCTACAGGCGCCCATCGCGAGCCAGCCCCCTCGTCCCTGTCCCTCGACTAAGTGCTCAGTCACCGAGCCAGGGGGCCGCCTCGCACGGACCCTGGGCACGGGTGACACGCCCAGGCAGCCCCCAGCAGGCACGGCATGGGCTTCTCACCCAGCATGCGGCAGCGGTGGGCGCGCCAGCCAGGCCGCGGGCGACCATCGCGAGCCGGCCCCCACGTCGCTGTCCCTCGACTAAGTGCCCAGCGAGCGAGCCAGGGGGGCTGCGTCACACAGACCCTGGGCACAGATGGCATGCCCCGGCAGCCCCCAGCTGGCACGGCATGGGTTGCTCGCCCAGCGTGCGGCATCAGTTGGCGCGCGAGCAAGGCCGCCGGCGCCCATCGCGAGCCAGCCCCCACGTCCCTGTCCCTCGACGTAGTGCCCAGCGAGCGAGCCAGGGGCCAGCGTCGCAGGACGCCTGGGGCGGTGTAGGCAGCAACCCCGTCAGCCTCCATCTGACCAAACGGTAGAGATGGGCTGCTCGCCCAGGGTGTGGTAGCGGTGGGCAACGCCAGACCAGGCCGCGGGCGACCATCGCGAACCGGCCCCCACGCCCTGTCCCTCGACTAAGTGCCCAGCGAGCGAGCTCAGGGGGCCGTGTCACCAGACCCCTGGGCACAGATGGCATGCCCCGGCAGCCCCCCACTGGCACGGCATGGGTTGCTCGCCCAGCGTCGCATCGGTTGGCGCGCGAGCAAGGCCGCCGACGCCCATCGCGAGCCAGCCCCCACGTCCCTGTCCCTCGACATAGTGCCCAGCGAGTGAAGCCAGGGGGGCCGCCCCCCCGCTCGCACGGAACGCCTTAGCACGGGTGGCACGCCCGGCACCCCAGCAAGGCATGGCATGGGCTGGCTCGCCCCAGTGTGCGGCAGCCGTGGGCGCGCCAGCCAGGCCGCGGGCGCCCATCGCGAGCCAGCCCCCCTCATCCCTGTCCCCTCACGTAGTGACCAGAGAGCAAAGCCAGGGGGCCGGCGTCGCACGGACCTGAGGCACGGGTGGGCACGCCCAGGGCCCAAAGCCCCGCAGGCCTGGCATGGGCTGCTCCGTCCAGGTGTGCGGCAGCCATGGGCGCGGCCAGCCAGGCCGCGGGCGCCCATCACGAGCCAGCCCCCTCGTCCCTACCTCCCTCGTCTGACTGCCCAGCGTGTAGCCAGATGTGCCACATCACACGGAAGACCCTGGGCACGGGTGGCACACCCAGCGCAAGCCCCCAGCAGGCACCGCAATGGGCTGCTCGCCCATCGTGCGGGCAGCGTGGGCGCGCCAGCCAGCTTGGGCGCCCTTCGCGAGCCAGCCCCCTCTTCCCTGCCCCCCTCGACTGAACTGCCCAGAATGCGAGCCAGGGGTTCCCGCATCGAACGGACCCTGGGCACGGGTGGCACACCCAGGCAGCCCCCAGCAGGCACGGCTATGGGCTGCTCGCCCAGCGTCGGCAGCAGTGGGCGCTCCATCCAGGCCGCGGGCTGCCCTCACGAGTCCAGCCCCCTCGTCCCCTGCCCCCGACTGACCGTGCCCCAGCGTGCGGCCAGGAGTGCCTCAGCAGTCGCCGCAATGCCAGTTCGAAAGTTGGTTGTGAATTGATCATCTTTTCATCATGGAATTTGTCCAAAATGACTCAAATAATTTGTGTAATTCATGAGGAGTCTGCCCTTGAAGTTTGGGATCATATTCGACTCACAGGTTTCTTTTTTGGAAATTTTTTCAATTTTCGGGCTGTGAAAATTCATTAAAAAAAATTTAGAAGCCCAAAAAATTCTGAAAATTTTTCATGTTGGTAGATACGATTATTCCGCCATTTATGTACAAAATTTCAGCTCAAAATTTCCAAGTAAATAATTTTTTTTAGACCAATTTGACGGCCTCAGACATATTGAGTTTCCTCCTGCCGAGAGTGATATTTCATTTAAGACTCTTTAAGGGGGGAGGTGGTCCCACCTAGGGCTAGATGGGTTGCCAACCGGGCCATGCGTGCCCCCCCCCTGCCCCATCCCACGTGGGAGGGCGCTGTGCTTGGGGCACCCAGCGGTGCATGGCATGGGCAGAGGCGGCTTCTGCCTTGCCCCATCCGCTGATGGTGCGTGCTGGTGGCTGTGACGTGGGGCTGGATCCAGTGCTCCATGCTTTGCCTAGGCGGGACTTTCCGTTGCACGCCGCATTGATGACAGACGTCAGCTGTTAGCAATCAGCGTACACACAGCCAGCCTGGCACCCCTGCTCCAAGGCCGCATCGGTGGGAAAAACGTGGCAACAAAGCGAGAATATTGTGGGATAATGAGCTGGGTGTGGCTAGACAAGCTCGATGTTGTTGGCGCGAAGCTAACGTGATGCATGCTAGTGAGGGGCCAATCATTGGGGGGATTTCGAGCATGCGGAGTGCTTCGTCGCAAGGCCCTCGAGGCGGCAGACAGGGGTTGGATCTCGATGCTCAGGCTTGACCTAGGACGGACCGTCTTTGTGCAGCTCGATCGGATGACACGATCGTCGGGCGTTAAGTCAACGAGCGAGCCACAACGTCCCGCCTGGGCACCCTGGCTTGCCAAGGCTCATCGGCGTAAAAAACGTGGGCAACGAAGCGAGAATAATCGTGGGATAATGACTGGGGATGTGGCTAGACAAGCTCGATGGTGTGGGTGCGAAGCTAATGATGAATGCAGCTACGTGAGGACCAAATCATTGGGGGGTTTCAAGCTTGCGGAGTGCTTCGTCCCAGGCCCTCGAGGCGGGTGGACTCGGGGTTGAATCTCGACGCTCATGCTTGCCTAGAAGCCGGACTTGTTTTGCGCAGCGCGATCGATGACAGCGTCGTTGGTCCGCGTTATCGAGCACGAGCGAGACCAGGCAGGATGGAACCAGGAAAACAACTGTGTGGCAAAAACAATATTATGGAGGAAAATGAACACAGACCGCGCAATGAAGACACACAGGAAGTACACACACAGGTGCGGCCGCAGCAATCATCGGTGGTCCACACACATGCTAGCCATATGAAACGAATTGTCCATGATGTACTAAGCATATTGAAAACAATTTTTGCGCTTAGTAGCTTGGGTCGGCGGCACACGATGACCTGCAATGATCGTGGGCCTTTCGCTCGTCGGCTTATAGCTCTTTGGTGCTGTGCTGCCCATTTGTACGTGCGGCATGTGATTGGTGATCTATCGTGCTCGTTTGGCAGGCTCCATGCCCTCGCATCGAACTGTCAACTAGCACGTCGCTTTAGCTCGACCCCGAGCCATACGTTTGGCATTCGTGGGTGACATCGGGACCCTATGTCGCTTTGCCTTCACAAATGGAAATTTGATGATTCCGAGTCAGTTGTCTTTGCACCATGTCCCTCATGGGCATGGGTGGAAACGTAAGCCTTGCCTTGTGCTCGAAGCGCGGCTTTGCTTTGGCTGCAGCTGCTTGTGGACACTGAGAGATCGGTTGTCCCCGCGGGTGCAAAAAGTATTTGCGACAGGAGTGGCCGTCAGCCTCAAGCCTTCCAAGACGAAACATTTGTCCCAGTCCCCATCGATTTGAATGACAACTGCGACAGCTTTGGCCTTAGCGAGCCTTCAACATGCTTCGGTCGTAGTTGGGCGCGGCATCTCCAAGGATGCTACCTGTTTTGATCCTGCAGTAGTCATATGCTTGTCTCAAAAGATTAAGCCATGCATTTGTAAGTATGAACTGAATTCAGATATGAAACTGTGAATGGCTCATTAAGCAGTTTATAGTTTGTTTGATGGACTGTACTCTCAGATAACCGTAGTAATTCTAGAGCTAATACGTGCAACAAACCCGACTTTCTGAAGGGGCCGCATTATTAGATAAAGGGCGACACAGGCTTCGCCCGTTTGCTCTGATGAGTTATGATAACTCGACGATCGCAAGCACCATCGGCCGGCGACGCATCATTCAAATTTTCTGCCCTATCAACTTTCGATGGTAGGATAGTTGCCTACTTGTAAGCCCCTTACTCTATGAGTGGCGTGGTGGCACGATGAAGACATGGGATGGCTCCATCGGGGCCCCCAGCCCAAGGTGAATGCCATGGGAGCATCACAGCTGGTGTTGACACATGCTTGGGGCCTGCTCCACGAGCAGCCCACTCGCGATGGCTATCGTTCAAGTCCTTGATGCGTGAGTCATAAAGAGAGGGCTCATGAAGGACTGGACATGGTGCAGGGCCCTGCGCATCGATTGAGCAGAAACACTGGCAGAAAAACAGACACGGGCTCGCGTTAGCACCTTACCGGGCACGCCAAACAGCCACGAGGCACTCGGGGTGCACTTGATGGGCTTAGCCCATGAAGCTGGCAGCATTTTCCAGCAGTTTGCAGCAGTTGACAGCAGTTTTCCAGTGGGTTACCAGCAGTTGACAGCAGTTACCAGTGGTTACAAAGCACTTGCAAGGGAGGTGGGACACTCGTCGCAAGGTGGCTGGAGTCAAGCTGCATGTGGGGCTGGTTTGTGGGGATGAAACCCCATTACCCTAGGGCTAGTTGGGGGTGTCAAATGCCAAGTTTTTGTAGGCTATATAAACCCAGAGGGTAGAGTCATCAAGTGTGATTGTCCTGCTGCTTAGAGTGTAAATCCTTATTCGTTAGTGAAAAAGGTTTGGGATTGGTTCCCGTAAACACTTGTTCTCTCTTTCATTCTCTCTTGTGTGCGTGGTGTGGTGCTTCCAGCATAAAGCCTCACTTGAGCTGAGGCATTCATGTCGGATTGGCTTGACGAGTTTTGGTGGTACTCGTGCCATTACTCGTGAAACTCGAGCATAGAGCTCAACCGTGTGACAATTTGGTATCAGAGCCTGGTTGTGTTGGCAACTGTGGTTAGTGTGGCGATGAACGAATAAGGGAAAGGCTGACCCATCTGGGAGGATTTCGTGGGTGCCCTCAGCAGATGATGCTGTAAGTCTTGCTGTTCAAACTGAACAACATACAGAAGCACTGAGGGTGGCCCGAACGTGTTGTGGAATACGAAGGGACGTGGACGTTCGCTTCGCATCTGTCATGGAAGATATTGTATCTTGACAGACACAGTGAGGGAAGGGGAAAGAGATTTGAAGAGAGCATCACTTGGCTAAGAGGCAGTGATGAACTCTTAAAGCGCGGAGAAGGTGGCCCATCCAAAAAAATCCCCCAAAAAAAAAGGTTTCCCCCCCCCCGACCAAAGTCCCTTCGATGGTAGTCGAAACTCCAAGGAGCGGAGAACTTTCTGTGTGATATTGAGCATACTTCAAAGCTGCCCGAATCCCGAGGTAAGAGCGTGTGACAATCACCAGCATGTATTTGCAAGGAGATGCAAAACTCTGGTGGCGAACTCGAATGGAGGACGACGCTAGCGCGGGGAGGCCAAAGATTGAGATGGGGAGGTGTTGAAAAAGGAATTGAAGGATCAATTCCTTCCTTGCAACACTGCTTGGGTTTTGCACAGGGAATCGTCTAAAAAGCTCAAGCACTCAGGTTCGGTGCAGGAGTACGTGAGGAGTTTGCTCCTTGCTGCTGGACATCAAAAATATGTCCGGGAGGATAAGATGTTCAATTTCTTATCTGGGTTACAGCCTTGGCGCAGGCTGAGTTACGAAGGCAACCGTGGGAGACTTGCCAAGCGCAATTGCCGCTGCAGAAAGCTGTAGATTACAAGTATGCAGTGCGTCCAATTTCACAAGGTGGGAGAAGAAAAATGAAGGCGGAAAGAAAACCAGAAGGCTTTTGGCCAAAAGGATGGCAAGAGCCTATGTGGCAAGAAAGACAACGGTGTGGAAATCGGAAGGGTGGCGACAAGTCTCCTTCACAAAGACAAGGGAAGAATCCTACGGATTCTTCAGTTTGTGGTGGACCACACATGGCTAGAGAGTTGCCCAAAGCGGGAGAAACCTAAACGCTTTTATAGCGCAAGAGTGAGGAGGAGAACTCGAATGAGGTCCATTCACGGTAACCCCCTCCAACTATTGATGCTATCACGACGGGCTAGTCAAGTCCAATAAAAGGCTTGATGTAAGTATGGTGCATTCCAATGGGAAACTGTGGCAAGCTATGATAGACACGGGTGGCTACCAATAACTTTATGGCACAACGTGTGGCTGGTTCGTTGGGTTTGACCGTTGTGAAAAATTCCACCAACTGAAAGCGGTGAATTCAGAGGCGAAGCCTATCCTTAGGCTCGGCGGTATGCAACTTGAAGGTAGACAAATGGTTAGGCAGTGCAATTAACTGTGGTACCCCTCGATTGACTTCGACTTGATATTGGGATCGGGAGTTTTTGGCCTTGCCAAAGTGTTGGTGATTCCACACCTTAGAGGGATGCTCAAGGCGATGAGGGAAATTCATGCTTCGTTGCTGCCATGGAGGATAGCAAGCAAGCGAAAGACAAAAGAATTGAATTGCAATCTGCCAAGCAATTCAAGAATGGGATAAAGAGGGGCGAGCAAGCATATGTGGCTGACCCTTTGATCGAGATCAAACCTGATCGCGGTCGAAGTAACCCCAACTGGTGATGGAAGTCTTGGAAGATTTCTCCGACACCATGCCACCTGAAGTTACCAAAAGAAATTGCACCAAGGAGGGCAATT
The DNA here is from genome assembly GCA_021397835.1 of Moringa oleifera. Classification (NCBI taxonomy): domain Eukaryota; kingdom Viridiplantae; phylum Streptophyta; class Magnoliopsida; order Brassicales; family Moringaceae; genus Moringa; species Moringa oleifera. Next base: position 18,962 of record JAJFZO010000872.1, on the reverse strand, counting down.
GAACAATGAAATTGAGTTGGAACCAGGAGCTAGCCCACCGGCTGAAAGCTCCTTACGAATGTCCCATTAGGTTGGTTTGAGTTGAGGAAGCAACTCGTGAACTGTTGCAAGCAGGCCTCATCAACCCTCAAAGGCTCATATGGGTGTCAGCTATGAAAGTTTCTGTTTAAAAGAAGCAAGATAGGATCCTGCGGATGTGTGTGTGGACTATCGAGCACTGAACAAGGTAACAGTGAGAACAAGTATCCCTGTCTACCAAATGTGGCTGACTTGTTTGATCGATTTTCCAAAGCATCCCTATTCCAAAGCTGGGACTTGCGATCTGGGTTATTGGCAAGTACGGATCCAGTCGGGGGATTGAGCCAAAGACAACCATGTGTGGACCAGGTACGGGTCTTATGAATTTCTCGTGATGCCTTTTGGGCTTAAACAAATGCTCCTGCCACATTTTTGCAATTTGATGAACGATGTGCTATAGTGAATTCTTGGATGAATTGGGGTTGTCTACTTGGATGACATTGTGGTAATATAGTGATCACTAGTTGAGCTGTGAATCACTTAAGGGCTGTCTTATTCTAAGTTAAGAAATACAAGCTCTATGTCAAAAGAGAAGTGCGAATTTTGCGTCAAAAGTGAATTTCTTGGGGCATTGGGTTCACAAGGGCCGAATCAGAATGATTGATCAAAGGTGGAGTCCTTGTAGATGGCCTACGCCAAGGAAGATCTCTGAGCTTGCGATCGTTCCTTGGGTTTATCCAACTACTATCGGAAATTCAATCAAGTGTACTCAAAGAAGTAAACCTTTGACGGATCTGCTCAAGAAGGATCAAGTGTTGGTGCGGACGATACTTGTCAGGATGCTTTCGGAGCTGAAGGCAGCAGTGTCTTCGAAGACCATTCCCTGGCCTTGCCAGATTTTCGAGAAACCTTTGAGTTACAAACTGATGCTTCGTATAGGGCCATTGGAGGTGTCTTGGTTCAGAGAGTGGCCACCCCCATTGCTTTCGGAGTCGAAGTTAAGGGATGCGGAGGCAGAGGGTATTCGGTCATGAGAAAGAAATGGCTGCAGTGGTGCATTGCTTGGATGGTGTAGGAGGCACTCTTGCTGTGTACGAAGTTCACAGTGTGACTAACACGTAGCAACACTTACTTCAAGACCCAAAGAGTTGACTCCCAAGGCAAGCACGTTGGTAAGAGTTCCTTGGCTGAGTTTGATTTTCTGTGGCGCATAACCTGGTAGGCAGAATCAGGTGGCGGATGCTTTAAGCAGAAAAGTGGTTGAAGCATATGGCAGCGTTTGTCTCGTGCAAGCCAGTTTTGTGATCGAGTCAAAGAACAGTCTCACTTGGACTCGAATTATGTGAAAGCTGTAAGCACAAGTTTCCGAGGTGCTTGGTGCGGAAGTATTGGCCGGAAAATGACCTACTGATGCAAAGGGCAGTAGCCTCTTTGTGCCAAACAG
>JAJFZO010000872.1:0-7500 GCA_021397835.1 Moringa oleifera | reverse complement strand
ATGGACCCTGGGCACGGGAGTCATGCCCCGGCAGCCCCCAGCAGGCACGGCATGGGCCAAGTGCCCAGCGTCCGGCAGCGGTGGGCGCGCCAGCCAGGCCACAGGCGCCCTTCGCGAGCCTGCCCCCTCGTCCCTGTCCCTCGACTAAGTGCCCAGTGAGTGAGCCAGGGGAGCCGCGTCGCATGGACCCTGGGCACGGGAGTCATGCCCCGGCAGCCCCCAGCAGGCCGGGCATGGGCCAAGTGCCCAGCGTGCGGCAGAGGAGGGCGCGCCAGCAAGGCCACAGGCGCCCATCGCGAGCCAGCCCCCTCGTCCCTGTCCCTCGACTAAGTGCCCAGCGAGTGAGCCAGGGGAGCTACGACGCACAGATCCTTGGCACGGGAGGCATGCCAAGGAAACCCACAGTATGCACGGCATTGGCCAAGTGCCCAGCGTGCGGCAGTGGTGGGCGCGCCAGCAAGGCCACAGGAGCCCATCGTGAGCCAGCCCCCTCGTCCTTGTCCCTCGACTAAGTGCCCAGTGAGCGAGCCAGGAGTGCCACGCCCCATGGACCCTGGGCACGGGAGGCAGGCCCCGGCATCCCCCTGCAGGCACGGCATGGGCCATGTGCCCAGCGTGCGGTAGAGGTGGGCGCGCCAGCAAGGCCACGGGCGTCCATCGGGAGCCAGCCCCCTCGTCCCTGTCCATCGGCTTAGTGCCCAGCGAGCGAGCCAGGGGAGCCATGTCGCACGGACTCTGGGCATGGGAGGCATGCCCAGGAAGCCCCCAGCAGGCACAGCATGGGCCAAGTGCCCAGCGTGCGGCAGAGGAGGGCGCGCCAGCCAGGCCACAGGAGCCCCCCGCGAGCCAGCCCCCTCGTCCCTGTCCCTCGACTAACTGCCCAGCGAGCGAGCAAGGGGTGCAGCATCGCACGGACCCTGGGCATGGTTGGCACGCCCAGGATGCCCCCAGCAGGCATGGCATGCACTGCTCGCCCAGCGTGGGGCAGCGGTGGGCGCGCCAACAAGGCCGCGGGCGCCCATCGTGAACCAGCCCCCAAGTCCCTGTCCCTCGAATAAGTGCCCAGCGAGCGAGCCAGGGGAGCCGCTTCGCTCAGACCCTGGGCACGGAAGGCATGCCCAGGCAGCCCCCAGCAGGCATGGCATGGGCCAAGTGCCCAGCGTGCCGCAGAGGAGGGCGCACCAGCCAGGCCACAGGCGCCAATTGCGAGCCAGCCCCCTCGTCCCTGTCCCTCGACTAAGTGCCCAGCGAGCGAGCCAGGGGAGCCACGTCACTTGGACCCTGGGAATGAGAGGCATGCCCTGCCAGCACCTAGCAGGCACGGCATGGGCCAAGTGCCCAGCGTGCGGCAGCGGTGGGCACGGCAGCCAGGCTGCGGGCGCCCATCGCGAGCCAACCCCCACGTCCCTGTCCCTCGACGTAGCGCCCAGCGAGCGAGCTAGGGGGGCCGAGTCGCACGGACCCTAGGCACGGGTGGCACGCCATGGCAGCCTCCTGCAGGCACGGCATGGGCTGCTCACCCAGTGTGCGGCAGCGGTGGGCGCGCCAGCCCGGCCGCGGGCGCCCATCGCGAGCCAGCCCCCTCGTCCCTGCCCCTCGACTGACTGCCTAGCGTGCGAGCCAGGGGTGTCGCGTCCCACTGACCCTGGGCACGGGTGGCACGCCCAGGCAGCCCCCAGCAGGCACGACATGGGCTGCTCGCCCAGCGTGCGGCAGCGGTGTCCGCACCAGCCAGGCTGCGGGCACCCCTCGCGAGCCAGCCCCCACGTCCCTGTCCCTCGACGAAGTGCCCTGCGAGCGAGCCAGGGGGGCCACGTCGCACGGACCCCGGGCATGGGTGGAACGCCCAGGCAGCCTCCAGCAGGCAAGGCATGGGCTGCTCGCCCAGCGTGTGGCAGCGGTGGGCGCGCCAGCCAGGCCGCGGGCGCCCATCGTGAACCAGCCCCCACATCCCTGTCCCTCGACTAAGTGCCCAGCGAGCGAGCCGGGGGAGCCGCATCGCACAGATCCTGAGCACGGGAGGCATGCCCAGGCAGCCCCCAGCCGGCATGGCATGGGCAAAGCGCCCAGCGTGCAGCAGATGAGGGCGCGCCAGCCAGGCCACAGGCGCCCATCATGAGCCAGCCCCCTCGTCCCTCTACCTCGACTAAGTGCCCAGCGAGCGAGCCAGGGGAGCCGTGTCGCACAGATCCTGGGCATGGGAGGCATGCCGAGACAGCCCCCAGTATGCACGGCATGGGCCAAGAGCCCAGTGTGTGGCAGCGGTGGTCGCGCCAGCCAGGCCACGGGCACCCATCGCGAGCCAGCCTGGCCGCGGGCGCCCATCGCGAGTCAGCCTGGCCGCGGGCGCCCATCGCGAGCCAGCCCCCTCGTCCCTGCCCCTCGACTGACTTCCCAGCATGCGAGACAGGGGTGTCGCGTTGCACTGGCCCTGGGCATGGGTGGCACGACCAGGCAGCCCCCAGCAGGCATGGCATGGGCTTCTCGTCCAGCGTGTGGCAGCAGTGGGTGCGCCAGCCAGGCCGTGGGCCCCCATCGCGAGCCAGCCCCCACGTACCTGTCCCTCGACTAAGCACCCAGCGAGCGAGCCAGGGGGGCCGCGTCGCGCGGACCCTGGGCTTTGATGGTACGCCCAGGCAGCCCCCAGCAGGCACGGCATTGGCTGCTCGCCCAGCGTACAGCAGCGGTGGGCGCGCCAGCCAGGCCGCGGGCGCCCATGGCGAGCCAGCTCCCACGTCCCTGTCCCTCGACGTAGTGCCCAGCGAGCAAGCCAGGGGGACCACGTCGCACGGACCCTGTGAATGGGTGGCATGTCCAGGCAGCCCCCAGCAGGCACGGCATGGGCTACTCACCCAGTGTGCAGCAGCGGTGGGCACGCCAGCCAGGCCGCGGGCGCCCATCGCGAGCCAACCCCCACCTCCCTATCTCTCGACGAAGTGCCCAACGAGTGAGCCAGGGGGGCCGTGTCGCACGGACCCTGGTCATGGGTGGCATGCCTAGGGAGCCCCAGCAGGCACGGCATTGGCTGCTCGCCCAGCGTACAGCAGCGGTGGGCGCGCCAGCCAGGCTGCGGGCGCCCATTGCGAGCCAGCCCCCACGTCCCTGTCCCTCGACGTAGTGCCCAGCGAGCAAGCCAGGGGGACCGTGTCACACGGACCCTGTGAACGGGTGGCATGTCCAGGCAGCCCCCAGTAGGCACGGCATGGGCTACTCACCCAGTGTGCAGCAGCGGTTGGCACACCAGCCAGGCCGCGGGCACCCATCGCGAGCCAGCCCCCACGTCCCTGTCTCTCGACGAAGTGCCCAGCGAACGAGCTAGGGGGGCCGTGTCGCACGGACCCTGGGCACGGGTGGCATGCCCAGGGAGCCCCAGCAGGCACGGCATGGGGTGCTTGCCCAGCGTGCGACAGCGGTGTGCGTGCCAGCCAGGCCGCGGGCGCCCATCATGAGCCAGCCCCCTCGTCCCTGCCCCTCGACTAACTGCCAAGCGTGCGAGCCAGAGGTGCCGCGTCGCATGGACCCTGGGAACGTGTGGCTCACCCAGGCAGCCGTCAGCAGGCAAGGCATGGACTGCTCATCCACCGTGCAGCAGCGGTGGGCGCGCCAGCTAGGCCACGGGCGCCCATCGCGAGCCAGCCCCCACGTTCCTGTCCCTCGACTAAGTGCCCAGCGAGCGAGCCAGGGGGACCGCGTCGCACGGTCCCTGGGCACTGGTGGCACGCCCAGGCAGCCCCCAGCAGGCACGGCATGGGCTGCTCGCCCAGCGTGCGACTGCGGTGGGCGCGCCAGCCAGGCCGCGGGCGCCCATCGCGAATAAGCCCCCATGTTCCTGTCCCTCGACGTAGTGCCCAGCGAGCGAGCCTGGGGGGCCACGTTCCTGTCCCTGGGCACAGGTGGCACGCCCAGGCAGCCCCCAGCAGGCACGGCTTGGGCTGCTCACCCAGTGTGCAACAGCGGTGGGCGCGCCAGCCAGGCCGTGGGTGCCCATCGCTTGCCAACCCCCTCATCCCTACCCCTCGACTGACTGCCCAGTGTGCGAGCCAGGGGTGCCACATTGTACAGACCGTGGGCACGGGTGGAACGCCCAGGGAGCCCCCAGCAGGCACGGCATGGGCTGCTCGCCTAGTGTGCTGCAGCGGTCGGCGCGCCAGCCAGGCCATGGGCGCCCATCGCGAGCCAGCCCCCTCGTCCCTGCCCCTCGACTGACTGCCCAGCGTGCGAGCCAGCATTGCCGCGTCACATGGACCCTGGTCACGGGTGGCATGCCCAGGCAGCCCCTAGAAGGCATGGCATGGGCTGCTCGCCCAGCGTGCGGCAGCGGTAGGCATGCCAGACAGGCCACGGGCGCCCATCGCGAGCCAGCCCCCTCGTTCCTGACCCTTGACTGACTGCCCAGCATGTGAGCCAGGATTGCCGCATCACACGGACCCTGGGCGCGGGTGGCACGCCCAGGCAGCCCCCAGCAGGCACGGCATGGGCTGCTCGCCCAGCGTGCGGCAGCGGTGGGCGCGCCAGCCAGGCCACGGGCGCCCATCGCAAGCAATCCCCCTCGTCCCTGCCCCTCGACTGACTGCCCAGCGTGCGAGCCAGGGGTGCCACAGATGTCACCAGTAGGCACAGCGCCAGCCTTGCCAGGGGCACCCCACGTGAGCCAGCCGCGAGCTTGCTGTGAGGCTCAGCACATGCTGTGGGCGTTGATTTCATGGGAAAGCTGGCCTTGGCCCTGGCCCCTGGCTCTGGTGGACCCTGAAGGCTGCCATGGGGTGGCTGGAGGTGCGCTGGACAGGGCAGCCAGCATGCACCAAGGGCCAGGCAGAGGCACGGCTGCCCCAGCCTGCTGGCCGCAATGCTCAGTTGCGAAATTATTATGAATTGACTGTCTTTTCATCATGGAATTTGTCCCAAAATGACTCAAATAATTCGTGTAATTCATGAGGAGTCTGCCCCTGAAGTTTGGGATCATTTTGACTCACGGGCTATTTTTGATGACTTTTTCAATTTTCGGCAGTAGAAAATTCATTAAAAAAAATTTGTTGCCCAGAAAATTCTGATTTTTTTGTGGTAGTGGATATGATTATGCTCCATTTACGTACAAAATTTAAGCTCAAAATTCCATGTAAATAATTTTTTAGACCCATTATGACGGCTCAGACATATTGATGTTTCATCCTGCCGGGAGTGAAATTTCATTTATGACTCTTTAGGGGGGAGGTGGTCACCTAGCTTGCTGGGTGCCAACAGGCCATCCGTGCCTCCCCCCCTGCCCATCCCACGTGGGCAGGTGCTGGGCTTGGGCAATCCAGCGAGCATGGCGTGGGCAGGGCGGCTTGCTGCCTTGCCCATCCAGCCGGTGGTGCATGGCTGTGGCGGCCACCACCGCCGGCAGGCAGGCGGTTGGCGACGTCGGCCAAAGAGTGTGGGACGCCCGATCAGTAGCCAACGGAGTGGGGAAAATTTGGGAAACAAAATCCACTAAATTGTGGGCAACGAAATGAGAAAAATCGTGGGATAATGAGCTGGGATGTGGCTACACAAGCTCGACGGTGTGGGCGGCGAAGCTAACGATGATGCATGCTACGCGAGGGCCAAATCGCTGGAGGGATTTTGAGCATGCGGAGTGCTTCATCGCAGGCCCTCGAGGTGGTGGACGTGGGGTTGGATCCCGACGCTCAGGCTTGCCTAGGCGAACTAGTTGCGCAGCGCGATCGGCGACACGATCGTCAGCCGTTAGCAACGAGCGAGCCACACAGCCAGCCTGGGCAAGGCGTGACACCCCTGCTGCCAAGGCCTCATTGGTGGGAAAAACATGGGCAACGAAACGAGAGAAATTATGGGATAGTGAGCTGGGATGTCGCTAGAAAAACTCGACGGTGTGGGCGGCGAAGCTAACGATGATGCATGCTACGTGAGAGCCAAATCGCTGGGGGGATTTTGAGCATGCGGAGTGCTTCATCGCAGGCCCTCGAGGCGGCGGATGCGGGGCTAGATCCCGACGCCCAGGATTGCCTAGGCGGACTCATTGCGCAGCATGATCGACAACACAATCGTCGACCGTTAGCAAAGAGCGAGCCACACGGCCAGCGTGGGCAAGGCGTGACACCCCTGCTGCCAAGGCCTCATCGACAGGAAAAATGTGGGCAACAAAATGAGAAAAATCGTGGGATAATGAGCTGGGATGTGGCTACACAAGCTCAACGGTGTGGGCGGCGAGACTAACGATGATGCATGCTACGCGAGGGCCAAATCGTTAGGGGGAATTTCGAGCATGCGGAGTGCTTCGTCGTAGGCCCTCGAGGCAACGGACGTGGGGTTGGATCCTGACACTCAGGCTTGCCTAGGCGGACTCGTTGCACAACGCGATCGACGACACGATCGTCGGCCATTAGCAACGAGCGAGCCACCCGGCCAGCCTGGGCACCCCTGCTGCCAAGGCCTAATCGGTGGGAAAAACGTGGGCAACGAAGCGAGAATAATCATGGGATAATGAGCTGGGATGTGGCTAGACAAGCTCGATGGTGTGGGCGGCGAAGCTAATGATGCTGCATGCTACGTGAGGGCCAAATCGTTGGGGGGATTTCAAGCATGTGGAGTGCTTCGTCGTAGGCCCTCGAGGCGGCAGACGCGGGGTCTGATCTCAATGCTTAGGCTTGCCTAGAAGCGGAATTGTTGCGCAGCGCGATCGACGACACGATCGTCGACTGTTAGCAACGAGTGAGCCACATGGCCAGCTTGGGAACGTTGTGACACCCCTGTTGCCAAGGCCTCATCGGTGGTCCCTTGCTATTGAAGAATCATCCCTTGCTATTGAAACAATTTCGCGCTTAGCGGCTTGGGTGCGGCGGCACATGATGACCTGCATGATCGATGGGCCTTTCGCTCGTCGGCTTGCAGCTCGTTTGGTGCTGTTGCTGCCCATTTGTACATGCGGCGTGTGAGTGGTGATCTAGTTGTGCACGTTGGCAAGCTCCATGCTCTCGCATCGAATTGTCGACTGGCACGTCGCTTCAAGCTCGACCCCGAGCCATACGTTGGCGTTTCGTGGGTGACATCGGGACCCTATGTCACGTGCCTTCACAAATAGAATTTGATGATTCGAGTCGGTTGTCTTTGCACCATGTCCCTCGTGGGCATGGGTGGAAAACTAAGCCGGGCCTCGTGCTCCAAGCGCGGCTTGCTTTGGCATGCGGCTGCTTTGGCACATGAGAGATCCGTTGTCCCCTCGGGTGCAAAAAGTATTACGACAGGAGTGGCCTCAGCCTCTGCCTGTCCAAGCGAAAGCATTTGTCCCACGTCCCATTGATTTTGAACAACGACTGCGACAGCTTTGGCCTTAGCGAGTCTTGCGGCACGCTTCGATCTTAGTTGGCGCGGCGTCTCGAAGGATGCTACCTGGTTGATCCTGCCAGTAGTCATATGCTTGTCTCAAAGATTAAGTCATGCATGTGTAAGTATGAACTAATTCAGACTGTGAAACTGCAAATGGCTCATTAAATCAGTTAT
>JAJFZO010000375.1:0-11837 GCA_021397835.1 Moringa oleifera | reverse complement strand
ATCTGCCACCTCGAGGGCCTGCGAGGAAGCACTCTGCATGCTCCAAATCCCCCCAGCGATTTGACCCTCGCGTAGCATGCATCATCATTAGTTTCGCCGCCCACACCGTCGAGCTTGTGTAGCCACATCCCAGCTCATTATCCCACGATTTTTCTCATTTTATTGCCCATGTTTTTCCTACCGATGAGGCCTTGGCAGCAGGGGTGTCACGCCTTGCCCAGGCTGGCCATGTGCCTCGCTCATTGCTAACGACCGACGATCGTGTCGTCGACCACGCTGTGCAACGAGTTCACCAAGGCAAGCCTGGGCGTCGGGATGCAACCCTGCATCCGCCAACTCGAGGGCCTGCGATGAAGCACTCCGCATGCTCAAAATCCCCTCAGCGATTTGGCCTCGCTTAGCATGCATCATCATTAGCTTCACCGCCCACACCGTCGAGCTTGTGCAGCCAAATCCCAGCTCATTATCCCACGATTTTTCTCATTTCGTTGCCCATGTTTTTCCCACCGATGAGGCCTTTCCAGCAGGGGTGTCAAGCCTTGCCCAGGCTGCCCAAGTGGCTCGCATATTGCCAACGGCCGACGATCATGTCGTTAATCGCGCTACGCAACGAGTCCGCCAAGGCAAGCCTGGGAGTCAGGATCCAGCCCGGCATCCGCCACCTCGAGGGCCTGCGACGAAGCACTCTGCATGCTCGAAATCCCCCCAGTGATTTGGCCCTCGCGTAGCATGCATCATCATTAGCTTAGCCGCCCACACCGTCGAGTTTGTGTAGCCACATCCCAGCTCATTATCCCATAATTTCTCTCATTTTGTAGCCAACATTTTTTCCATCGATGGGGCCTTGGCAGCATGGGTGTCACGCCTTGCCCAGGCTGGCCGTGTGGCTCGCTTTTTGCTAACGGGGGACAATCTTGTCATCGATCGCGCTGCGCAACGAGTCCGCCTAGGCAAGTCTTGGCGTCAGGATCCAGCCCCGCATCAGTCGCCTCGAAGGCCTGCGACGAACCACTCCACATGCTCAAAATCCCCCCAGCGATTTGGCCCTCGCGTAGCATGCATAATCATTAGCTTTGCCGCCCACACCGTCGAGCTTGTATAGCAACATCCCAGCTCATTATCCCACGATTTTTCTCATTTCGTTGCCCACGTTTTTCCCACCGATGAGGCCTTGGCAGCAGGGGTGTCACACCTTGCCCAGGCTGGCCCTGTGGCTCGCTCATTGCTAACAGCTGATAATCGTGTTGTCGATCGCGCAACACAACGAGTCCGCCAAGGCATGCCTGGGCGTCAGGATCCAGCCCCGCAATCGCCACCTCGAGGGCCTGCGATGAAACGCTCCGCATACTCAAAATCCCCCCAATGATTTGGCCCCCACGTAGCATGCATCATCATTAGGTTCGCCGCCCACACCGTCAAGCTTGTGTAGCCACATCCCAGCTCATTATCCCATGATTTCTCTCATTTCATTGCCCATGTTTTTCCCATCGATGAGGCCATGGCAGTAGGGGTGTCACGCCTTGCCCAGGCTGGCCATGTGGCTCGCTCATTGCTAACGCCCGACGATCGTGTCGTTGATCGCGCTGCGCAACGAGTCCACCAATGCAAGCCTGGCCGTCGGGATCAAGCCCCGCATCTGCCACCTCGAGGGCCTGCGAGGAAGCACTCTGCATGCTCCAAATCCCCCCAGCGATTTGACCCTCGCGTAGCATGCATCATCATTAGTTTCGCCGCCCACACCGTCGAGCTTGTGTAGCCACATCCCAGCTCATTATCCCACGATTTTTCTCATTTCATTGCCCATGTTTTTCCCACCGATGAGGCCTTGGCAGCAGGGGTGTCACGCCTTGCCCAGGCTGGCCATGTGCCTCGCTCATTGCTAACGACCGACGATCGTGTCGTCGACCACGCTGTGCAACGAGTTCACCAAGGCAAGCCTGGGCGTCGGGATGCAACCCTGCATCCGCCACCTCGAGGGCCTGCGACGAAGCACTCCGCATGCTCAAAATCCCCTCAGCGATTTGGCCTCGCTTAGCATGCATCATCATTAGCTTCATCGCCCACACCGTCGAGCTTGTGCAGCCACATCCCAGCTCATTATCCCACGATTTTTCTCATTTCGTTGCCCATGTTTTTCCCACCGATGAGACCTTTCCAGCAGGGGTGTCAAGCCTTGCCCAGGCTGCCCAAGTGGCTCGCATATTGCCAACGGCCGACGATCATGTCGTTAATCGCGCTACGCAACGAGTCCGCCAAGGCAAGCCTGGGAGTCAGGATCCAGCCCGGCATCCGCCACCTCGAGGGCCTGCGACGAAGCACTCTGCATGCTCGAAATCCCCCAGTGATTTGGCCCTCGCGTAGCATGCATCATCATTAGCTTAGCCGCCCACACCGTCGAGTTTGTAGCCACATCCCAGCTCATTATCCCATAATTTCTCTCATTTTGTAGCCAACATTTTTTCCATCGATGGGGCCTTGGCAGCATGGGTGTCACGCCTTGCCCAGGCTGGCCGTGTGGCTCGCTTTTTGCTAACGGGGGACAATCTTGTCATCGATCGCGCTGCGCAACGAGTCCGCCTAGGCAAGTCTTGGCGTCAGGATCCAGCCCCGCATCAGTCGCCTCGAAGGCCTGCGACGAACCACTCCACATGCGCAAAATCCCCCCAGCGATTTGGCCCTCGCGTAGCATGCATAATCATTAGCTTTGCCGCCCACACCGTCGAGCTTGTATAGCACATCCCAGCTCATTATCCCACGATTTTTCTCATTTCGTTGCCCACGTTTTTCCACCGATGAGGCCTTGGCAGCAGGGGTGTCACACCTTGCCCAGGCTGGCCCTGTGGCTCGCTCATTGCTAACAGCTGATAATCGTGTTGTCGATCGCGCAATACAACGAGTCCGCCAAGGCATGCCTGGGCGTCAGGATCCAGCCCCGCAATCGCCACCTCGAGGGCCTGCGATGAAACGCTCCGCATACTCAAAATCCCCCCAATGATTTGGCCCCCACGTAGCATGCATCATCATTAGGTTGCCGCCCACACCGTCAAGCTTGTGTAGCCACATCCCAGCTCATTATCCCATGATTTCTCTCATTTCATTGCCCATGTTTTTCCCATCGATGAGGCCATGGCAGTAGGGGTGTCACGCCTTGCCCAGGCTGGCCATGTGGCTCGCTCATTGCTAACGCCCGACGATCGTGTCGTTGATCGCGCTGCGCAACGAGTCCGCCTTGGCAAGCCTGGCCGTCGGGATCAAGCCCCGCATCTGCCACCTCGAGGGCCTGCGAGGAAGCACTCTGCATGCTCCAAATCCCCCCAGCGATTTGACCCTCGCGTAGCATGCATCATCATTAGTTTCGCCGCCCACACCGTCGAGCTTGTGTAGCCACATCCCAGCTCATTATCCCACGATTTTTCTCATTTCATTGCCCATGTTTTTCCCACCGATGAGGCCTTGGCAGCAGGGGTGTCACGCCTTGCCCAGGCTGGCCATGTGCCTCGCTCATTGCTAACGACCGGCGATCGTGTCGTCGACCACGCTGTGCAACGAGTTCACCAAGGCAAGCCTGGGCGTCGGGATGCAACCCTGCATCCGCCACCTCGAGGGCCTGCGACGAAGCCCTCCGCATGCTCAAAATCCCCTCAGCGATTTGGCCTCGCTTAGCATGCATCATCATTAGCTTCACCGCCCACACCGTCGAGCTTGTGCAGCCACATCCCAGCTCATTATCCCATGATTTTTCTCATTTCGTTGCCCACGTTTTTCCCACCGATGAGGCCTTGGCAGCAGGGGTGTCACACCTTGCCCAGGCTGGCCCTGTGGCTCGCTCATTGCTAACCTCGATTAATCGTGTTTTCGATCGCGCAACACAACGAGTCCGCAAAAAAAAAAAAAGGGGGTAAAAAAGAAACAAGGCATGCCTGGGCGTCAGGATCCAGCCCGGCAATCGCCACCGCTCGAGGGCCTGCGATGAAACGCTCCCATTACTCAATCCCCCCAATGATTTTGGCCCCACGTAGCATGCATCATCATTAGTTTCGCCGCCCACAAGCCGTCAAGCTTGTGTAGCCACATCCCAGCTCATTATCCCATGATTTCTCTCATTTCATTGCCCATGTTTTTCCCATCGATGAGGCCATGGCAGTAGGGGTGTCACGCCTTGCCCAGGCTGGCCATGTGGCTCGCTCATTGCCAACCCCCGACGATCGTGTCGTTGATCGCGCTGCGCAACGAGTCCGCCTCGGCAAGCCTGGCCGTCGGGATCAAGCCCCGCATCTGCCACCTCGAGGGCCTGCGAGGAAGCACTCTGCATGCTCCAAATCCCCCCAGCGATTTGACCCTCGCGTAGCATGCATCATCATTAGCTTCGCCGCCCACACCGTCGAGCTTGTGCAGCCACATCCCAGCTCATTATCCCACGATTTTTCTCATTTCGTTGCCCACGTTTTTCCCACCGATGAGGCCTTGGCAGCAAGGGTGTCACGCCTTGCCCAGGCTGGCCATGTGCCTCGCTCATTGCTAACGACCGACGAACGTGTCGTCGACCACGCTGTGCAACGAGTCCACCAAGGCAAGCCTGGGCGTCGGGATGCACCCTGCATCCGCCAACTCGAGGGCCTGCGACGAAGCACTCCGCATGCTCAAAATCCCCTCAGCGATTTGGCCTCGCTTAGCATGCATCATCATTAGCTTCACCGCCCACACCGTCGAGCTTGTGCAGCCACATCCCAGCTCATTATCCCACGATTTTTCTCATTTCGTTGCCCATGTTTTTCCCACCGATGAGGCCTTGCCAGCAGGGGTGTCAAGCCTTGCCCAGGCTGCCCAAGTGGCTCGCATATTGCCAACGGCCGACGATCATGTCGTTAATCGCGCTACGCAACGAGTTCGCCAAGGCAAGCCTGGGAGTCAGGATCCAGCCCCGCATCCGCCACCTCGAGGGCCTGTGACGAAGCACTCTGCATGCTCGAAATCCCCCCAGTGATTTGGCCCTCGCGTAGCATGCATCATCATTAGCTTAGCCGCCCACACCGTCGAGTTTGTGTAGCCACATCCCAGCTCATTATCCCATAATTTCTCTCATTTTGTAGCCAACATTTTTTCCATCGATGGGGCCTTGGCAGCATGGGTGTCACGCCTTGCCCAGGCTGGCCGTGTGGCTCACTTTTTGCTAACGGGGGACAATCTTGTCATCGATCGCGCTGCGCAACGAGTCCGCCTAGGCAAGTCTTGGCGTCAGGATCCAGCCCCGCATCAGTCGCCTCGAAGGCCTGCGACGAACCACTCCACATGCTCAAAATCCCCCCAGCGATTTGGCCCTCGCGTAGCATGCATAATCATTAGCTTTGCCGCCCACACCGTCGAGCTTGTATATCCACATCCCAGCTCATTATCCCACGATTTTTCTCATTTCGTTGCCCACGTTTTTCCCACCGATGAGGCCTTGGCAGCAGGGGTGTCACACCTTGCCCAGGCTGGCCCTGTGGCTCGTCATTGCAACAGCTGATAATCGTTTTGTCGATCGCGCAACACAACGAATTGTCCGCAAGGCATGCCGGGGCGTCAGGATCCAGCCCGCAAATCGCCACCTCGAGGGCCTGCGATGAACCGCTCCGCATACTCAAAATCCCCCCAATGATTTGGCCCCCACGTAGCATGCATCATCATTAGGTTCGCCGCCCACACCGTCAAGCTTGTGTAGCCACATCCCAGCTCATTATCCCATGATTTCTCTCATTTCATTGCCCATGTTTTTCCCATCGATGAGGCCATGGCAGTAGGGGTGTCACGCCTTGCCCAGGCTGGCCATGTGGCTCGCTCATTGCTAACGCCCGACGATCGTGTCGTTGATCGCGCTGCGCAACGAGTCCGCCTCGGCAAGCCTGGCCGTCGGGATCAAGCCACGCATCTGCCACCTCGAGGGCCTGCGAGGAAGCACTCTGCATGCTCCAAATCCCCCCAGCGATTTGACCCTCGCGTAGCATGCATCATCATTAGCTTCGCCGCCCACACCGTCGAGCTTGTGTAGCCACATCCCAGCTCATTATCCCACGATTTTTCTCATTTCATTGCCCATGTTTTTCCTACCGATGAGGCCTTGGCAGTAGGGGTGTCACGCCTTGCCCAGGCTGGCCATGTGCCTCGCTCATTGCTAACGACCGACGATCGTGTCGTCGACCACGCTGTGCAACGAGTTCACCAAGGCAAGCCTGGGCGTCGGGATGCAACCCTGCATCCGCCAACTCGAGGGCCTGCGACGAAGCACTCCGCATGCTCAAAATCCCCTCAGCGATTTGGCCTCGCTTAGCATGCATCATCATTAGCTTCACCGCCCACACCGTCGAGCTTGTGCAGCCAAATCCCAGCTCATTATCCCACGATTTTTCTCATTTCGTTGCCCATGTTTTTCCCACCGATGAGGCCTTTCCAGCAGGGGTGTCAAGCCTTGCCCAGGCTGCCCAAGTGGCTCGCATATTGCCAACGGCCGACGATCATGTCGTTAATCGCGCTACGCAACGAGTCCGCCAAGGCAAGCCTGGGAGTCAGGATCCAGCCCGGCATCCGCCACCTCGAGGGCCTGCGACGAAGCACTCTGCATGCTCAAAATCCCTCCAGTGATTTGGCCCTCGCGTAGCATGCATCATCATTAGCTTAGCCGCCCACACCGTCGAGTTTGTGTAGCCACATCCCAGCTCATTATCCCATAATTTCTCTCATTTTGTAGCCAACATTTTTTCCATCGATGGGGCCTTGGCAGCATGGGTGTCACGCCTTGCCCAGGCTGGCCGTGTGGCTCGCTTTTTGCTAACGGGGGACAATCTTGTCATCGATCGCGCTGCGTAACGAGTCCGCCTAGGCAAGTCTTGGCATCAGGATCCAGCCCCGCATCAGTCGCCTCGAAGGCCTGCGACGAACCACTCCACATGCTCAAAATCCCCCCAGCGATTTGGCCCTCGCGTAGCATGCATAATCATTAGCTTTGCCGCCCACACCGTCGAGCTTGTATAGCCACATCCCAGCTCATTATCCCACGATTTTTCTCATTTCGTTGCCCACGTTTTTTCCACCGATGAGGCCTTGGCAGCAGGGGTGTCACACCTTGCCCAGGCTGGCCCTGTGGCTCGCTCATTGCTAACAGCTGATAATCGTGTTGTCGATCGCGCAACACAACGAGTCCGCCAAGGCATGCCTGGGCGTCAGGATCCAGCCCCGCAATCGCCACCTCGAGGGCCTGCGATGAAACGCTCCGCATACTCAAAATCCCCCCAATGATTTGGCCCCCACGTAGCATGCATCATCATTAGGTTCGCCGCCCACACCGTCAAGCTTGTGTAGCCACATCCCAGCTCATTATCCCATGATTTTTCTAATTTCGAGGCCCGTGTTTTTCCCACCGATGAGGCCTTGGCTGTGGGGGTGCCCAGGCTGGCCAGGTGGCTCGCTCATTGCTAATGACCGACGATCATGTCGTCGATCGCGCTGCACAACGAGTCCGCCCGCCTCGGCAAGCCTGGCCGTCGGGATCAAGCCACGCATCTGCCACCTCGAGGGCCTGCGAGGAAGCACTCTGCATGCTCCAAATCCCCCCAGCGATTTGACCCTCGCGTAGCATGCATCATCATTAGCTTCGCCGCCCACACCGTCGAGCTTGTGTAGCCACATCCCAGCTCATTATCCCACGATTTTTCTCATTTCATTGCCCACGTTTTTGCCACCGATGAGGCCTTGGCAGCAGAGGTGTCACGCCTCGCCCAGGCGGATGGCGTGTGGCTCGTTTTTGCTAACGACAGACGATCGTGTCTGTCGACCCACGCTGCGTAACGAGTCGCCCCTGGCAAGTCTTGGCATCAGGAGTCCAGCCCGCCATCAGTCGCCTCGAAGGCCTGCGACGAAGCACTCCGCATGCTCAAACTCCCCCTCAGCGATTTGGCCCTCGCGTAGCATGGCATAACATTAGCTTTGCCGCCACACCGTCGAGCTTGTGTAGCCACATCCCAGCTCATTATCCCATGATTTTTCTCATTTTGTTGCCCATGTTTTTCCCATCGATGAGGCCTTGGCATCATGGGTGTCACGCCTCGCCCAGGCTGGCCGTGTAGCTCGCTCATTGCTAACGGCCGACGATCGTGTCGTCGATCGCGCTGCGCAACGAGTCCACCTAGGCAAGCCTGAGCGTCGGGATCTAACCCGATGTCTGTCGCCTCGAGGGCCTACGATGAAGGACTATGCATGCTCAAAATTCCCCCAAACGATTTGGCCCTCGCGTAGCATGCATCATCGTTAGCTTCGTCACCACACCATCGAGCTTGTGTAGCCACATCACAGCTCATTATCCCATGATTTTTCTCATTTCATTAACCATGTTTTTCCCATCGATGAGGCCTTGGCATCATGGGTGTCACGCCTCGCCCAGGCTGGCCATGTGGCTCGCTCATTGCTAACAGCGGACGATCGTGTCGTCGATTGCGCTGCGCAACGAGGTCCGCTCGGCAAGCATGGCCGTCGGGCTCAATCCCCGGCATCTGCCACCTCGAGGGCCTTCCGAGGAAGCACTCTGCAGCTCAAAATCCCCCCAGCGATTTGGCCCTCGCGTAGCATGCATCATCATTAGCTTCGCCGCCCACACCGTCGAGTTTGTGTAGCACATCCCAGCTCATTATCCCACGATTTTTCTCATTTCGCTGCCCACGTTTTTCCCACCGATGACGCCCTGGCAGCAGGGGTGTCACACCTTGCCCAGGCTGGCCCTGTGGCTTGCTCATTGCTAACGGCCGACGATCGTGTCGTCGATCACGCTGCGCAACGAGTCCGCCAAGGCAAGCCTGGGCGTCAGGATGTAGCCCCGCATCCGCCGCCTCAAGGGCCTGCGACGAAGCACTCCGAATTCTGAAAATCACCCCAGCGATTTGGCCATCGCGTAGCATGCATCATCATTAGCTTCGTCGCCGATACTGTCGAGCTTGTGTAGCCACATCCCTGCTCATTATCCCACGATTTTTCTCATTTCATTGCTCAAGTTTTTCCCCACGATGAGGCCTTGGCAGCAGGGTGTCACACCTTGCCCAGCTGGCCCTGTGGCTCGCTTCATGCTAACAGCGATAATGTGTTGTCGATAGCGCAAACACAACGAGTCCGCCAAGGCATGCCGGCGTCAGGATTCCAGCCCGCAATCGCCACCTCGAGGGGCCTGCGATTGAAACGTACGCATACTCAACATCCCCCCAATGATTGGGTCCCAAGTAGCATGCATCATCATTAGCTTCACCGCCCACACCGTCAAGCTTGTGTAGCCACATCCCAGCTCATTATCCCATGATTTCTCTCATTTCATTGCCCATGTTTTTCCCATCGATGAGGCCATGGCAGTAGGGGTGTCACGCCTTGCCTAGGCTGGCCATGTGGCTCGCTCATTGCTAACGCCCGACGATCGTGTCGTTGATCGCGCTGCGCAACGAGTCCGCCTCGGCAAGCCTGGCCGTCGGGATCAAGCCACGCATCTGCCACCTCGAGGGCCTGCGAGGAAGCACTCTGCATGCTCCAAATCCCCCCAGCGATTTGACCCTCGCATAGCATGCATCATCATTAGCTTCGCCGCCCACACCGTCGAGCTTGTGTAGCCACATCCCAGCTCATTATCCCACGATTTTTCTCATTTCATTGCCCATGTTTTTCCCACCGATGAGGCCTTGGCAGCAGGGGTGTCACGCCTTGCCCAGGCTGGCCATGTGCCTCGCTCATTGCTAATGACCGACGATCGTGTCGTCGACCACGCTGTGCAACGAGTTCACCAAGGCAAGCCTGGGCGTCGGGATGCAACCCTGCATCCGCCAACTCGAGGGCCTGCGACGAAGCACTCCGCATGCTCAAAATCCCCTCAGCGATTTGGCCTCGCTTAGCATGCATCATCATTAGCTTCACCGCCCACACCGTCGAGCTTGTGCAGCCACATCCCAGCTCATTATCCCATGATTTTTCTCATTTCGTTGCTCACGTTTTTCCCACCGATGAGGCCTTGGCAGCAGGGGTGTCACACCTTGCCCAGGCTGGCCCTGTGGCTCGCTCATTGCTAACAGCTGATAATCGTGTTGTCGATCGCGCAACACAACGAGTCCGCCAAGGCATGCCTGGGCGTCAGGATCCAGCCCCGCAATCGCCACCTCGAGGGCCTGCGATGAAACGCTCCGCATACTCAAAATCCCCCCAATGATTTGGGCCCCACGTAGCATGCATCATCATTAGGTTCGCCGCCCACACCGTCAAGCTTGTGTAGCCACATCCCAGCTCATTATCCCATGATTTCTCTCATTTCATTGCCCATGTTTTTCCCATCGATGAGGCCATGGCAGTAGGGGTGTCACGCCTTGCCTAGGCTGGCCATGTGGCTCGCTCATTGCTAACGCCCGACGATCGTGTCGTTGATCGCGCTGCGCAACGAGTCCGCCTCGGCAAGCCTGGCCGTCGGGATGCAGCCCCGCATCCGCCAACTCGAGGGCCTGCGACGAAGCACTCCGCATGCTCAAAATACCCCCAGCGATTTGGCCCTCGCGTAGCATGCATCATCGTTAGGTTCGCCGCCCACACCGTCAAGCTTGTGTAGCCACATCCCAGCTCATTATCCCATGATTTCTCTCATTTCATTGCCCATGTTTTTCCCATCGATGAGGCCATGGCAGTAGGGGTGTCACGCCTTGCCTAGGCTGGCCATGGCCTCGCTCATTGCTAACGACCGACGTCGTGTCGCGACCCACGCTGTGCCAACTAGTTCACCAAGGCAAGCCTGGGCGTCGGGATGCAGCCCTGCATCCGCCAACTCGAGGGCCTGCGACGAAGCACTCCGCATGCTCAAAATCCCCTCAGCGATTTGGCCTCGCTTAGCATGCATCATCATTAGCTTCATCGCCCACACCGTCGAGCTTGTGCAGCCACATCCCAGCTCATTATCCCACGATTTTTCTCATTTCGTTGCCCACGTTTTTCCCCCATCCTTTTTGAGGAGACCTTTCCAGCAGGGGGTGCAAGCATTGCCCAGGCCTGCCCAAGTGGCTCGCATATTGCCAACGGCCGACGATCATGTCGTTAATCGCGCTACGCAACGAGTCCGCCAAGGCAAGCCTGGGAGTCAGGATCCAGCCCGGCATCCGCCACCTCGAGGGCCTGCGACGAAGCACTCTGCATGCTCGAAATCCCCCTAGTGATTTGGCCCTCGCGTAGCATGCATCATCATTAGCTTAGCCGCCCACACCGTCGAGTTTGTAGCCACATCCCAGCTCATTATCCCATAATTTCTCTCATTTTGTAGCCAACATTTTTTCCATCGATGGGGCCTTGGCAGCATGGGTGTCACGCCTTGCCCAGGCTGGCCGTGTGGCTCGCTTTTTGCTAACGGGGGACAATCTTGTCATCGATCGCGCTGCGCAACGAGTCCGCCTAGGCAAGTCTTGGCGTCAGGATCCAGCCCCGCATCAGTCGCCTCGAAGGCCTGCGACGAACCACTCCACATGCGCAAAATCCCCCCAGCGATTTGGCCCTCGCGTAGCATGCATAATCATTAGCTTTGCCGCCCACACCGTCGAGCTTGTATAGCAACATCCCAGCTCATTATCCCACGATTTTTCTCATTTCGTTGCCCACGTTTTTCCCACCGATGAGGCCTTGGCAGCAGGGGTGTCACACCTTGCCCAGGCTGGCCCTGTGGCTCGCTCATTGCTAACAGCCGACGATCGTGTTGTCGATCGTGTAGCGCAACGAGTCCGCCAAGGAAAGCCTGGGCGTCAGGATCCAGCCCCGCAATCGCCATCTCGAGGGCCTGCGATGAAGCGCTCCGCATACTCAAAATC
>JAJFZO010000885.1:1020000-1129796 GCA_021397835.1 Moringa oleifera | reverse complement strand
GATGAGGCCATGGCAGTAGGGGTGCCCAGGCTGGCCGTGTGGCTCACTCGTTGCTAACGGCCGACGATCGTGTCGTCGATCGCGCTGCGCAATGAGTCCGCCTAGGCAAGCCTGAGCGTCGAGATCCAACCCCACGTCTGCTGCCTCGATGGCCTACGACGAAGCACTCCGCAGACTCGAAATCCCCTCAACGATTTGGCCCTCACGTAGCTTGCATCATCGTTAGCTTCGCAGCCCACACCATCGAGCTTGTCTAGCCACATCCCAGCTCATTATCCCACGATTATTCTCGCTTCGTTGCCCACGTTTTCCCCAACAATGATGCCTAGGATGCACGGGTGCCCAGGCTGGCCGTGTGGCTCGCTCGTTGCTAACGGTTGACGATCGTGTCGTCGATCGCGCTGCGCAACGAGTCCGCCTAGGCAAGCCTGAGCGTTGAGGTCCGTCCCCACGTCTGCCGCCTCGAGGGCTGACGACGAAGCACTCCGCAGGCTCGAAATCCCCCCAACGATTTGGCCCTCACGTAGCTTGCATCATCGTTAGCTTCGTCGCCCACACCATCGAGCTTGTCTAGCCACATCTCAGCTCATTATCCCACGATTATTCTCGCTTCGTTGCCCACGTTTTTCCCACTGATGAGGCCTTGGAAGCAGGGGTGCCCAGGCTAGCCGTGTGGCTCGCTCGTTGCTAACGGCTGAAGATCGTGTCGTCGGTCATGCCGCGCAACGAGTCCGCCTAGGCAAGCTTGAGCGTCGAGATCCGACCCCACGTCTGCCGCCTCGAGGGCCGACGACGAAGCACTCCTCATGGTCGAGATCCCCCCAACGATTTTGCCCTCACCTCGCATGCATCATCGTTAGCTTCGTCGCCCACACCATCGAGCTTGTCTAGCCACATCTCAGCTCATTATCCCACGATTATTCTCGCTTCGTTGCCCACGTGTTTTCAACCGATGAGGCCATGGCAGCAGGGGTGCCCAGGCTGGCCGTGTGGCTCACTCGTTGCTAACGGCCGACGATCGTGTCGTCGATCGCGCTGCGCAATAAGTCCGCCTAGGCAAGCCTGAGCGTCGAGATCCAACCCCACGTCTGCTGCCTCGAGGGCCTACGACGAAGCACTCCGCAGACTCGAAATCCCCTCAACGATTTGGCCCTCACGTAGCTTGCATCATCGTTAGCTTCGTAGCCCACACCATCGAGCTTGTCTAGCCATATCCCAGCTCATTATCCCATGATTATTCTCGCTTCGTTGCCCACATTTTCCCCAACAATGATGCCTTGGATGCAGGGGTGCCCAGGCTGGCCGTGTGGCTCGCTCGTTGCTAACGGTTGACGATCGTGTCGTCGATCGCGCTGCGCAACGAGTCCGCCTAGGCAAGCCTGAGCGTCGAGGTCTGTCCCCACGTCTGCCGCCTCGAGGGCTAACGACGAAGCACTCCGCAAGCTCGAAATCCCCCCAACGATTTGGCCCTCACGTAGCTTGCATCATCGTTAGCTTCGCCGCCCGTAACATCGAGCTTGTCTAGCCATATTCCAGCTCATTATCCTACGATTATTCTCGCTTCATTGCCCACGTTTTTTCCACCGATGTGGCTTTGGCAGTAAGGGTGCCCAGGCTGGCCGTGTGGCTCGCTCATTGCTAACGGCCAACGATCGTGTCATCGATCGCGCTGCACCACGAGTCCGCCGAGGCAAGCCTGAGCGTCGAGATCTAACCCCTCTTTTGCCGCCTCGAGGGCCGACGACGAAGCACTCCGCATGCTCGAGATCCCCCCAATGATTTTGCCCTCGCCTCGCATGCACCATCGTTAGCTTCGTCGCCCACACCATCGAGCTTGCCTAGCCACATCTCATCTCATTATCCCACGATTATTCTCGCTTTGTTGCCCACGATTTTCCCAATAATGAGGCCTTGGAAGCAGGGGTGCCGAGGCTGGCCGTGTGCCTCGCTCATTGCTAACTGTCGATGATCGTGTCGTCGATTTCGCTACGCATAGAGTCCGCCAAGGCAAGCCTGAGCGTCGAGATCCAACCCCACGTCTGCTGCCTCGAGGGCCTACGACGAAGCACTCCGCAGACACGAAATCCCCTCAACGATTTTGCCCTCACGTAGCTTGCATCATCGTTAGCTTCGCAGCCCACACCATCGAGGTTGTCTAGCCACATCCCAGCTCATTATCCCACGATTATTCTCGCTTCGTTGCCCACGTTTTCCCCAACAATGATGCCTTGGATGCAGGGGTGCCCAGGCTGGCCGTGTGGCTCGCTCGTTGCTAACGGCTGACAATCGTGTCGTCGATCACGCTGCACAACGAGTCCGCCTATGCAAGCCTGAGCGTCGAGGTCCGTCCTCACGTCTGCCGCCTCGAGGGCTGACGACAAAGCACTCCGCAGGCTCGAAATCCCCCCAACGATTTGGCCCTCACGTAGCTTGCATCATCGTTAGCTTCGCCGCCCACAACATCGAGCTTGTCTAGCCACATTTCAGCTCATTATCCTACGATTATTCTCGCTTCATTGCCCACGTTTTTTCCACCGATGTGGCTTTGGCAGTAAGGGTGCCCAGGCTGGCTGTGTGGCTTGCTCATTGCTAAAGGCCAACGATCGTGTCATCGATCGCGCTGCGCCACGAGTCCGCCGAGGCAAGCCTGAGCATCGAGATCTAACCCCTCTTTTGTCGCCTCGAGGTACGACGACGAAGCACTCCGCATGCTCGAGATCCCCCCAATGATTTTGCCCTCGCCTCGCATGCATCATCATTCGCTTCGTCGCCCACACCATCGAGCTTGTCTAGCCACATCCCAGCTCATTATCCCACGATTATTCTCGCTTCGTTGCCCACGTGTTTCCAACCGATGAGGCCATGGCAGCTGGGGTGCCCAGGCTGGCCGTGTGGCTCACTCGTTGCTAACGGCCGACGATCGTGTCGTCGATCGCGCTGCGCAATGAGTTCGCCTAGGCAAGCCTGAGCGTCGAGATCCAACCCCACGTCTGCTGCCTCGAGGGCCTACGACGAAGCACTCCGCAGACTCGAAATCCCCTCAACGATTTGGCCCACACGTAGCTTGCATCATCGTTAGCTTCGCAGCCCATACCATCGAGCTTGTCTAGCCACATCCCAGCTCATTATCACACGATTATTCTCGCTTTGTTGCCCATGTTTTCCCCAACAATGATGCCTTGGATGCAGGGGTGCCCAGGCTGGCCATGTGGCTCGCTCGTTGCTAACGGTTGACGATCGTGTCGTCGATCGCGCTGCGCAACGAGTCCGCCTAGGCAAGCCTGAGCGTCGAGGTCCGTCCCCACGTCTGCCGCCTCGAGGGCTGACGACGAAGAACTCCGCAGGCTCGAAATCCCCCCAACGATTTGGCCCTCACGTAGCTTGCATCATCGTTAGCTTCGCCGCCCACAACATCGAGCTTGTCTAGCCACATTCCAGCTCATTATCCTACGATTATTCTCGCTTCATTGCCCACATTTTTTCCACCGATGTGGCTTTGGCAGTAAGGGTGCCCATGCTGGCCGTGTGGCTTGCTCATTGCTAATGGCCAACGATCGTGTCGTCGATCGCTCTGCTCCACGAGTCCGCCGAGGCAAGCCTGAGCATCGAGATCTAACCCCTCTTTTGCCGCCTCGAGGGCCGACGACGAAGCACTCCGCATGCTCGAGATCCCCCCAACGATTTTGCCCTCACCTCCGCAAGCATCGATCGTGTGCTTCGTGCGCCCACGAACCATCGGCTTGTCTAGCCCATCTCAGCTCAATTATCCCACTATTATCTCAGCTTCGTGCCCACGTGTTTCCACTGATGAGCCATGGCAGCATGGGTGCCCAGGCTGCCGGTGTGGCTCACTCGTGCTAACGGCCCGACGATCGTGTCATCGATCGCGCTGTCGCAATGAGTCCCGCCAAGCAACCTGAGCGTCGAGATCCAACCCACGTCTCTGCCTCGAGGGCCTACGACGAAAAGCCCTCCGCAGACGTCGAAATCCCATCAACGATTTGGCCTCACGTACTTGCATCATCGTTTAGCTTCGAAGAGCCACACATCGAGCTTGTCT
The DNA here is from genome assembly GCA_021397835.1 of Moringa oleifera. Taxonomy (NCBI): domain Eukaryota; kingdom Viridiplantae; phylum Streptophyta; class Magnoliopsida; order Brassicales; family Moringaceae; genus Moringa; species Moringa oleifera. The sequence continues at coordinate 1,125,736 of JAJFZO010000885.1, read as the reverse complement.
AGACACATCCCAGCTCATTATCCCACGGATTATTCTCGCTTCGTTGCCCACGTTTTCCCCACAATGATGCCTTGGTGCAGGGGTGCCCAGGCTGGCCGTGTGGCTCGCTCATTGCTAACGGTCGACGTTCGTGTCGTCGATCGCGCTGCGCAACGAGTCCGCCTAGGCAAGCCTGGGCGTCGGGATCCAGCCCCGCTTCCGCCGCCTCGAGGGCCTGCGACGAAGCACTCCGCATGCTCGAAATCCCCCCAACGATTTGGCCCTCGCGTAGCATGCATCATCGTTAGCTTCGCCGCCCGCACCTCGAGCTTGTCTAGCCACATTCAGCTCATTATCCTAGATTTATTCTCAGCTTCATTGCCCCGTTTTTTTTCCACCGATGTGCTTTTGGCAGTAAGTGTGCCCAAAAGGTTGGCCGTGTGGCTTACCTCATTGCTAAGGCCACGATCGTGTCATCGATCGCGCGGCGCCCTACGATCCGCCGAGCCAAGCCCTAAGCATACGAGATCTAACCCTCTTTTTGCGCCTCGAGGGCCGACGACGAAGCACTCCCGCAATGCCGAGATCCCCCCAACGATTTTGCCATCACACTCGCAAGCTCATCAGGTGTTGGCTTCGTCGCCCACACCATCGAGCTTGTCTAGCCACATCTCAGCTCATTATCCCACGATTATTCTCGCTTCGTTGCCCACGTGTTTCCAACCGATGAGGCAATGGCAGCAGGGGTGCCCAGGCTGGCCGTGTGGCTCACTCATTGCTAACGGCCGACGATCGTGTCGTCGATCGCGCTGCGCAATGAGTCCGCCTAGGCAAGCCTGAGCGTCGAGATCCAACCCCACGTCTGCTGCCTCGAGGGCCTACGATGAAGCTCTCCGCAGACTCAAAATCTCCTCAATGATTTGGCCCTCACGTAGCTTGCATCATCGTTAGCTTCGCAGGCCACACCATCGAGCTTGTATAGCCACATCCCAGCTCATTATCCCACGATTATTCTCGCTTCGTTGCCCACGTTTTCCCCAACAATGATGCCTTTGATGCAGGGCTGCCCAGGCTGGCCGTGTGGCTCGCTCGCTGCTAACGGTTGACGATCGTGTCGTCGATCGCGATGCGCAACGAGTCTGCCTAGGCAAGCCTGAGCGTCGAGGTCCGTCCCTACGTCTGCCGCCTCGAGGGCTAACGACGAAGCACTCCGCAGGCTCAAAATCCCCCCAACGATTTGGCCCTCACGTAGCTTGCATCATCGTTAGCTTCACCGCCCGAAACATCGAGCTTGTCTAGCCACATTCCAACTCATTATCCTACGATTATTCTCGCTTCATTGCCCACGTTTTTTCCACCGATGTGGCTTTGGCAGTAAGGGTGCCCAGGCTGGCCGTGTGGCTTGCTTATTGCTAAAGGCCAACGATCGTGTCATCGATCGCGCTGCGCCACAAGTCCGCCGAGGCAAGCCTGAGCATCGAGATCTAACCCCTCTTTTGTCTCCTCGAGGGCCGACGACGAAGCACTCCGCATGCTCGAGATCCCCCCAACGATTTTGCCCTCACCTCGCAAGCATCATCGTTGGCTTCGTCGCCCACACCATCGAGCTTGTCTAGCCACATCTCAGCTCATTATCTCACGTTTATTCTCGCTTCGTTGCCCACGTGTTTCCAACCGATGAGGCCATGGCAGCAGGGGTGCCCAGGCTGGCCGTGTGGCTCACTCGTTGCTAACGGCCGACGATCGTGTCGTCGATCGCGCTGCGCAATGAGTCCGCCTAGGCAAGCCTGAGCGTCGAGATCCAACCCCACGTCTGCTGCCTCGAGGGCCTACGACGAAGCACTCCGCAGACTCGAAATCCCCTCAACGATTTGGCACTCACGTAGCTTGCATCATCGTTAGCTTCGCAGCCCACACCATCGAGCTTGTCTAGCCACATCCCAGCTCATTATCCCACGATTATTCTCGCTTCGTTGCCCACGTTTTCCCCAACAATGATGCCTTGGATGCAGGGGTGCCCAGGCTGGTCGTGTGGCTCGCTCGTTGCTAACGGTTGACGATCGTGTCGTCGATCGCGCTGCGCAACGAGTCCGCCTAGGCAAGCCTGAGCGTCGAGGTCCGTCCCAACGTCTGCCGCCTCGAGGGCTGACGACGAAGCACTCCGCAGGCTCAAAATCACCCCAACGATTTAGCCCTCATGTAGCTTGCATCATCGTTAGCTTCGCCACCCGCAACATCGAGCTTGTCTAGCCACATTCCAGCTCATTATCCTACGATTATTCTCGCTTCATTGCCCACGTTTTTTCCACCGATGTGGCTTTGGCAGTAAGGGTGCCCAGGTTGGCCGTATGGCTTACTCATTGCTAAAGGCCAACGATCGTGTCATCGATCGCGCTGCGCCACGAGTCCGCCAAGGCAAGCCTAAGCATCGAGATCTAACCCCTCTTTTGCCGCCTCGAGGGCCGACGACGAAGCACTCCGCATGCTCGAGATCCCCCCAACGATTTTGCCCTCACCTCGCAAGCATCATCGTTGGCTTCGTCGCCCACACCATCGAGCTTGTCTAGCCACATCTCAGCTCATTATCCCACGATTATTCTCGCTTTGTTGCCCACGTGTTTTCAACCGATGAGGCCTTGGAAGACGGGGTGCCCAGGCGGGCCGTGTGGCTCACTCGTTGCTAACGGCCGACGATCGTGTCGTCGATCGCGCTGCGCAATGAGTCCGCCTAGGCAAGCCTGAGCGTCGAGATCCAACCCCACGTCTGCTGCCTCGAGGGCCTACGACGAAGCACTCCGCAGACTCGAAATCCCCTCAACGATTTGGCCCTCACGTAGCTTGCATCATCGTTAGCTTCGCAGCCCACACCACGAGGTTGTCTAGCCACAGCCCGCTTATTATCCCCGATTATTCTCGCTTCGTTGCCCACGTTTGCCCCAATAATGATGCCTTGAATGCAGGGGTGCCTCAGGCTGGCCGTGTGGCTCGCTCATTGCTAACGGTTGACGATCGTGTCGTCGATCGCGCTGCGCAAACGAGTTCCGGTTAGGCAATCCTGAGCGCTGAGGCCGTCCCCACGTCTGACCACCTCGAGCAGGCTGACGACAAAGCACTCGCAGGGCTCGAAATCCCCCAACGATTTGGCCCTCACGTAGCTTGCAATCATCGTTAGCTCGCCGCCCGCAACATTCGAGCTTGTCTCGCCACATTCCAACTCATTATCCATACGATTATTTCTCGCGTCATTGCCCACGTTTTTTTCCACCGAGTGCGCTTTTGGCAGTAAGGGTGCCCCCCCCCAGGCTGCACGTGTGGCTCGCTCATTGCTAAAGGCCAACGATCATGTCATCGATCGTGCTACGCCACGAGTCCGCCGAGGCAAGCCTGAGCATCGAGATCTAACCCCTCTTTTGCTGCCTTGAGGGCCGACGACGAAGCACTCCACATGCTCAAGATCCCCCCAACGATTTTGCCCTCACCTCGCAAGCATCATCGTTGGCTTCGTCGCCCACACCATCGAGCTTGTCTAGCCACATCTCAGCTCATTATCCCACGATTATTCTCGCTTTGTTGCCCACGTGTTTCCAACCGATGAGGCCTTGGAAGACGGGGTGCCCAGGCGGGCCGTGTGGCTCACTCGTTGCTAACGGCCGACGATCGTGTCGTCGATCGCGCTGCGCAATGAGTCCGCCTAGGCAAGCCTGAGCGTCGAGATCCATCCCCACGTCTGCTGCCTCGAGGGCCTACGACGAAGCACTCCGCAGACACGAAATCCCCTCAACGATTTTGCCCTCACGTAGCTTGCATCATCGTTAGCTTCGCAGCCCACACCATCGAGGTTGTCTAGCCACATCCCAGCTCATTATCCCACGATTATTCTCGCTTCGTTGCCCACGTTTGCCCCAATAATGATGCCTTGGATGCAGGGGTGCCCAGGCTGGCCGTGTGGCTCGTTCGTTGCTAACGGTTGACGATCGTGTCGTCGATCGCGCTGCGCAACGAGTCCGCCCAGGCAAGCCTGAGCGTCGAGGTCTGTCCCCACGTCTGCCGCCTCGAGGGCTGACAACGAAGCACTCCGAAGGCTCGAAATCCCCCCAACGATTTGGCCCTCACGTAGCTTCCATCATCGTTAGCTTCGCCGCCCACAACATCGAGCTTGTCTAGCCACATTCCAGCTCATTATCCTACGATTATTCTCGCTTCATTGCCCACGTTTTTTCCACCGATGTGGCTTTGGCAGTAAGGGTGCCCAGGCTGGCCGTGTGGCTTGCTCATTGCTAAAGGCCAACGATCGTGTCATCGATTGCGCTGCGCCACGAGTCCGCCGAGGCAAGCCTTAGCATCGAGATCTAACCCCTCTTTTGGCGCCTCGAGGGCCGATGACGAAGCACTCCGCATGCTCGAGATCCCCCCAACGATTTTGCCCTCACCTCGCAAGCATCATCGTTGGCTTCGTCGCCCACACCATCGAGCTTGTCTAGCCACATCTCAGCTCATTATCCCACGATTATTCTCGCTTTGTTGCCCACGTGTTTCCCACCGATGAGGCCTTGGAAGACGGGGTGCCCAGGCGGGCCGTGTGGCTCACTCGTTGCTAACGGCCGACGATCGTGTCGTCGATCGCGCTGCGTAATGAGTCCGCCTAGGCAAGCCTGAGCGTCGTGATCCAACCCCACGTCTGCTGCCTCGAGGGCCTATGACGAAGCACTCCGCAGACACGAAATCCCCTCAACAATTTGGCCCTCACGTAGCTTGCATCATCATTAGCTTCGCAGCCCTCACCATCGAGGTTGTCTAGCCACATCCCAGCTCATTATCCCACGATTATTCTCGCTTCGTTGCCCACGTTTGCCCCAATAATGATGCCTTGGACGCCGGGGTGCCCAGGCTGGCCGTGTGGCTCGCTCGTTGCTAACGGTTGACGATCGTGTCGTCGATCGCGCTGCGCAACGAGTCCGCCTAGGCAAGCCTGAGCGTCGAGGTCCGTCCCCACGTCTGCCGCCTCGAGGGCTGACGAAGAAGCACTCCGCAGGCTCAAAATCTCCCCAACGATTTAGCCCTCACGTAGCTTGCATCATCGTTAGCTTCGCCGCCCGCAACATCGAGCTTTTCTAGCCACATTCCAGCTCATTATCCTACGATTATTCTCGCTTCATTGCCCACGTTTTTTCCACCGATGTGGCCTTGGCAGTAAGGGTGCCTAGGCTGACCGTGTGGCTCGCTCATTGCTAACGGCGAACGATCGTGTCATCGATCGCGCTGCGCCACGAGTCCGCCGAGGCAAGCCTGAGCGTCGAGATCTAACCCCTCTTTTGCCACCTCGAGGGCCGACGACGAAGCACTCCGCATGCTCGAGATCCCCCCAACGATTTTGCCCTCACCTCGCAAGCATCATCGTTGGCTTCGTCGCCCATACCATCGAGCTTGTCTAGCCACATCTCAGCTCATTATCCCACGATTATTCTCGCTTCGTTGCCCACGTGTTTCTAACCGATGAGGCCATGGCAGCAGGGGTGCCCAGGCTGGCCGTGTGGCTCACTCGTTGCTAACGGCCGACGATCGTGTCGTCGATCGCGCAGCGCAATGAGTCCGCCTAGGCAAGCCTGAGCGTCGAGATCCAACCCCACGTCTGCTGCCTCGAGGGCCTACGACGAAGCACTCCGCAGACTCGAAATCCCCTCAACGATTTGGCCCTCACGTAGCTTGCATCATCGTTAGCTTCGCAGCCCACACCATCAAGCTTGTCTAGCCACATCCCAGCTCATTATCCCACGATTATTCTCGCTTCGTTGCCCACGTTTTCCCCAACAATGATGCCTTGGATGCAGGGGTGCCCAGGCTGGCCGTGTGGCTCGCTCGTTGCTAACGGTTGACGATCGTGTCGTCGATCGCGCTCCGCAACGAGTCTGCCTAGGCAAGCCTGAGCGTCGAGGTCCGTCCCCACGTCTGCCGCCTCGAGGGCTAACGACGAAGCACTCCGCAGGCTCGAAATCCCCCCAACGATTTGGCCCTCACGTAGCTTGCATCATCGTTAGCTTCGCCGCCCATAACATCGAGCTTATCTAGCCACATTCCAGCTCATTATCCTACGATTATTCTCGCTTCATTGCCCACGTTTTTTCCACCGATGTGGCCTTGGCAGTAAGGGTGCCCAGGCTGGCCGTGTGGCTTGCTCATTGCAAAAGGCCAACGATCGTGTCATCGATCGCGCTGCGCCACGAGTCCGCCGAGGCAAGCCTGAGCATCGAGATCTAACCCCTCTTTTGCCGCCTCGAGGGCCGACGACGAAGCACTCCGCATGCTCGAGATCCCCCCAACGATTTTGCCCTCACCTCGCAAGCATTATCGTTGGCTTCGTCGCCCACACCATCGAGCTTGTCTAGCCACATCTCAGCTCATTATCCCACGATTATTCTCGCTTCGTTGCCCACGTGTTTCCAACCGATGAGGCCATGGCAGCAGGGGTGCCCTGGCTGGCCGTGTGGCTCACTCGTTGCTAACGGCCGACGATCGTGTCGTCGATCGCGCTGCGCAATGAGTCCGCCTAGGCAAGCCTGAGCGTCGAGATCCAACCCCACGTCTGCTGCCTCAAGGGCCTACGACGAAGCACTCCGTAGACACGAAATCCCCTCAATGATTTGGCCCTCACGTAGCTTGCATCATCGTAGCTTCGCAGCCCACACCATCGAGGTTGTCTAGCCATATCCCAGCTCATTATCCCACGATTATTCTCGCTTCGTTGCCCACGTTTTCCCCAATAATTATGCCTTGGATGCAGGGGTGCCCAGGCTGGCCGTGTGGCTCGCTCGTTGCTAACGGTTGACGATCGTGTCGTCGATCGCGCTGCTTAACGAGTCCGCCTAGGCAAGCCTGAGCGTCGAGGTCCGTCCCCACGTCTGCCGCCTCGAGGGCTGACGACGAAGCACTCCGCAGACACGAAATCCCCTCAACGATTTGGCCCTCACGTAGCTTGCATCATCGTTAGCTTCGCCGCCCGCAACATCGAGCTTGTCTAGCCACATTCCAACTCATTATCCTACGATTATTCTCGCTTCATTGCCCACGTTTTTTCCACCGATGTGGCCTTGGCAGTAAGGGTGCCCAGGCTGGCCGTGTGGCTTGCTCATTGCTAAAGCCCAACGATCGGGTCATCGATCGCGCTGCGCCACGAGTCCGCCGAGGCAAGCCTGAGCATCGAGATCTAACCCCTCTTTTGCCGCCTCGAGGGCCGACGACGAAGCACTCCGCATGCTCGAGATCCCCCCAACGATTTTGCCCTCGCCTCGCAAGCATCATCGTTGGCTTCGTCGCCCACACCATCAGCTTGTTTAGCCACATCCCAGCTCATTATCCCACGATTATTCTCGCTTCGTTGCCCACGTTTTCCCCAACAATGATGCCTTGGATGCAGGGGTGCCCAGGCTGGCCGTGTGCTTCGCTCGTTGCTAACAGTTGACGATCGTGTCGTCGATCGCGCTGCGCCACGGGTCTGCCTAGGCAAGCCTGAGCGTCGAGATCCAACCCCACGTCTGCTGCCTCGAGGGCCTACGACGAAGCACTCCGCAGACTCGAAATCCCCTCCACGATTTGGCCCTCACGTAGCTTGCATCATCGTTAGCTTCGCAGCCCACACCATCGAGCTTGTCTAGCCACATCCCAGCTCATTATCCCACGATTATTCTCGCTTCGTTGCCCACGTTTTCCCCAACAATGATGCCTTGGATGCAGGGGTGCCCAGGCTGGCCGTGTGCTTCGCTCGTTGCTAACAGTTGACGATCGTGTCGTCGATCGCGCTGCGCAACGGGTCTGCCTAGGCAAGCCTGAGCGTCGAGGTCCGTCCCCACGTCTGCCGCCTCGAGGGCTAACGACGAAGCACTCCGCAGGCTCTAAATCCCCCCAACGATTTGGCCCTCACGTAGCTTGCATCATCGTTAGCTTCGCCGCCCACAACATCGAGCTTGTCTAGCCACATTCCAGCTCATAATCCTACGATTATTCTCGCTTCATTGCCCACGTTTTTTCCACCGATGTGGCCTTGGCAGTAAGGGTGCCTAGGCTGACCGTGTGGCTCGCTCATTGCTAACGGCGAACGATCGTGTCATCGATCGCGCTGCGCCACGAGTCCGCCGAGGCAAGCCTGAGCGTCGAGATCTAACCCCTCTTTTGCCACCTCGAGGGCGACGACGAAGCACTCCGCATGCTCGGATGATTCCCCCAATGATTTTGCCCTAGCCTCGCATGCATCATCGTTCGCTTCGGCGCCAACACCATCGAGCTTGGTTCTAGCCACATCTCAGCTCATTATCCCACGATTATTCTCGCTTCGTTGCCCACGTTTTTTACAAACCGATGAGGCCTTGGAAGACGGGGTGCCCAGGCGGCCGTTGAGGGCTCGCTTGTTGTTAAACGACGATGATCGTGTGCGATGGCGCTGCGCGCAACGAGTCCGCCCTGGCAAGCCTGAGCGTCGAGATCCAACCCCACGTCTTGCCGCCTCGAGGGCCTACGACGAAGCACTCCGCATGCTCGAAATCCCCCCAAAGATTCAGCCCTCACGTAGCATGCATCATCGTTAGCTTCGCCGCCCACACCATGGAGCTTGTCTAGCCACATCCTAGCTCACTATCCCACGATTATTCTCGCTTCGTTGCCCATAATTTTCCCAACAATGAGGCCTTGGAAGCTGGGGTGCCGAGGCTGGTCGTGTGCCTCGCTCATTGCTAACGGCCGATGATCGTGTCGTCGATTTCGCTGCGCGTAGAGTCCGCCAAGGCAAGCCTGAGCGTCGAGATCCAACCCCACGTCTGCTGCCTCGAGGGCCTACGACGAAGCACTCCGCAGACACGAAATCCCCTCAACGATTTGGCCCTTACGTAGCTTGCATCATCGTTAGCTTCGCAGGCCACACCATCGAGCTTGTCTAGCCACATCCCAGCTCATTATCCCACGATTATTCTCGCTTCGTTGCCCACGTTTTCCCCAACAATGATGCCTTGGATGCAGGGGTGCCCAGGCTGGCCGTGTGGCTCGCTCGTTGCTAATGATTGACCATCGTGTCGTCGATCGCGCTGCGCAACGAGTCTGCCTAGGCAAGCCTGAGCGTCGAGGTCCGTCCCCACGTCTGCCGCCTCGAGGGCTAACGACGAAGCACTCCGCAGGCTCGAAATCCCCCCAACGATTTGGCCCTCACGTAGCTTGCATCATTGTTAGCTTCGCTGCCCACAACATCGAGCTTGTCTAGCCACATTCCAGCTCATTATCCTATGATTATTCTCGCTTCATTGCCCACGTTTTTTCCACCGATGTGGCCTTGGCAGTAAGGGTGCCTAGGCTGACCATGTGGCTCGCTCATTGCTAACGGTCAACGATCGTGTCATCGATCTCGCTGCGCCACGAGTCCGCCGAGGCAAGCCTGAGCGTCGAGATCTAACCCCTCTTTTGCCGCCTCGAGGGCCGACGACGAAGCACTCCGCATGCTCGAGATCCCCCCAACGATTTTGCCCTCGCCTCGCATGCATCATCGTTCACTTCGTCGCCCACACCATCGAGCTTGTCTAGCCACATTTCAGCTCATTATCCCACGATTATTCTCGCTTCGTTGCCCACGTTTTTAAAACCGATGAGGCCTTGGAAGACGGGGTGCCCAGGCTGGCCGTGTGGCTCGCTCGTTGTTAACGGCCGACGATCGTGTTGTCGATGGCGCTGCGCAACGAGTCCGCCTAGGCAAGCTTGAGCGTCGAGATCCAACCCCACGTCTTGCTGCCTCGAGGGCCTACGATGAAGCACTATGCATGCTCGAAATCCCCCCAAAGATTCGGCCCTCACGTAGCATGCATCATCGTTAGCTTCGCCGCCCACACCATGGAGCTTGCCTAGCCACATCCTAGCTCATTATCCCACGATTATTCTCGCTTTGTTGCCCACGATTTTCCCAATAATGAGGCCTTGGAAGCAGGGGTGCCGAGGCTGGCCGTGTGCCTCGCTCATTGCTAACGGCCGATGATCGTGTCGTCGATTTTGCAGCGCATAGAGTCCGCCAAGGCAAGCCTGAGCGTCGAGATCCAACCCCACGTCTGCTGCCTCGAGGGCCTACGACGAAGCACTCCGCAGACTCGAAATCCCCTCAACGATTTGGCCCTCACGTAGCTTGCATCATCGTTAGCTTCGCAGCCCACACCATCGAGGTTGTCTAGCCACATCCCAGCTCATTATCCCACGATTATTCTCGCTTCGTTGCCCACGTTTGCCCCAATAATGATGCCTTCGATGCAGGGGTGCCCAGGCTGGCCGTGTGGCTCGCTCGTTGCTAACGGTTGACGATCGTGTCGTCGATCGCGCTGCGCAACGAGTCCGCCTAGGCACGCCTGAGCGTCGAGGTCCGTCCCCACGTCTGCCGCCTCGAGGGCTGACGACGAAGCACTCCGCAGGCTTAAAATCACCCCAACGATTTAGCCCTCACGTAGCTTGCATCATCGTTAGCTTCGCCGCCCGCAACATCGAGCTTGTCTAGCCACATTCCAGCTCATTATCCTACGATTATTCTCGCTTCATTGCCCACGTTTTTTCCACCGATGTGGCTTTGGCAGTAAGGGTGCCCAGGCTGGCTGTGTGGCTTGCTCACTGCTAAAGGCCAACGATCGTGTCATCGATCGCGCTGCGCCACGAGTCCGCCGAGGCAAGCCTGAGCATCGAGATCTAACCCCTCTTTTGTCGCCTCGAGGTACGACGACGAAGCACTCCGCATGCTCGAGATCCCCCCAATGATTTTGCCCTCGCCTCGCATGCATCATCATTCGCTTCGTCGCCCACACCATCGAGCTTGTCTAGCCACATCTCAGCTCATTATCCCACGATTATTCTCGCTTCGTTGCCCACGTTTTTACAACCGATGAGGCCTTGGAAGACGGGGTGCCCAGGCTGGCCGTGAGGCTCGCTCGTTGTTAACGACCGATGATCGTGTTGTCGATGGCGCTGCGCAACGAGTCCGCCTAGGCAAGCCTGAGCGTCGAGATCCAACCCCACGTCTTGCTGCCTCGAGGGCCTACGATGAAGCACTCCGCATGCTCGAAATCCCCCCAAAGATTCGTCCCTCACGTAGCATGCATCATCGTTAGCTTCGTCGCCCACACCATGGAGCTTGTCTAGCCACATCCTAGCTCGTTATCCCACGATTATTCTCGCTTCGTTGCTCGCGATTTTCCCAATAATGAGGCCTTGGAAGCAGGGGTGCCGAGGCTGGCCGTGTGCCTCGCTCATTGCTAACGGCCGATGATCGTGTCATCGATTTCGCTGCGCATAGAGTCCGCCAAGGCAAGCCTGAGCGTCGAGATCCAACCCCACGTCTGCTGCCTCGAGGGCCTACGACGAAGCACTCCGCAGACACGAAATCCCCTCAACGATTTGGCCCTCACGTAGCTTGCATCATCGTTAGCTTCGCATCCCACACCATCGAGGTTGTCTAGCCACATCCCAGCTCATTACCCCACGATTATTCTCGCTTCGTTGCCCACGTTTTGCCCAACAATGATGCCTTGGATGCAGGGGTGCCCAGGCTGGCCGTGTGGCTCGCTCGTTGCTAACGATTGACGATCGTGTCGTCGATCGCGCTGCGCAACGAGTCTGCCTAGGCAAGCCTGAGCGTCGAGGTCCGTCCCCACGTCTGCCGCCTCGAGGGCTAACGACGAAGCACTCCGCAGGCTCGAAATCCCCCCAACGATTTGGCCCTCACGTAACTTGCATCATTGTTAGCTTCGTCGCCCACAACATCGAGCTTGTCTAGCCACATTCCAGCTCATTATCCTATGATTATTCTCGCTTCATTGCCCACGTTTTTTCCACCGATGTGGCCTTGGCAGTAAGGGTGCCCAGGCTGGCCGTGTGGCTCGCTCATTGCTAACGGCCAACGATCGTGTCATCGATCGCGCTGCGCCACGAGTCCGCCGAGGCAAGCCTGAGCGTCGAGATCTAACCCCTCTTTTGCCGCCTCGAGGGCCGACGACGAAGCACTCCGCATGCTCGAGATCCCCCCAACGATTTTGCCCTCACCTCGCATGCATCATCGTTAGCTTCGTCGCCCACACCATCGAGCTTGTCTAGCCACATCTCAGCTCATTATCCCACGATTATTCTCGCTTCGTTGCCCACGTTTTTCCAACCGATGAGGCCTTGGAAGCAGGGGTGCCCAGGCTGGCCGTGTGGCTCGCTCGTTGCTAACGGCCGACGATCGTGTTGTCGATGGCGCTGCGCAACGAGTCCGCCTAGGCAAGCCTGAGCGTCGAGATCCAACCCCACGTCTTGCTGCCTCGAGGGCCTACGATGAAGCACTCCGCATGCTCGAAATCCCCCCAAAGATTCGGCCCTCACGTAGCATGCATCATCGTTAGCTTCGCCGCCCACACCATGGAGCTTGTCTAGCCACATCCTAGCTCATTATCCCACGATTATTCTCGCTTTGTTGCCCACGATTTTCCCAATAATGAGGCCTTGGAAGCAGGGGTGCCGAGGCTGGCCGTGTGCCTCGCTCATTGCTAACGGCCGATGATCGTGTCGTCGATTTTGCTGCGCATAGAGTCCGCCAAGGCAAGCCTGAGCGTTGAGATCCAACCCCACGTCTGCTGCCTCGAGGGCCTACGACGAAGCACTCCGCAGACTCGAAATCCCATCAACGATTTGGCACTCACGTAGCTTGCATCATCATTAGCTTCGCAGCCCACACCATCGAGCTTGTCTAGCCACATCCCAGCTCATTATCCCACGATTATTCTCGCTTCGTTGCCCATGTTTTCCCCAACAATGATGCCTTGGATGCAGGGGTGCCCAGGCTGGCCGTGTGGCTCGCTCGTTGCTAACGGTTGACGATCGTGTCGTCGATCGCGCTGCGCAACGAGTCCGCCTAGGCAAGCCTGAGCGTCGAGGTCCGTCCCCACGTCTGCCGCCTCGAGGGCTGACGACGAAGCACTCCGCAGGCTTAAAATCACCCCAACGATTTAGCCCTCACGTAGCTTGCATCATCGTTAGCTTCGCCGCCCGCAACATCGAGCTTGTCTAGCCACATTCCAGCTCATTATCCTACGATTATTCTCGCTTCATTGCCCACGTTTTTTCCACCGATGTGGCTTTGGCAGTAAGGGTGCCCAGGCTGGCTGTGTGGCTTGCTCATTGCTAAAGGCCAACGATCGTGTCATCGATCGCGCTGCGCCACGAGTCCGCCGAGGCAAGCCTGAGCATCGAGATCTAACCCCTCTTTTGTCGCCTCGAGGTACGACGACGAAGCACTCCGCATGCTCGAGATCCCCCCAACGATTTTGCCCTCACCTCGCAAGCATCATCGTTGGCTTCGTCGCCCACACCATCGAGCTTGTCTAGCCACATCTCAGCTCATTATCCCACGATTATTCTCGCTTCGTTGCCCACGTGTTTTCAACCGATGAGGCCATGGCAGCAGGGGTGCCCAGGCTGGCCGTGTGGCTCACTCGTTGCTAACGGCCGACGATCGTGTCGTCGATCGCGCTGCGCAATGAGTCCACCTAGGCAAGCCTGAGCGTCGAGATCCAACCCCACGTCTGCTGCCTCGAGGGCCTACGACGAAGCACTCCGCAGACTCGAAATCCCCTCAACGATTTCGCCCTCACGTAGCTTGCATCATCGTTAGCTTCGCAGCCCACACCATCGAGCTTGTCTAGCCACATCCCAGCTCATTATCCCATGATTATTCTCGCTTCGTTGCCCACGTTTTCCCCAACAATGATGCCTTGGATGCAGGGGTGCCCAGGCTGGCCGTGTGGCTCGTTCGTTGCTAACGGTTGACGATCGTGTCGTCGATCGCGCTGCGCAACGAGTCCGCCTAGGCAAGCCTGAGCGTCGAGGTCCGTCCCCACGTCTGCCGCCTCGAGGGCTGACGACGAAGAACTCCGCAGGCTCAAAATCACCCCAGCGATTTAGCCCTCACGTAGCTTGCATCATCGTTAGCTTCGCCGCCCGCAACATCGAGCTTGTCTAGCCACATTCCAGCTCATTATCCTACGATTATTCTCGCTTCATTGCCCACGTTTTTTCCACCGATGTGGCTTTGGCAGTAAGGGTGCCCAGGCTGGCCGTGTGGCTTGCTCATTGCTAAAGGCCAACGATCGTGTCATCGATCGTGCTGCGCCACGAGTCCGCCGAGGCAAGCCTGAGCATCGAGATCTAACCCCTCTTTTGCCGCCTCGAGGGCCGACGACGAAGCACTCCGCATGCTCGAGATCCCCCCAACGATTTTGCCCTCACCTCGCAAGCATCATCGTTTGCTTCGTCGCCCACACCATCGAGCTTGTCTAGCCACATCTCAGCTCATTATCCCACGATTATTCTCGCTTCGTTGCCCACGTGTTTCCAACTGATGAGGCCATGGCAGCAGGGGTGCCCAGGCTGGCCGTGTGGCTCACTCGGTGCTAACGGCCGACGATCGTGTCATCGATCGCGCTGCGCAATGAGTCCGCCAAGGCAAGCCTGAGCGTCGAGATCCAACCCCACGTCTGCTGCCTCGAGGGCCTACGACGAAGCACTCCGCAGACTCGAAATCCCCTCAACGATTTGGCCCTCACGTAGCTTGCATCATCGTTAGCTTCGAAGCCCACACCATCGAGCTTGTCTAGCCACATCCCAGCTCATTATCCCACGATTATTCTCGCTTCGTTGCCCACGTTTTTCCAACCGAAGAGGCCTTGGAAGCAGGGGTGCCCAGGCTGGCCGTGTGGCTCGCTCAATGCTAACGGTTGACGATCGTGTCGTCGATCGCGCTGCGCAACGAGTCCGCCTAGGCAAGCCTGAGCGTCGAGGTCCGTCCCCACGTCTGCCGCCTCGAGGGCTGACGACGAAGCACTCCGCAGGCTCAAAATCACCCCAACGATTTAGCCCTCACGTAGCTTGCATCATCGTTAGCTTCGCCGCCCGCAACATCGAGCTTGTCTAGCCACATCTCAGCTCATTATCCCACGATTATTCTCGCTTCGTTGCCCACGTTTTTCCAACCGATGAGGCCTTGGAAGCAGGGGTGCCCAGGCTGGCCGTGTGGCTTGCTCATTGCTAAAGGCCAACGATCGTGTCATCGATCGCGCTGCGCCACGAGTCCGCCGAGGCAAGCCTAAGCATCGAGATCTAACCCCTCTTTTGCCGCCTCGAGGGCCGACGACGAAGCACTCCGCATGCTCGAGATCCCCCCAACGATTTTGCCCTCACCTCGCAAGCATCATCGTTGGCTTCGTCGCCCACACCATCGAGCTTGTCTAGCCACATCTCAGCTCATTATCTCACGATTATTCTCGCTTCGTTGCCCACGTGTTTCCAACCGATGAGGCCATGGCAGCAGGGGTGCCCAGGCTGGCCGTGTGGCTCACTCGTTGCTAACGGCCGACGATCGTGTCGTCGATCGCGCTGCACAATGAGTCCGCCTAGGCAAGCCTGAGCGTCGAGATCCAGCCCCACGTCTGCTACCTCGAGGGCCTACGACGAAGCACTCCGCAGACTGGAAATCCCCTCAACGATTTGGCCCTCACGTAGCTTGCATCATCGTTAGCTTTGCAGCCCACACCATCGAGGTTGTCTAGCCACATCCCAGCTCATTATCCCACGATTATTCTCGCTTCGTTGCCCACGTTTTCCCCAACAATGATGCCTTGGATGCAGGGGTGCCCAGGCTGGCCGTGTGGCTCGCTTGTTGCTAACGGTTGACGATCGTGTTGTCGATCGCGCTGCGCAATGAGTCCGCCTAGGCAAGCCTGAGCGTCGAGGTTCATCCCCACGTCTGCCGCCTCGAGGGCTAACGACGAAGCACTCCGCAGGCTCGAAATCCCCCCAACGATTTGGCCCTCACGTAGCTTGCATCATCGTTAGCTTCGCCGCCCGCAACATCGAGCTTGTTTAGCCACATTCCAGCTCATTATCCTACGATTCTTCTCGCTTCATTGCCCACATTTTTTCCACCGATGTGGCCTTAGCAGTAAGGGTGCCCAGGCTGGCCGTGTGGCTCGCTCATTGCTAACGGCCAACGATCGTGTCATCGATCGCGCTGCGCCACGAGTCCGCCGAGGCAAGCCTGAGCATCGAGATCTAACCCCTCTTTTGTCGCCTCGAGGTACGACGACGAAGCACTCCGCATGCTCGAGATCCCCCCAATGATTTTGCCCTCGCCTCGCAAGCATCATCATTCGCTTCGTCGCCCACACCATCGAGCTTGTCTAGCCACATCTCAGCTCATTATCCCACGATTATTCTCGCTTCGTTGCCCACGTTTTTACAACCGATGAGGCCTTGGAAGACGGGGTGCCCAGGCTGGCCGTGAGGCTCGCTTGTTGTTAACGACCGATGATCGTGTTGTCGATGGCGCTGCGCAACGAGTCCGCCTAGGCAAGCCTGAGCGTCGAGATCCAACCCCACGTCTTGCTGCCTTGAGGGCCTACGATGAAGCACTCCGCATGCTCGAAATCCCCCCAAAGATTCGGCCCTCACGTAGCATGCATCATCGTTAGCTTCGCCGCCCACACCATGGAGCTTGTCTAGCCACATCCTAGCTCATTATCCCACGATTGTTCTCGCTTCGTTGCCCATGATTTTCCCAATAATGAGGCCTTGGAAGCAGGGGTGCCGAGGCTGGCCGTGTGCCTCGCTCATTGCTAACGGCCGATGATCGTGTCGTCGATTTCGCTGCGCATAGAGTCCGCCAAGCCAAGCCTGAGTGTCGAGATCCAACCCCACGTCTGCTGCCTCGAGGGCCTACGACGAAGCACTCCGCAGACTCGAAATCCCCTCAACGATTTGGCCCTCACGTAGCTTGCATCATCGTTAGCTTCGCAGCCCACACCATCGAGCTTGTCTAGCCACATCCCAGCTCATTATCCCACGATTATTCTCGCTTCGTTGCCCACGTTTTCCCCAACAATGATGCCTTGGATGCAGGGGTGCCCAGGCTGGCCGTGTGGCTCGCTCGTTGCTAACGGTTGACGATCGTGTCGTCGATCGCGCTCCGCAACGAGTCTGCCTAGGCAAGCCTGAGCGTCGAGGTCCGTCCCCACGTCTGCCGCCTCGAGGGCTAACGACGAAGCACTCCGCAGGCTCGAAATCCCCCCAACGATTTGGCCCTCACGTAGCTTGCATCATCGTTAGCTTCGCCGCCCGCAACATCGAGCTTGTCTAGCCACATTCCAGCTCATTATCCTACGATTATTCTCGCTTCATTGCCCACGTTTTTTCCACCGATGTGGCCTTGGCAATAAGGGTGCCCAGGCTGGCCGTGTGGCTCGCTCATTGCTAACGGCCAACGATCGTGTCATCGATCGCGCTGCGCCACGAGTCCGCCGAGGCAAGCCTGAGCGTCGAGATCTAACCCCTCTTTTGCCGCCTCGAGGGCCGACGACGAAGCACTCTGCATGCTCGAGATCCCCCTAACGATTTTGCCCTCGCCTCGCATGCATCATCGTTAGCTTCGTCGCCCACACCATCGAGCTTGTCTAGCCACATCTCAGCTCATTATCCCACGATTATTCTCGCTTCGTTGCCCACGTTTTTCCAACCGATGAGGCCTTGGAAGACGGGGTGCCCAGGCTGGCCGTGTGGCTCGCTCGTTGCTAACGGCCGACGATCGTGTTGTCGATGGCGCTGCGCAACGAGTCCGCCTAGGCAAGCCTGAGCGTCAAGATCCAACCCCACGTCTTGCTGCCTCGAGGGCCTACGATGAAGCACTCCGCATGCTCGAAATCCCCCAAAAGATTCGGCCCTCACGTAGCATCCATCATCGTTAGCTTCACCGCCCACACCATGGAGCTTGTCTAGCCACATCGTAGCTCATTATCCCACGATTATTCTCGCTTCATTGCCCACAATTTTCCCAATAATGAGGCCTTGGAAGCAGGGGTGCTGAGGCTGGCCGTGTGCCTCGCTCATTGCTAACGGCCGATGATCGTGTCGTCGATTTCGCTGCGCATAGAGTCCGCCAAGGCAAGCCTGAGCGTCGAGATCCAACCCCACGTCTGCTGCCTCGAGGGCCTACGACGAAGCACTCCGCAGGCTCGAAATCCCCCCAACGATTTGGCCCTCACGTAGCTTGCATCATCATTAGCTTCGCCGCCCCACAACATCGAGCTTGTCTAGCCACATTCCAGCTCATTATCCTACGATTATTCTTGCTTCATTGCCCACGTTTTTTCCACCGATGTTGCTTTGGCAGTAAGGGTGCCCAGGCTGGCCGTGTGGCTCGCTCGTTGCTAACGGTTGACGATCGTGTCGTCGATCGCGCTGCGCAACGAGTCTGCCTAGGCAAGCCTGAGCGTCGAGGTCCGTCCCCACGTCTGCCGCCTCGAGGGCTGACGACGAAGCACTCCGCAGGCTCGAAATCCCCCCAACGATTTGGCCCTCACGTAGCTTGCATCATCGTTAGCTTCGCCGCCCACAACATCGAGCTTGTCTAGCCACATTCCAGCTCATTATCCTACGATTATTCTCGCTTCATTGCCCACGTTTTTTCCACCGATGTGGCTTTGGCAGTAAGGGTGCCCAGGCTGGCCGTGTGGCTTGCTCATTGCTAAAGGCCAACGATCGTGTCATCGATCGCGCTGCGCCACGAGTCCGCCGAGGCAAGCCTGAGCATCGAGATCTAACCCCTCTTTTGCCGCCTCGAGGGCCGACGACGAAGCACTCCGCATGCTCGAGATCCCCCCAACGATTTTGCCCTCACCTCGCAAGCATCATCGTTGGCTTCGTCGCCCACACCATCGAGCTTGTCTAGCCACATCTCAGCTCATTATCCCACGATTATTCTCGCTTCGTTGCCCACGTGTTTCCAACCGATGAGGCCATGGCAGCAGGGGTGCCCAGGCTGGCCGTGTGGCTCACTCGTTGCTAACGGCCGACGATCGTGTCGTCGATCGCGCTGCGCAATGAGTCCGCCCAGGCAAGCCTGAGCGTCGAGATCCAACCCCACGTCTGCTGCCTCAAGGGCCTACGACGAAACTCTCCGCAGACTCGAAATCCCCTTAACGATTTGGGCCTCACGTAGCTTGCATCATCGTTAGCTTCGCAGGCCACACCATCGAGCTTGTCTAGCCACATCCCAGCTCATTATCCCACGATTATTCTCGCTTCGTTGCCCACGTTTTCCCCAACAATGATGCCTTGGATGCAGGGGTGCCCAGGCTGGCCGTGTGGCTCGCTTGTTGCTAAAGGTTGATGATCGTGTCGTCGATCGCGCTGCGCAACGAGTCCGGCTAGGCAAGCCTGAGTGTCGAGGTCCGTCCCCACTCTGCCGCCTCGAGGGCTGACGACGAAGCACTCCGCAGGCTCGAAATCCCCCCAACGATTTGGCCCTCACGTAGCTTGCATCATCGTTAGCTTCGCCGCCCGCAACATCGAGCTTGTCTAGCCACATTCCAACTCATTATCCTACGATTATTCTCGCTTCATTGCCCACGTTTTTTCCACCGATGTGGCCTTGGCAGTAAGGGTGCCTAGGCTGGCCGTGTAGCTCGCTCATTGCTAACGGCCAACCATCGTGTCATCGATCGCGCTGCGCCACGAGTCCGCCGAGGCAACCCTGAGCGTCGAGATCTAACCCCTCTTTTGCCACCTCGAGGGTCGACGACGAAGCACTCCGCATGCTCGAGATACCCTCAACGATTTTGCCCTCGCCTCGCATGCATCATCGTTAGCTTCGTCGCCCACACCATCGAGCTTGTCTAGCCACATCTCAGCTCATTATCCCACGATTATTCTCGCTTCGTTGCCCACGTTTTTCCAACTGATGAGGCCTTGGAAGCAGGGGTGCCCAGGCCGACCGTGTGGCTCGCTCGTTGCTAACGGCCGACGATCGTGTTGTCGTGGCGCTGCGCAAACGAGTCGCCTAGGCAGCCTGAGCGTCGTCGAGATCCAATCCCACGTCTTGCTGCCTCGAGGGCATAGCGACGAAGCACTCCGCAGGGCTCGAAAGCCCCCCACGATTTGGCCCTCACGTAGCTTGCATCATTGTTAGCTTCGCAGCCCACACCATCGAGGTTGTCTAGCCACATCCCAGCTCATTATCCCACGATTATTCTCGCTTCGTTGCCCACGTTTTTCCAACCGATGAGGCCTTGGAAGCAGGGGTGCCCAGGCTGGCCGTGTGGCTCGCTCGTTGCTAACGGCCGACGATCGTGTTGTCGATGGCACTGCGCAACGAGTCCGCCTAGGCAAGCCTGAGCGTCGAGATCCAACCCCAAGTCTTGCTGCCTCGAGGGCCTATGACGAAGCACTCCGCAGGCTCGAAATCCCCCCAACGATTTGGCCCTCACGTAGCTTGCATCATCGTTAGCTTCGCCGCCCCACAACATCGAGCTTGTCTAGCCACATTCCAGCTCATTATCCTACGATTATTCTCGCTTCATTGCCCACGTTTTTTCCACCGATGTGGCTTTGGCAGTAAGGGTGCCCAGGCTGGCCGTGTGGCTTGCTCATTGCTAAAGGCCAACGATCGTGTCATCGATCGTGCTGCGCCACGAGTCCGCCGAGGCAAGCCTGAGCATCGAGATCTAACCCCTCTTTTGCCGCCTCGAGGGCCGACGACGAAGCACTCCGCATGCTCGAGATCCCCCCAACGATTTTGCCCTCACCTCGCAAGCATCATCGTTGGCTTCGTCGCCCACACCATCGAGCTTGTCTAGCCTCATCTCAGCTCATTATACCACGATTATTCTCGCTTCGTTGCCCACGTGTTTCCAACCGATGAGGCCATGGCAGCTGGGGTGCCCAGGCTGGCCGTGTGGCTCACTCGTTGCTAACGGCCGACGATCGTGTCGTCGATCGCGCTGCGCAATGAGTCCGCCTAGGCAAGCCTGAGCGTCGAGATCCAACCCCACGTCTGCTGCCTCGAGGGCCTACGACGAAGCACTCCGCAGACTCGAAATCCCCTCAACGATTTGGCCCTCACGTAGCTTGCATCATCGTTCGCTTCGCAGCCCACACCATCGAGCTTGTCTAGCCACATCCCAGCTCATTATCCCACGATTATTCTCGCTTTGTTGCCCACGTTTTCCCCAACAATGATGCCTTGGATGCAGGGGTGCCCAGGCTGGCCGTGTGGCTTGCTCGTTGCTAACGGTTGACGATCGTGTCGTCGATCGCGCTGCGTAACGAGTCCGCCTAGGCAAGCCTGAGCGTCGAGGTCCGTCCCCACGTCTGCCGCCTCGAGGGCTAACGACGAAGCACTCCGCAGGCTCGAAATCCCCCCAACGATTTGGCCCTTACGTAGCTTGCATCATCGTTAGCTTCGTCGCCCGCAACATTGAGCTTGTCTAGCCACATTCTAGCTCATTATCCTACGATTATTCTCGCTTCATTGCCCACGTTTTTTCCACCGATGTGGCCTTGGCAGTAAGGGTGCCCAGGCTGACCGTGTGGCTCGCTCATTGCTAACGGCCAACGATCGTGTCATCGATCGCGCTTCGCAACGAGTCCGTCGAGGCAAGCCTGAGCGTCGAGATCTAACCCCTCTTTTGCCGCCTCGAGGGCCGACGACGAGCACTCCGCATGCTCGAGATCCCCCCAACGATTTTGCCCTATCCTCGCATGCATCATCGTTAGCTTCGTCGCCCACACCATCGAGCTTGTCTAGCCACATCTCAGCTCATTATCCCACGATTATTCTCGCTTCGTTGCCCACGTTTTTCCAACCGATGAGGCCTTGGAAGCAGGGGTACCCAGGCTGGCCGTGTGGCTCGCTCGTTGCTAACGGCCGACGATCGTGTTGTCGATGGCGCTGTGCAACGAGTCCGCCTAGGCAAGCCTGAGCGTCGAGATCCAACCCCACGTCTTGCTGCCTCGAGGGCCTACGACGAAGCACTCCGCCGACTCGAAATCCCCTCAACGATTTGGCCCTCACGTAGCTTGCATCATCGTTCGCTTCGCAGCCCACACCATCGAGCTTGTCTAGCCACATCCCAGCTCATTATCCCACGATTCTTCTCGCTTCGTTGCCCACGTTTTCCCCAACAATGATGCCTTGGATACAGGGGTGCCCAGGCTGGCCGTGTGGCTCGCTCGTTGCTAACGGTTGACGATCGTGTCGTCGATCGCGCTGCGCAACGAGTCCGCCTAGGCAAGCCTGAGCGTCGAGGTCCGTCCCCACGTCTGCCGCCTCGAGGGCTGACGACGAAGCACTCCGCAGGCTCGAAATCCCCCCAACGATTTGGCCCTCACGTAGCTTGCATCATCGTTAGCTTCGCCGCCCGCAACATCGAGCTTGTCTAGCCACATTCCAGCTCATTATCCTACGATTATTCTCGCTTCATTGCCCACGTTTTTTCCACCGATGTGGCCTTGGCAGTAAGGGTGCCCAGGCTGACCGTGTGGCTCGCTCATTGCTAACGGCCAACGATCGTGTCATCGATCGCGCTTCGCCACGAGTCCGTCGAGGCAAGCCTGAGCGTCGAGATCTAACCCCTCTTTTGCCGCCTCGAGGGCCGACGACGAGCACTCCGCATGCTCGAGATCCCCCCAACGATTTTGCCCTCTCCTCGCATGCATCATCGTTAGCTTCGTCGCCCACACCATCGAGCTTGTCTAGCCACATCTCAGCTCATTATCCCACGATTATTCTCGCTTCGTTGCCCACGTTTTTCCAACCGATGAGGCCTTGGAAGCAGGGGTACCCAGGCTGGCCGTGTGGCTCGCTCGTTGCTAACGGCCGACGATCGTGTTGTCGATGGCGCTGCGCAACGAGTCCGCCTAGGCAAGCCTGAGCGTCGAGATCCAACCCCACGTCTTGCTGCCTCGAGGGCCTAGGATGAAGCACTCCGCATGCTCGAAATCCCCCCAAAGATTCGGCCCTCACGTAGCATGCATCATCGTTAGCTTCGCCGCCCACACCATGGAGCTTGTCTAGCCACATCCTAGCTTATTATCCCACGATTATTCTCGGTTCGTTGCCCATGATTTTCCCAATGATGAGGCCTTGGAAGCAGGGGTGCCGAGGCTGGCCGTGTGCCTCGCTCATTGCTAACTGTCGATGATCGTGTCGTCGATTTCGCTGCGCATAGAGACCGCCAAGGCAAGCCTGAGCGTCGAGATCCAACCCCACGTCTGCTGCCTCGAGGGCCTACGACGAAGCACTCCGCAGACACGAAATCCCCTCAACGATTTGGCCCTCACGTAGCTTGCATCATCGTTAGCTTCGCAGCCCACACCATCGAGGTTGTCTAGCCACATCCCAGCTCATTATCCCACGATTATTCTCGCTTCGTTGCCCACATTTGCCCCAATAATGATGCCTTGGATGCAGGGGTGCCCAGGCTGGCCGTGTGGCTCGCTCGTTCCTAACGGTTGACGATCGTGTCGTCGATCGCGCTGCGCAACGAGTCCGCCTAGGCAAGCCTGAGCGTCGAGGTCCGTCCCTACGTCTGCCGCCTCGAGGGCTGACGACGAAGCACTCCGCAGGCTCAAAATCCCCCCAACGATTTGGCCCTCATGTAGCTTGCATCATCGTTAGCTTCGCCGCCCACAACATCGAGCTTGTCTAGCCACATTCCAGCTCATTATCCTACGATTATTCTCGCTTCATTGCCCACGTTTTTTCCACCGATGTGGCCTTGGCAGTAAGGGTGCCCAGGCTGGCCGTGTGGCTTGCTCATTGCTAAAGCCCAACGATCGGGTCATCGATCGCGCTGCGCCACGAGTCCGCCGAGGCAAGCCTGAGCATCGAGATCTAACCCCTCTTTTGCCGCCTCGAGGGTCGACGACGAAGCACTCCGCATGCTCGAGATACCCTCAACGATTTTGCCCTCGCCTCGCATGCATCATCGTTAGCTTCGTCGCCCACACCATCGAGCTTGTCTAGCCACATCTCAGCTCATTATCCCACGATTATTCTCGCTTCGTTGCCCACGTTTTTCCAACCGATGAGGCCTTGGAAGCAGGGGTGCCCAGGCTGGCCGTGTGGCTCGCTCGTTGCTAACGGCCGACGATCGTGTTGTCGATGGCGCTGCGCATAGAGTCCGCCAAGGCAAGCCTGAGCGTCGAGATCCAACCCCACGTCTGCTGCCTCGAGGGCCTACGACGAAGCACTCCGCAGACTCGAAATCCCCTCAACGATTTGGCCCTCACGTAGCTTGCATCATCATTAGCTTCGCAGCCCACACCATCGAGCTTGTCTAGCCACATCCCAGCTCATTATCCCACGATTATTCTCGCTTCGTTGCCCACGTTTTTCCAACCGAGTAGCTTTGGACAGTTAGTAAGGGTGCCCAGGCTGGACGTGGGGTTGCTCATTGCTAAAGGCCAACGATCGTGTCATCGATCGCGCTGCGCAACGAGTCCGCCGAGGCAAGCCTGAGCATCGAGATCTAACCCCTCTTTTGCCGCCTCGAGGGCCGACGACGAAGCACTCCGCATGCTCGAGATCCCCCCAACGATTTTGCCCTCACCTCGCAAGCATCATTGTTGGCTTCGTCGCCCACACCATCGAGCTTGTCTAGCCACATCTCAGCTCATTATCCCACGATTATTCTCGCTTCGTTGCCCACTTGTTTCCAACCGATGAGGCCATGGCAGCAGGCGTGCCCAGGCTGGCCGTGTGGCTCACTCGTTGCTAACGGCCGACGATCGTGTCGTCGATCGCGCTGCGCAATGAGTCCGCCTAGGCAAGCCTGAGCGTCGAAATCCAACCCCACGTCTGCTGCCTCGAGGGCCTACGACGAAGCACTCCGCAGACTCGAAATCCCCTCAACGATTTGGCCCTCACGTAGCTTGCATCATCGTTAGCGTCGCAGCCCACACCATCGAGCTTGTCTAGCCACATCCCAGCTCATTATCCCACGATTATTCTCGCTTCGTTGCCCACGTTTTCCCCAACAATGATGCCTTGGATGCGGGGGTGCCCAGGCTGGCCGTGTGGCTCGCTCGTTGCTAACGGTTGACGATCGTGTCGTCGATCGCACTGCGCAACGAGTCCGCCTAGGCAAGCCTGAGCGTCGAGGTCCGTCCCCACGTCTGCCGCCTCGAGGGCTAACGACGAAGCACTCCGCAGGCTCGAAATCCCCCCAACGATTTGGCCCTCACGTAGCTTGCATCATCGTTAGCTTCGTCGCCCGCAACATCGAGCTTGTCTAGCCACATTCTAGCTCATTATCCTACGATTATTCTCGCTTCATTGCCCACGTTTTTTCCACCGATGTGGCCTTGGCAGTAAGGGTGCCCAGGCTGACCGTGTGGCTCGCTCATTGCTAACGGCCAACGATCGTGTCATCGATCGCGCTTCGCCACGAGTCCGTCGAGGCAAGCCTGAGCGTCGAGATCTAACCCCTCTTTTGCCGCCTCGAGGGCCGACGACGAGCACTCCGCATGCTCGAGATCCCCCCAACGATTTTGCCCTCTCCTCGCATGCATCATCGTTAGCTTCGTCGCCCACACCATCGAGCTTGTCTAGCCACATCTCAGCTCATTATCCCACGATTATTCTCGCTTCGTTGCCCACGTTTTTCCAACCGATGAGGCCTTGGAAGCAGGGGTGCCCAGGCTGGCCGTGTGGCTCGCTCGTTGCTAACGGCCGACGATCGTGTTGTCGATGTCGCTGCGCAACGAGTCCGCCTAGGCAAGCCTGAGCGTCGAGATCCAACCCCACGTCTTGCTGCCTCGAGGGCCTACGATGAAGCACTCCGCATGCTCGAAATCCCCCCAAAGATTCGGCCCTCACGTAGTATGCATCATCGTTAGCTTCGCCGCCCACACCATGGAGCTTGTCTAGCCACATCCTAGCTCATTATCCCACGATTATTCTCACTTCGTTGCCCACGATTTTCCCAATAATGAGGCCTTGGAAGCAGGGGTGCCGAGGCTGGCCGTGTGCCTCGCTCATTGCTAACGGCCGATGATCGTGTCGTCGATTTCGCTGCGCATAGAGTCCGCCAAGGCAAGCCTGAGTGTCGAGATCCAACCCCACGTCTGCTGCCTCGAGGGCCTATGATGAAGCACTCCGCAGACACGAAATCCCCTCAACGATTTGGCCCTCACGTAGCTTGCATCATTGTTAGCTTCGCAGCCCACACCATCGAGGTTGTCTAGCCACATCCCAGCTCATTATCCCACGATTATTCTCGCTTCGTTGCCCACATTTGCCCCAATAATGATGCCTTGGATGCAGGGGTGCCCAGGCTGGCCGTGTGGCTCGCTCGTTCCTAACGGTTGACGATCGTGTCGTCGATCGCGCTGCGCAACGAGTCCGCCTAGGCAAGCCTGAGCGTCGAGGTCCGTCCCCACGTCTGCCGCCTCTAGGGCTGACGACGAAGCACTCCGCAGGCTCGAAATCCCCCCAACGATTTGGCCCTCACGTAGCTTGCATCATCGTTAGCTTCGCCGCCCGCAACATCGAGCTTGTCTAGCCACATTCCAACTCATTATCCTACGATTATTCTCGCTTCATTGCCCACGTTTTTTCCACCGATGTGGCCTTGGCAGTAAGGGTGCCTAGGCTGGCCGTGTAGCTCGCTCATTGCTAACGGCCAACCATCGTGTCATCGATCGCGCTGCGCCACGAGTCCGCCGAGGCAACCCTGAGCGTCGAGATCTAACCCCTCTTTTGCCACCTCGAGGGTCGACGACGAAGCACTCCGCATGCTCGAGATACCCTCAACGATTTTGCCCTCGCCTCGCATGCATCATCGTTAGCTTCGTCGCCCACACCATCGAGCTTGTCTAGCCACATCTCAGCTCATTATCCCACGATTATTCTCGCTTCGTTGCCCACGTTTTTCCAACTGATGAGGCCTTGGAAGCAGGGGTGCCCAGGCTGGCCGTGTGGCTCGCTCGTTGCTAACGGCCGACGATCGTGTTGTCGATGGCGCTGCGCAACGAGTCCGCCTAGGCAAGCCTGAGCGTCGAGATCCAACCCCACGTCTTGCTGCCTCGAGGGCCTACGACGAAGCACTCCGCAGGCTCGAAATCCCCCCAACGATTTGGCCCTCACGTAGCTTGCATCATCATTAGCTTCGCCGCCCCACAACATCGAGCTTGTCTAGCCACATTCCAGCTCATTATCCTACGATTATTCTTGCTTCATTGCCCACGTTTTTTCCACCGATGTTGCTTTGGCAGTAAGGGTGCCCAGGCTGGCCGTGTGGCTCGCTCGTTGCTAACGGTTGACGATCGTGTCGTCGATCGCGCTGCGCAACGAGTCTGCCTAGGCAAGCCTGAGCGTCGAGGTCCGTCCCCACGTCTGCCGCCTCGAGGGCTGACGACGAAGCACTCCGCAGGCTCGAAATCCCCCCAACGATTTGGCCCTCACGTAGCTTGCATCATCGTTAGCTTCGCCGCCTGTAACATTGAGCTTGTCTAGCCACATTCCAGCTCATTATCCTACGATTATTCTCGCTTCATTGCCCATGTTTTTTCCACTGATGTGGCCTTGGCAGTGAGGGTGCCCAGGCTGGCCGTGTGGCTCGCTCATTGCTAACGGCCAACGATCGTGTCATCAATCGCGCTGCGCCACGAGTCCGCCGAGGCAAGCCTGAGCGTCGAGATCTAACCCCTCTTTTGCCGCCTCGAGGGCCGACGATGAAGCACTCCTCATGCTCGAGATCCCCCCAACGATTTTGCCCTCGCCTCGCATGCATCATCGTTAGCTTCGTCGCCCACACCATCGAGCTTGTCTAGCCACATCTCAGCTCATTATCCCACGATTATTCTCGCTTCGTTGCCCACGTTTTTCCAACCGATGAGGCCTTGGAAGCAGGGGTGCCCAGGCTGGCTGTGTGGCTCGCTCGTTGCTAACGGCCGACGATCGTGTTGTCGATGGCGCTACGCAACGAGTCCGCCTAGGCAAGCCTGAGCGTCGAGATCCAACCCCACGTCTTGCTGCCTCGAGGGCCTACGATGAAGCACTCCGCATGCTCGAAATCCCACCAAAGATTCGGCCCTCACGTAGCATGCATCATCGTTAGCTTCGCTGTCCACACCATGGAGCTTGTCTAGCCATATCCTAGCTCATTATCCCACGATTATTCTCGCTTCGTTGCCCACGATTTTCCCAATAATGAGGCCTTCGAAGCAGGGGTGCCGAGGCTGGCCGTGTGCCTCGCTCATTGCTAACGGTCGATGATCGTGTCGTCGATTTCGCTGCGCATAGAGTCCGCCAAGGCAAGCCTAAGCGTCGAGATCCAACCCCACGTCTGCTGCCTCGAGGGCCTACGATGAAGCACTCCGCAGACTCGAAATCCCCTCAACGATTTGGCCCTCATGTAGCTTGCATCATCGTTAGCTTCGTAGCCCACACCATCGAGCTTGTCTAGCCACATCCCAGCTCATTATCCCACGATTATTCTCGCTTCGTTGCCCACGTTTGCCCCAATAATGATTCCTTGGATGCAGGGGTGCCCAGGCTGGCCGTGTGGCTCGCTCGTTGCTAACGGTTGTCGATTGTGTCGTCGATCGCGCTGCGCAACGAGTCCGCCTAGGCAAGCCTGAGCGTCGAGGTTCGTCCCCACGTCTGCCGCCTCGAGGGCTGACGACGAAGCACTCCGCAGGCTCGAAATCCCCCCAACGATTTGGCCCTCACATAGCTTGCATCATCGTTAGCTTCGCCGCCCGCAACATCGAGCTTGTCTAGCCACATTCCAGCTCATTATCCTACGATTATTCTCGCTTCATTGCCCACGTTTTTTTCACCGATGTGGCTTTGGCAGTAAGGGTGCCCAGGCTGGCCGTATGGCTTGCTCATTGCTAAAGGCCAACGATCGTGTCATCGATCGCGCTGCGCCACGAGTCCGCCGAGGCAAGCCTGAGCATCGAGATCTAACCCCTCTTTTGCCGCCTCGAGGGCCGACGACGAAGCACTCCGCATGCTTGAGATTCCCCCAACGATTTTGCCCTCACCTCGCAAGCATCATCGTTGGGTTCGTCGCCCACACCATCGAGCTTGTCTAGCCACATCTCAGCTCATTATCCCACGATTATTCTCGCTTCGTTGCCCACGTGTTTCCAACCGATGAGGCCATGGCAGCAGGGGTGCCCAGGCTGGCCGTGTGGCTCACTCGTTGCTAACGGCCGACGATGGTGTCGTCGATCGCGCTGCGCAATGAGTCCGCCTAGGCAAGCCTGAGCGTCGAGATCCAACCCCACTCTGCTGCCTCGAGGGCCTACGACGAAGCACTCCGCAGACTCGAAATCCCCTCAACGATTTGGCCCTCACGTAGCTTGCATCATCGTTAGCTTCGCAGCCCACACCATTGAGCTTGTCTAGCCACATCCCAGCTCATTATCCCACGATTATTCTCGCTTCGTTGCCCACGTTTTCCCCAACAATGATGCCTTGGATGCAGGGGTGCCCAGGCTGGCCGTGTGGCTCGCTCGTTGCTAACGGTTGACGATCGTGTCGTCGATCGCGCTGCGCAACGAGTCTGCCTAGGCAAGCCTGAGCGTCGAGGTCCGTCCTCACGTCTGCCGCCTCGAGGGCTGACGACGAAGCACTCCGCAGGCTCGAAATCCCCCCAACGATTTGGCCCTCACGTAGCTTGCATCATCGTTAGCTTCGCCGCCCGTAACATCGAGCTTGTCTAGCCACATTCCAGCTCATTATCCTACGATTATTCTCGCTTCATTGCCCATGTTTTTTCCACCGATGTGGCCTTGGCAGTGAGGGTGCCCAGGCTGGCCGTGTGGCTCGCTCATTGCTAACGGCCAACGATCGTGTCATCGATCGCGCTGCGCCACGAGTCCGCCGAGGCAAGCTTGAGCGTCGAGATCTAACCCCTCTTTTGCCGCCTCGAGGGCCAATGACGAAGCACTCCACATGCTCGAGATGCCCCCAACGATTTTGCCCTCGCCTCGCATGCATCATCGTTAGCTTCGTCGCCCACACCATCGAGCTTGTCTAGCCACATCTCAGCTCATTATCCCATGATTATTCTCGCTTCGTTGCCCACGTTTTTCCAACCGATGAGGCCTTGGAAGAAGGGGTACCCAGGCTGGCCGTGTGGCTCGCTCGTTGCTAACGGTCGACGATCGTGTTGTCGATGGCGCTGCGCAACGAGTCCGCCTAGGCAAGCCTGAGCGTCGAGATCCAACCCCACGTCTTGCTGCCTCGAGGGCCTACGATGAAGCACTCCGCATGCTCGAAATCCCCCCAAAGATTCGGCCCTCACGTAGCATGCATCATCGTTAGCTTCGCCGCCCACACCATGGAGCTTGTCTAGCCACATCCTAGCTCATTATCCCACGATTGTTCTCGCTTCGTTGCCCACGATTTTCCCAATAATGAGGCCTTGGAAGCAGTGGTGCCGAGGCTGGCCGTGTGCCTCGCTCATTGCTAACGGCCGATGATCGTGTCGTCGATTTCGCTGCGCATAGAGTCCGCCAAGGCAAGCCTGAGCGTCGAGATCCAACCCCACGTCTGCTGCCTCGAGGGCCTACGACGAAGCACTCCGCAGACACGAAATCCCCTCAACGATTTGGCCCTCACGTTGCTTGCATCATCGTTAGCTTCGCAGCCCACACCATCGAGGTTGTCTAGCCACATCCCAGCTCATTATCCCACGATTATTCTCGCTTCGTTGCCCACGTTTGCCCCAATAATGATGCCTTGGATGCAGGGGTGCCCAGGCTGGCCGTGTGGCTCACTCGTTGCTAACGGTTGACGATCGTGTCGTCGATCGCGCTGCGCAACGAGTCCGCCTAGGCAAGCCTGAGCGTCGAGGTCCGTCCCCACATTTTTTCCACCGATGTGGCTTTGGCAGTAAGGGTGCCCAGGCTGGCCGTGTGGCTTGCTCATTGCTAATGGCCAACGATCGTGTCGTCGATCGCTCTGCTCCATGAGTCCGCCGAGGCAAGGCTGAGCATCGAGATCTAACCCCTCTTTTGCCGCCTCGAGGGCCGACGACGACGCACTCCGCATGCTCGAGATCCCCCCAACGATTTTACCCTCACCTCGCAAGCATCATCGTTGGCTTCGTCGCCCACACCATCGAGCTTGTCTAGCCACATCTCAGCTCATTATCCCACGATTATTCTCGCTTCGTTGCCCACGTGTTTTCAACCGATGAGGCCAAGGCAGCAGGGGTGCCCAGGCTGGCCGTGTGGCTCACTCGTTGCTAACGGCCGACGATCGTGTCGTCGATCGCGCTGCGCAATGAGTCCGCCTAGGCAAGCCTGAGCGTCGAGATCCAACCCCACGTCTGCTGCCTCAAGGGCCTACGACGAAGCTCTCCGCAGACTCGAAATCCCCTTAACGATTTGGCCCTCACGTAGCTTGCATCATCGTTAGCTTCGCAGGCCACACCATCGAGCTTGTCTAGCCACATCCCAGCTCATTATCCCACGATTATTCTCGCTTCGTTGCCCACGTTTTCCCCAACAATGATGCCTTGGATGCAGAGGTGCCCAGGCTGGCCGTGTGGCTCGCTTGTTGCTAACGGTTGATGATCGTGTCGTCGATCGCGCTGCGCAACGAGTCCGGCTAGGCAAGCCTGAGTGTCGAGGTCCGTCCCCACGTCTGCCGCCTCGAGGGCTGACGACGAAGCACTCCGCAGGCTCGAAATCCCCCCAACGATTTGGCCCTCACGTAGCTTGCATCATCGTTAGCTTCGCCGCCCGCAACTTCGAGCTTGTCTAGCCACATTCCAGCTCATTATCCTACGATTATTCTCGCTTCATTGCCCACGTTTTTTCCACCGATGTGGCCTTGGCAGTAAGGGTGCCCAGGCTGGCCGTGTAGCTCGCTCATTGCTAACGGCCAACAATCGTGTCATCGATCGCGCTGCGCCACGAGTCCGCCGAGGCAACCCTGAGCGTCGAGATCTAACCCCTCTTTTGCCGCCTCGAGGGTCGACGACAAAGCACTCCGCATGCTCGAGATACCCTCAACGATTTTGCCCTCGCCTCGCATGCATCATCGTTAGCTTCGTCGCCCACACCATCGAGCTTGTCTAGCCACATCTCAGCTCATTATCCCACGATTATTCTCGCTTCGTTGCCCACGTTTTTCCAACCGATGAGGCCTTGGAAGCAGCGGTGCCCAGGCTGGCCGTGTGGCTCGCTCGTTGCTAACGGCCGACGATCGTGTTGTCGATGGCGCTGCGCAACGAGTCCGCCTAGGCAAGCCCTAGCGTCGAGATCTAACCCCACGTCTTGCTGCCTCGAGGGCCTACGACGAAGCACTCCGCAGGCTCGAAATCCCCCCAATGATTTGGCCCTCACGTAGCTTGCATCATCGTTAGCTTCGCCGCCCCACAACATCGAGCTTGTCTAGCGACATTCCAGCTCATTATCCTACGATTATTCTTGCTTCATTGCCCACGTTTTTTCCACCGATGTTGCTTTGGCAGTAAGGGTGCCCAAGCTGGCCGTGTGGCTTGCTCATTGCTAAAGGCCAACGATCGTGTCATCGATCGCGCTGCGCCACGAGTCCGCCGAGGCAAGCCTGAGCATTGAGATCTAACCCCTCTTTTGCCGCCTCGAGGGCCGACGACGAAGCACTCCGCATGCTCGAGATCCCCCCAACGATTTTGCCCTCACCTCGCAAGCATCATCGTTGGCTTCGTCGCCCACACCATCGAGCTTGTCTAGCCACATCTCAGCTCATTATCCCACGATTATTCTCGCTTCGTTGCCCACGTGTTTCCAACCGATGAGGCCATGGCAGCTGGGGTGCCCAGGCTGGCCGTGTGGCTCACTCGTTGCTAACGGCCGACGATCGTGTCGTCGATCGCGCTGCGCAATGAGTCCGCCTAGGCAAGCCTGAGCGTCGAGATCCAACCCCACGTCTGCTGCCTCGAGGGCCTACGACGAAGCACTCCGCAGACTCGAAATCCCCTCAACGATTTGGCCCTCACGTAGCTTGCATCATCGTTAGCTTCGCAGCCCACACCATCGAGCTTGTCTAGCCACATCCCAGCTCATTATCCCACGATTATTCTCGCTTCGTTGCCCACGTTTTCCCCAACAATGATGCCTTGGATGCAGGGGTGCCCAGGCTGGCCGTGTGGCTCGCTCGTTGCTAACGGTTGACGATCGTGTCGTCGATCGCGCTGCGCAACGAGTCCGCCTAGGCAAGCCTGAGCGTCGAGGTCCGTCCCCACGTCTGCCGCCTCGAGGGCTAACGACGAAGCACTCCGCAGGCTCGAAATCCCCCCAACGATTTGGCCCTCACGTAGCTTGCATCATCGTTAGCTTCGCCGCCCACAACATCGAGCTTGTCTAGCCATAATCCAGCTCATTATCCTACGATTATTCTCGCTTCATTGCCCACGTTTTTTCCACCGATGTGGCCTTGGCAGTAAGGGTGCCCAGGCTGACCGTGTGGCTCGCTCATTGCTAACGGCCAACGATCGTGTCATCGATCGCGCTGCGCCACGAGTCCGCCGAGGCAAGCCTGAGCGTCGAGATCTAACCCCTCTTTTGCCGCCTCGAGGGCCGACGACGAAGCACTCCGCATGCTCGGGATCCCCCCAATGATTTTGCCCTTGCCTCGCATGCATCATCGTTAGCTTCGTCGCCCACACCATCGAGCTTGTCTAGCCACATCTCAGCTCATTATCCCACGATTATTCTCGCTTCGTTGCCCACGTTTTTCCAACCGATGAGGCCTTGGAAGACGGGGTGCCCAGGCTGGCCGTGTGGCTCGCTCGTTGCTAACGGCCGACGATCGTGTTGTCGATGGCGCTGCGCAACGAGTCCGCCTAGGCAAGCCTGAGCGTCGAGATCCAACCCCACGTCTTGCTACCTCGAGGGCCTACGATGAAGCACTCCGCATGCTCGAAATCCCCCCAAAGATTCGTCCCTCACGTAGCATGCATCATCGTTAGCTTCGTCGCCCACACCATGGAGCTTGTCTAGCCACATCTTAGCTCATTATCCCACGATTGTTCTCGCTTCGTTGCCCACGATTTTCCCAATAATGAGGCCTTGGAAGCAGGGGTGCCGAGGCTGGCCGTGTGCCTCGCTCATTGCTAACGGCCGATGATCGTGTCGTCCATTTCGCTGCACATGGAGTCCGCCAAGGCAAGCCTGAGCATCGAGATCCAACCCCACGTCTGCTGCCTCGAGGGCCTACGACGAAGCACTCCGCAGACACGAAATCCCCTCAACGATTTGGCCCTCACGTAGCTTGCATCATCGTTAGCTTCACAGCCCACACCATCGAGGTTGTCTAGCCACATCCCAACTCATTATCCCACGATTATTCTCGCTTCGTTGCCCACGTTTGCCCCAATAATGATGCCTTGGATGCAGGGGTGCCCAGGCTGGCCATGTGGCTCGTTAGTTGCTAACGGTTGACGATCGTGTCGTCGATCGCGCTGCGCAACGAGTCCGCCTAGGCAAGCCTGAGCGTCGAGGTCCGTCCCCACGTCTGCCGCCTCCAGGGCTGACGACGAAGCACTCCGCAGGCTCGAAATCCCCCCAACGATTTGGCCCTCACGTAGCTTGCATCATCGTTAGCTTCGCCGCCCACAACATCGAGCTTGTCTAGCCATAATCCAGCTCATTATCCTACGATTATTCTCGCTTCATTGCCCACGTTTTTTCCACCGATGTGGCCTTGGCAGTAAGGGTGCCCAGGCTGACGGTGTGGCTCGCTCATTGCTAACGGCCAACGATCGTGTCATCGATCGCGCTGCGCCACGAGTCCGCCGAGGCAAGCCTAAGCGTCGAAATCTAACCCCTCTTTTGCCGCCTCGAGGACCGACGACGAAGCACTCTGCATGCTCGAGATCCCCCCAACGATTTTGCCCTCGCCTCGCATGCATCATCGTTAGCTTCATCGCCCACACCATCGAGCTTGTCTAGCCACATCTCAGCTCATTATCCCACGATTATTCTCGCTTCGTTGCCCACGTTTTTCCAACCGATGAGGCCTTGGAAGCAGGGGTGCCCAGGCTGGCCGTGTGGCTCGCTCGTTGCTAACGGCCGACGATCGTGTTGTCGATGGCGCTGCGCAACGAGTCCGCCTAGGCAAGCCTGAGCGTCGAGATCCAACCCCACGTCTTGCTGCCTCGAGGGCCTACGATGAAGCACTCCGCATGCTCGAAATCCCCCCAAAGATTCGGGCCTCACGTAGCATGCATCATCGTTAGCTTCGTCGCCCACACCATGGAGCTTGTCTAGCCACATCCTAGCTCATTATCCCACGATTGTTCTCGCTTCGTTGCCCACGATTTTCCCAATAATGAGGCCTTGGAAGCAGGGGTGCCGAGGCTGGCCGTGTGCCTCGCTCATTGCTAACGGCCGATGATCGTGTCGTCGATTTCGCTGCACATGGAGTCCGCCAAGGCAAGCCTGAGCATCGAGATCCAACCCCACGTCTGCTGCCTCGAGGGCCTACGACGAAGCACTCCGCAGACACGAAATCCCCTCAACGATTTGGCCCTCACGTAGCTTGCATCATCGTTAGCTTCGCATCCCACACCATCGAGGTTGTCTAGCCACATCCCAGCTCATTATCCCACGATTATTCTCGCTTCATTGCCCACGTTTGCCCCAATAATGATGCCTTGGATGCAGGGGTGCCCAGGCTGGCCGTGTGGCTCGCTCGTTGCTAACGGTTGACGATCGTGTCGTCGATCACGCTGCGCAACGAGTCCGCCTAGGCAAGCCTGAGCGTCGAGGTCCGTTCCCACGTCTGCCGCCTCGAGGGCTAACGACGAAGCACTCCGCAGGCTCGAAATCCCCCCAACGATTTGGCCCTCACGTAGCTTGCATCATCGTTAGCTTCGCCGCCCACAACATCGAGCTTGTCTAGCCACAATCCAGCTCATTATCCTACGATTATTCTCGCTTCATTGCCCACGTTTTTTCCACCGATGTGGCCTTGGCAGTAAGGGTGCCCAGGCTGACCGTGTGGCTCGCTCATTGCTAACGGCCAACGATCGTGTCATCGATCGCGCTGCGCCACGAGTCCGCCGAGGCAAGCCTGAGCGTCGAGATCTAACCCCTCTTTTGCCGCCTCGAGGGCCGACGACGAAGCACTCCGCATGCTCGAGATCCCCCCAATGATTTTGCCCTCGCCTCGCATGCATCATCGTTCGCTTCGTCGCCCACACCATCGAGCTTGTCTAGCCACATCTCAGCTCATTATCCCACGATTATTCTCGCTTCGTTGCCCACGTTTTTACAACCGATGAGGCCTTGGAAGACGGGGTGCCCAGGCTGGCCGTGTGGCTCGCTCGTTGTTAACGGCCGACGATCGTGTTGTCGATGGCGCTGCGCAACGAGTCCGCCTAGGCAAGCCTGAGCGTCGAGATCCAACCCCACGTCTTGCTACCTCGAGGGCCTACGATGAAGCACTCCGCATGCTCGAAATCCCCCCAAAGATTCGGGCCTCACGTAGCATGCATCATCGTTAGCTTTGTCGCCCACACCATGGAGCTTGTCTAGCCACATCCTAGCTCATTATCCCATTATTGTTCTCGCTTCGTTGCCCACGATTTTCCCAATAATGAGGCCTTGGAAGCAGGGGTGCCGAGGCTGGCCGTGTGCCTCGCTCATTGCTAACGGCCGATGATCGTGTCGTCGATTTCGCTGCACATGGAGTCCGCCAAGGCAAGCCTGAGCATCGAGATCCAACCCCACGTCTGCTACCTCGAGGGCCTACGACGAAGCACTCCGCAGACACGAAATCCCCTCAACGATTTGGCCCTCACGTAGCTTGCATCATCGTTAGCTTCGCAGCCCACACCATCGAGGTTGTCTAGCCACATCCCAGCTCATTATCCCACGATTATTCTCGCTTCGTTGCCCACGTTTGCCCCAATAATGATGCCTTGGATGCAGGGGTGCCCAGGCTGGCCGTGTGGCTCGCTCGTTGCTAACGGTTGACGATCGTGTCGTCGATCGCGCTGCGCAACGAGTCCGCCTAGGCAAGCCTGAGCGTCGAGGTCCGTCCTCACGTCTGCCGCCTCGAGGGCTGACGACGAAGCACTCCGCAGGCTCGAAATCCCCCCAACGATTTGGCCCTCACGTAGCTTGCATCATCGTTAGCTTCGCCGCCCGCAACATCGAGCTTGTCTAGCCACATTCCAGCTCATTATCCTACGATTATTATCACTTCATTGCCCACGTTTTTTCCACCGATGTGGCCTTGGCAGTAAGGGTGCCCAGGCTGGCCGTGTGGCTCGCTCATTGCTAACGGCCAACGATCGTGTCATCGATCGCGCTGCGCCACGAGTTCGCCGAGGCAACCCTGAGCGTCGAGATCTAACCCCTCTTTTGCCGCCTCGAGGGTCGACGATGAAGCACTCCGCATGCTCGAGATCCCCCCAACGATTTTGCCCTCGCCTCGCATGCATCATCGTTAGCTTCGTCGCCCACACCATCGAGCTTGTCTAGCCACATCGCAGCTCATTATCCCACCGTTATTCTCGCTTCGTTGCCCACGTTTTTTCCTCCGATGAGGCCTTGGAAGCAGGGGTGCCGAGGGTGGCCGTGTGCCTCGCTCATTGCTAACGGCCGATAATCGTGTCGTCGATTTCGCTGCGCATAGAGTCCGCCAAGGCAAGCCTGAGCATCGAGATCCAACCCCACTTCTGCTGCCTCGAGGGCCTACGACGAAGCACTCCGCAGACACGAAATCCCCTCAACGATTTGGCCCTCACGTAGCTTGCATCATCGTTAGCTTCGCAGCCCACACCATCGAGGTTGTCTAGCCACATTCCAGCTCATTATCCTACGATTATTCTCGCTTCATTGCCCACGTTTTTTCCATATGATGCCTTGGAAGCAGGGGTGCCGAGGCTGGCCCGTGTGCCTCGATCATTGCTACGGCCGATGATGCGTAGGTCGTCGATTTCGCTGCCATCATGGAGTCCGCCTAGGCAAGCCTGAGCGTCGAGATCCAACCCCACGTCTGCTGCCTCGAGGGCCTACGACGAAGCACTCCGCAGACACGAAATCCCCTCAACGATTTGGCCCTCACGTCGCTTGCATCATCGTTAGCTTCGCAGCCCACACCATCGAGGTTGTCTAGCGACATCCCAGCTCATTATCCCACGATTATTCTCGCTTCGTTGCCCACGGTTGCCCCAATAATGATGCCTTGGATGCAGGGGTGCCCAGGCTGGCCGTGTGGCTCGCTCGTTGCTAACGGTTGACGATCGTGTCGTCGATCGCGATGCGCAACGAGTCCGCCTAGGCAAGCCTGAGCGTCGAGGTTCGTCCCCACGTCTGCCGCCTCGAGGGCTGACGACGAAGCACTCCGCAGGCTCGAAATCCCCCCAACGATTTGGCCCTCACATAGCTTGCATCATCGTTAGCTTCGCCGCCCGCAACATCGAGCTTGTCTAGCCACATTCCAGCTCATTATCCTACGATTATTCTCGCTTCATTGCCCACGTTTTTTCCACCGATGTGGCCTTGGCAGTAAGGGTGCCCAGGCTGACCGTGTGGCTCACTCATTGCTAACGGCCAACGATCGTGTCATCGATCGCGCTGCGCCACGAGTCTGCCGAGGCAAGCCTGAGCGTCGAGATCTAACCCTTCTTTTGCCGCCTTGAGGGCCGACGACGAAGCACTCTGCATGCTCGAGATCCCCCCAATGATTTTGCCCTCGCCTCGCATGCATCATCGTTAGCTTCGTCGCCCACACCATCGAGCTTGTCAAGCCACATCTCAGCTCATTATCCCACGATTATTCTCGCTTCGTTGCCCACGTTTTTCCAACCGATGAGGCCTTGGAAGACGGAGTGCCCAGGCTGGCCGTGTGGCTCGCTCGTTGCTAACGGCCGACGATCGTGTTGTCGATGGCGCTGCGCAACGAGTCCGCCTAGGGAAGCCTGAGCGTCGAGATCCAACCCCACGTCTTGCTGCCTCAAGGGCCTACGATGAAGCACTCCGCATGCTCGAAATCCGCCCAAAGATTCGGCCCTCACGTAGCATGCATCATCGTTAGCTTCGCCGCCCACACCATGGAGCTTGTCTAGCCACATCCTAGCTCACTATCCCACGATTATTCTCCCTTCGTTGCCCATAATTTTCCCAATAATGAGGCCTTGGAAGCAGGGGTGCCGAGGCTGGCCGTGTGCCTCGCTCATTGCTAACGGCCGATGATCGTGTCGTCGATTTCGCTGTGCATAGAGTCCGCCAAGGCAAGCCTGAGCATCGAGATCCAACCCCACGTCTGCTGCCTCGAGGGCCTACGACGAAGCACTCCGCAGACACGAAATCCCCTCAACGATTTGGCCCTCACGTAGCTTGCATCATCGTTAGCTTCGCAGGCCACACCATCGAGCTTGTCTAGCCACATCCCAGCTCATTATCCCACGATTGTTCTCGCTTCGTTGCCCGCACGATTTTTTCCAAATAATGAGGCCTTGGAAGCGAGGGTTGCCGAGGCTTGGCCGTGTGCCTCGCTCATGCTAACGGCCCCCCCCGAGTGATCGTGTCGTTCGATTTCGCTGACATGGAGTCCGCCAAGGCAGCCTGGCATCGAGGATCCAACCCCACGTCTGCTGCCTCGAGGGGCCTACGCGAAGCACATCCGCAGACACGAAATCCCCTCAACGATTTGGCACTCACGTAGCTTGTTCAACTCATCGTTAGCTTCGCAGCCCACACCCCACCATCGAGGTTGTCTAGCCACTCCCCGCTCATTATCCACGATTATTCTCTTCTCGCTTCGTTGCCCACGTTTTCCCCAACAATGATGCCTTGGATGCAGGGGTGCCCAGGCTGGCCGTGTGGCTCGCTCGTTGCTAACGGCTGACAATCGTGTCGTCGATCACGCTGCACAACGAGTCCGCCTATGCAAGCCTGAGCGTCGAGGTCCGTCCTCACGTCTGCCGCCTCGAGGGCTGACGACAAAGCACTCCGCAGGCTCGAAATCCCCCCAACGATTTGGCCCTCACGTAGCTTGCATCATCGTTAGCTTCGCCGCCCGCAACATCGAGCTTGTCTAGCCACATTCCAGCTCATTATCCTACGATTATTCTTGCTTCATTGCTCACGTTTTTTCCACCGATGTGGCCTTGGCAGTAAGGGTGCCCAGGCTGGCCGTGTGGCTCGCTCATTGCTAACGGCCAACGATCGTGTCATCGATCGCGCTGCGCCACGAGTTCGCCGAGGCAACCCTGAGCGTCGAGATCTAACCCCTCTTTTGCCGCCTCGAGGGTCGACGACGAAGCACTCCGCATGCTCGAGATCCCCCCAACGATTTTGCCCTCGCCTCGCATGAATCATCGTTAGCTTCGTCGCCACACCATCGAGCTTGTCTAGCCATATCTCAGCTCATTATCCCACGATTATTCTCTCTTCGTTGCCCACGTTTTTCCAACCGATGAGGCCTTGGAAGCAGGGGTGCCCAGGCTGGCTGTGTGGCTCGCTCGTTGCTAACGGCCGACGATCATGTTGTCGATGGCGCTGCGCAACGAGTCCGCCTAGGCAAGCCTGAGCGTCGAAATCCAACCCCACGTCTTGCCGCCTCGAGGGCCTACGACGAAGCACTCCGCATGCTCGAAATCCCCCCAAAGATTCGGCCCTCACGTAGCATGCATCATCGTTAGCTTCGCCGCCCACACCATGGAGCTTGTCTAGCCACATCCTAACTCATTATCCCACGGTTATTCTCGCTTCGTTGCCCTCGTCTTTCCCAATAATGCGGCCTTGGAAGCAGGGGTGCCCAGGTTGGCCGTGTGGCTTGCTCATTGCTAACGGCTGATGATCGTGTCGTCGATTTCGCTGCGCATAGAGTCCGCCAAGGCAAGCCTGAGCGTCGAGATCCAACCCCACGTTTGCTGCCTCGAAGGCCTACGACGAAGCACTCCGCAGACTCGAAATCCCCTCAACGATTTGGCCCTCACGTAGCTTGCATCATCGTTAGCTTCGCAGCCCACACCATCGAGCTTGTCTAGCCACATCCCAGCTCATTATCACACGATTATTCTCGCTCTGTTGCCTACGTTTTTCCAATAATAGGCCCTTGGATGCAAAGGGTGGCCCAGGCTGCGGTGGCCTCGCTCCGTTGCAACGGCCACGATCGTGTTTGCGTCGCTCTGCGTAACGAGTCTCGCTAGGCAAGCCTGTAGCGTCGAGATCCAACCCCACGTCTGCCCGCCTCGAGGGCTCTACGACAAGCATCCGCAGACGTCGAAATCCCCCAACGATTTGGGCCCTAACGTATCTGCATCATCGTTACTTCGCCGCCCACCACCTAGTTTGCTTCCACATCCCAGCTCATTATCCCACGATTATTCTCGCTTTGTTGCCCACGTTTTTTCCACCGATGAGGCCTTGGAAGCAGGGTGCCCAGGCTGGCCATTTGGCTCGCTCGTTGCTAACGGCTGAAGATCGTGTCATCGATCGCGCTGCTCCACGAGTCCCCTTAGG
The DNA here is from genome assembly GCA_021397835.1 of Moringa oleifera. Taxonomy (NCBI): domain Eukaryota; kingdom Viridiplantae; phylum Streptophyta; class Magnoliopsida; order Brassicales; family Moringaceae; genus Moringa; species Moringa oleifera. Next base: position 1,084,462 of record JAJFZO010000885.1, on the reverse strand, counting down.
CAAGCCTGAGCATCGACATCCGACCCCACGTCTGCCGCCTCGAGGGCCGACGACGAAGCACTCCGCATGCTCGAGATCCCCCCAACGATTTTGCCCTCACCTCGCATGCATCATCGTTAGCTTCGTCGCCCACACCATCGAGCTTGTCTAGCCACATCTCAGCTCATTATCCCACGATTATTCTCGCTTCGTTGCCCACGTTTTTCCAACCGATGAGGCCTTGGCAGCAGGGGTGCCCAAGCTTGCCGTGTGGCTCACTCGTTGCTAACGGCCGACGATCGTGTCGTCGATCGCGCTGCGCAATGACTCCGCCTAGGCAAGCCTGAGCATCGAGATCCAACCCCACGTCTGCTACCTCGAGGGCCTACGACGAAGCACTCCGCAGACTCGAAATCCCCTCAACGATTTGGCCCTCACGTAGCTTGCATCATCGTTAGCTTCGCAGCCCACACCATCGAGCTTGTCTAGCCACATCGCAGCTCATTATCCCACGATTATTCTCGCTTTGTTGCCCACGTTTTCCCCAACGATGATGCCTTGGATGCATGGGTGCCCAGGCTGGCCGTGTGGCTCGCTCGTTGCTAACGGTTGACGATCGTGTCGTCGATTACGCTGCGCAACGAGTCCGCCTAGGCAAGCCTGAGCGTCGAGGTCCGTCCCCACGTCTGCCGCCTCGAGGGCTGACGACGAAGCACTCCGCAGGCTCGAAATCCCCCCAACGATTTGGCCCTCACGTAGCTTGCATCATCGTTAGCTTCGCCACCCGCAACATCGAGCTTGTCTAGCCACATTCAAGCTCATTATCCTACGATTATTCTCGATTCATTGCCCACGTTTTTTCCACCGATGTGGCCTTGGCAGTAAGGGTGCCCAGGCTGGCCTTGTGGCTCGCTCATTGCTAACGGCCAACGATCGTGTTATCGATCGCGCTGCGCCACGAGTCCGCCGAGGCAAGCCTGAGCGTTGAGATCTAACCCCTCTTTTGTCGCCTCGAGGGCCGACGACGAAGCACTCTGCATGCTCGAGATCCCCCCAACGATTTTGCCCTCGCCTCGCATTAATCATCGTTAGCTTCGTCGCCACACCATCGAGCTTGTCTAGCCATATCTCAGCTCATTATCCCACGATTATTCTCTCTTCGTTGCCCACGTTTTTCCAACCGATGAGGCCTTGGAAGCAGGGGTGCCCAGGCTGGCCATGTGGCTCGCTCGTTGCTAACGGCCGACGATCGTGTTGTCGATGGCGCTGCGCAACGAGTCCGCCTAGGCAAGCCTGAGCGTCGAGATCCAACCCCACGTCTTGCTGCCTCGAGGGCCTACGATGAAGCACTCCGCATGCTCGAAATCCCCCCAACGATTTGGCCCCTCATGTAGCTTGCTTGATCGTTAGCTTCACCGCCCACAACATCGAGCTTGTCTAGCCACATTCCAGCTCATGATCCTACGATTATTCTCGCTTCATTGCCCACGTTTTTTCCACCGATGTGGCTTTGGCAGTAAGGGTGCCCAGGCTGGCCGTGTGGCTCGCTCGTTGCTAACGGCTGAAGATCGTGTCATCGATCGCGCTGCTCCACGAGTCCCCTTAGGCAAGCCTGAGCATCGACATCCGCCCCCACGTCTGCCGCCTCGAGGGCCGACGACGAAGCACTCCGCATGCTCGAGATCCCCCCATCGATTTTGCCCTCACCTCGCATGCATCATCGTTAGCTTCGTCGTCCACACCATCGAGCTTGTCTAGCCACATCTCAGCTCATTATCCCACGATTATTCTCGCTTCGTTACCCACGTTTTTCCAACCGATGAGGCCTTGGCAGCAGGGGTGCCCAGGCTGGCCGTGTGGCTCACTCGTTGCTAACGGCTGACGATCTTGTCGTCGATCGCGCTGCGCAATGAGTCCGCCTAGGCAAGCCTGAGCGTCGAGATCCAACCCCACGTCTGCTGCCTCGAGGGCCTACGACGAAGCACTCCGCAGACACGAAATCCCCTCAATGATTTGGCCCTCACGTAGCTTGCATCATCGTAGCTTCGCAGCCCACACCATCGAGGTTGTCTAGCCACATCCCATCCATTATCACACGATTATTCTCCTTCGTTGCCCACAGTTTGCCCGCAATAATATGCCTTGGATGTCAGGTGGGTGGTCCCAGGCTTGGCCGTGTGGCTCGCTCGTTGCTAACGGTTAACGATCGTGTCGTCGATCGCGCTGCGCAACGAGTCCGGGCCTAGGGCTGAATCTGAGCGTCGAGGTCCGTCCCCACGTCTGCCGCCTCGAGGGCTGACGACGAAGCACTCCGCAGGCTCGAAATCCCCCCAACGATTTGGCCCCTCATGTAGCTTGCTTGATCGTTAGCTTCACCGCCCACAACATCGAGCTTGTCTAGCCACATTCCAGCTCATGATCCTACGATTATTCTCGCTTCATTGCCCACGTTTTTTCCACCGATGTGGCTTTGGCAGTAAGGGTGCCCAGGCTGGCCTTGTGGCTTGCTCATTGCTAAAGGCCAACGATCGTGTCATCGATCGCGCTGCGCCACGAGTCCGCCGAGGCAAGCCTGAGCATCGAGATCTAACCCCTCTTTTGCTGCCTTGAGGGCCGACGACGAAGCACTCCTCATGCTCGAGATCCCCCCAACGATTTTGCCCTCACCTCGCAAGCATCATCGTTGGCTTCGTCGCCCACACCATCGAGCTTGTCTAGCCACATCTCAGCTCATTATCCCACGATTATTCTCGCTTCGTTGCCCATGTGTTTCCAACCGATGAGGCCATGGCAGCAGGGGTGCCCAGGCTGGCCGTGTGGCTCACTCGTTGCTAACGGCCGACGATCGTGTCGTCGATCGCGCTGCGCAATGAGTCCGTCTAGGCAAGCCTGAGCGTCGAGATCAAACCCCACGTCTGCTGCCTCGAGGGCCTACGACGAAGCACTCCGCAGACTCGAAATCCCCTCAACGATTTGGCCCTCACGTAGCTTGCATCATCGTTAGCTTCGCAGCCCACACCATCGAGCTTGTCTAGCCACATCCCAGCTCATTATCCCACGATTATTCTCGCTTCGTTGCTCACGTTTTCCCCAACAATGATGCCTTGGATGCGGGGGTGCCCAGGCTGGCCGTGTGGCTCGCTCGTTGCTAACGGTTGACGATCGTGTCGTCGATCGCGCTGCGCAACGAGTCCGCCTAGGCAAGCCTGAGCGTCGAGGTCCGTCCCCAAGTCTGCCGCCTCGAGGGCTGACGACGAAGCACTCCGCAGGCTCGAAATCCCCCCAACGATTTGGCCCTCACGTAGCTTGCATCATCGTTAGCTTCGCCACCCGCAACATCGAGCTTGTCTAGCCACATTCAAGCTCATTATCCTACGATTATTCTCGATTCATTGCCCACGTTTTTTCCACCGATGTGGCCTTGGCAGTAAGGGTGCCCAGGCTGGCCTTGTGGCTCGCTCATTGCTAACGGCCAACGATCGTGTTATCGATCGCGCTGCGCCACGAGTCCGCCGAGGCAAGCCTGAGCGTTGAGATCTAACCCCTCTTTTGTCGCCTCGAGGGCCGACGACGAAGCACTCTGCATGCTCGAGATCCCCCCAACGATTTTGCCCTCGCCTCGCATTAATCATCGTTAGCTTCGTCGCCACACCATCGAGCTTGTCTAGCCATATCTCAGCTCATTATCCCACGATTATTCTCTCTTCGTTGCCCACGTTTTTCCAACCGATGAGGCCTTGGAAGCAGGGGTGCCCAGGCTGGCCATGTGGCTCGCTCGTTGCTAACGGCCGACGATCGTGTTGTCGATGGCGCTGCGCAACGAGTCCGCCTAGGCAAGCCTGAGCGTCGAGATCCAACCCCACGTCTTGCTGCCTCGAGGGCCTACGATGAAGCACTCCGCATGCTCGAAATCCCCCCAACGATTTGGCCCCTCATGTAGCTTGCTTGATCGTTAGCTTCACCGCCCACAACATCGAGCTTGTCTAGCCACATTCCAGCTCATGATCCTACGATTATTCTCGCTTCATTGCCCACGTTTTTTCCACCGATGTGGCTTTGGCAGTAAGGGTGCCCAGGCTGGCCGTGTGGCTCGCTCGTTGCTAACGGCTGAAGATCGTGTCATCGATCGCGCTGCTCCACGAGTCCCCTTAGGCAAGCCTGAGCATCGACATCCGACCCCACGTCTGCCGCCTCGAGGGCCGACGACGAAGCACTCCGCATGCTCGAGATCCCCCCATCGATTTTGCCCTCACCTCGCATGCATCATCGTTAGCTTCGTCGTCCACACCATCGAGCTTGTCTAGCCACATCTCAGCTCATTATCCCACGATTATTCTCGCTTCGTTACCCACGTTTTTCCAACCGATGAGGCCTTGGCAGCAGGGGTGCCCAGGCTGGCCGTGTGGCTCACTCGTTGCTAACGGCTGACGATCTTGTCGTCGATCGCGCTGCGCAATGAGTCCGCCTAGGCAAGCCTGAGCGTCGAGATCCAACCCCACGTCTGCTGCCTCGAGGGCCTACGACGAAGCACTCCGCAGACTCGAAATCCCCTCAACGATTTGGCCCTCACGTAGCTTGTATCATCGTTAGCTTTGCAGCCCACACCATCGAGCTTGTCTAGCCACATCCCAGCTCATTATCCCACGATTATTCTCGCTTCGTTGCCCACGTTTTCCGCAACAATGATGCCTTGGTTGCAGGGGTGCCCAGGCTGGCCGTGTGGCTCGCTCGTTGCTAACGGGTGGACGATCGTGTCGCGATGCGCTGCGCCAACGAGTCCGCCTAGGGCAAAGCCTGAGCGTCGAGGTCCGTCCCCACGTCTGCAGACTCGAGGGCTGACGACGGAAGCACTCCGCAGGCTCGAATCCCCCCAAACGATTTGTCCCCTCATGTAGCTGCTGATCGTTAGCTTCACCGCCCACAACATCGAGCTTGTCTAGCCACATTCCCGAACTCATGAATCCTACGGGTAAATTATTCTCGCTTCATTGCCCGTTTTTTCCAACGATGTGGCTTGGCACCAGTAAGGGTGCCCAGGCTGGCCGTGTGGCTTGCTCATTGGCTAAAGGCCAACGAGTCGTCGTCAGCGACACGCTGCGCCACGAGTCCGCCGAGGCAAGCCGAGCATCGAGATCTAACCCTCTTTTGCTGCTTGAGGGCCGCGACGAAGCATCTCATGCTCGAGGATCCCCCCAACGATTTTGCCTCACTCGCCCCCAAGCATCATCGTTAGCTTCGCCACCCACACCATCGAGCTTGTCTAGCCAAATCCCAGCACATTATCCCAAGATTATTCTCGCTTCGTTGCCCACGTTTTTCCCACCAATGAGGCCTTGGCAGTAGGGGTGCCCAGGCTGGAAGTGTGGCTCGCTCGTTGCTAACGGTCGATGATCATGTCGTCGGTCACACTGCACAACGAGTCCACATAGGCAAGCCTGAGCGTCGAGATCCAACCTCCACGTCTGCTTGCCTCGAGGGCCTACGACGAAAGCACTCCGCAGACTCGAATCCCCTCAACGATTTGGCCCTCACGTAGCTTGCATCATCGTTAGCTTCGCAGGCCCACACCATCGAGCTTGTCCTAGCCACATACCAAGTCATTATCCCCGATTATTCTCAGCTTCGTTGCCACGTTTTTACAACAATGATGTCCTGGATGCAGGGGTGCCAGGCTGGCGTGTGGGCTCGACTCGTTGCTAACGGTTGACGATCATGTCGTCGATCGCCCTGCGCAACGAGTCCGCCTAGGCAAGCCTGAGCGTCGAGGTCCATCCCCACGTCTACCGCCTCGAGGGCTGACGACGAAGCACTCCGCAGGCTCGAAATCCCCCCAACGATTTGGCCCTCACGTAGCTTGCATCATCGTTAGCTTTGCCGCCCGCAACATCGAGCTTGTCTAGCCACATTCCAGCTCATTATCCTACGATTATTCTCGCTTCATTGCCCACGTTTTTTCCACCGATGTGGCCTTGGCAGCAAGGGTGCCCAGGCTGGCAGTGTGGCTCGCTCATTGCTAACGACCAACGATCGTGTTATCGATCGCGCTGCGCCACGAGTCCGCCGAGGAAAGCTTGAGCGTTGAGATCTAACCCCATGTCTGCCGCCTCGAGGGCCGACGACGAAGCACTCCGCATGCTCGAGATCCCCCCAACGATTTTGCCCTCACCTCGCAAGCATCATCGTTAGTTTCGTCGCCCACACCATCGAGCTTGTCTAGCCACATCTCAGCTCATTACCCCACGATTATTCTCGCTTCGTTGCCCAGTTTTCCACAACAATGGGATGCTGGATTGCAGGGGTGCCAGGCTGGCCGTGTGGCTCGCTCGTTGCTAACGGTTGACGATCGTGTCGTCGATTACGCTGCGCAACGAGTCCGCCTAGGCAAGCCTGAGCGTCGAGGTCCGTCCCCACGTCTGCCGCCTCGAGGGCTGACGACGAAGCACTCCGCAGGCTCGAAATCCCCCCAACGATTTGGCCCTCACGTAGCTTGCATCATCGTTAGCTTCGCCGCCCGCAACATCGAGCTTGTCTAGCCACATTCCAGCTCATTATCCTACGATTATTCTCGCTTCATTGCCCACGTTTTTTCCACCGATGTGGCCTTGGCAGCAAGGGTGCCCAGGCTGGCAGTGTGGCTCGCTCATTGCTAACGACCAACGATCGTGTTATCGATCGCGCTGCGCCACGAGTCCGCCGAGGAAAGCTTGAGCGTTGAGATCTAACCCCATGTCTGCCGCCTCGAGGGCCGACGACGAAGCACTCCGCATGCTCGAGATCCCCCCAACGATTTTGCCCTCGCCTCGTATGAATCATCGTTAGCTTTGCCGCCCACACCATCGAGCTTGTCTAGCCACATCCCAGCTCATTATCCCACGATTATTCTCGCTTCGTTGCCCACGTTTTCCCCAACAATGATGCCTTGGATGCAGGGGTGCCCAGGCTGGCCGTGTGGCTCGCTCGTTGCTAACGGTTGACGATCGTGTCGTCGATCGCACTGCGCAACGAGTCTGCCTAGGCAAGCCTGAGCGTCGAGATCCATCCCCACGTCTTACCGCCTCGAGGGCCTACGACGAAGCACTCCGCATGCTCGAAATCCCCCCAAAGATTCGGCCCTCACGTAGCATGCATCATCGTTCGCTTCGCCGCCTACACCATGGAGCTTGTCTAGCCACATCCTAGCTCATTATCCCACGATTATTCTCGCTTCGTTGCCCACGTTTTTCCCAATAATGAGGCCTTGGAAGCAGGGGTGCCCAGGCTGGCCGTGTGGCTCGCTCATTGCTAACGGCCGATGATCGTGTCGTCGATTTCGCTGCGCATAGAGTCCGCCAAGGCAAGCCTGAGCGTCGAGATCCAACCCCACATCTGCTGCCTCGAAGGCCTACGACGAAGCACTCCGCAGACTCGAAATCCCCTCAACGATTTGGCCCTCACGTAGCTTGCATCATCGTTAGCTTCGCAGCCCACACCATCGAGCTTGTCTAGCCACATCCCAGCTCATTATCACACGATTATTCTCGCTCTGTTGCCTACGTTTTTCCCAATAATGAGGCCTTGGATGCAGGGGTGCCCAGGCTGGCCGTGTGGCTCGCTCGTTGCTAACGGCCGACGATCGTGTTGTCGATCGCGCTGCGTAACGAGTCCGCCTAGGCAAGCTTGAGCGTCGAGATCCAACCCCACGTCTGCCGCCTCGAGGGCCTACGACGAAGCACTCCGCAGACTCGAAATCCCCCCAATGATTTGGCCCTAACGTAGCTTGCATCATCGTTAGCTTCGACGCCCACACCATAGAGTTTGTCTAGCCACATCCCAGCTCATTATCCCACGATTATTCTCGCTTTGTTGCCCACGTTTTTTCCACCGATGAGGCCTTGGAAGCAGGGTGCCCAGGCTGGCCGTTTGGCTCGCTCGTTGCTAACGGCTGAAGATCGTGTCGTCGGTCACGTTGCGCAACGAGTCCGCCTAGGCAAGCCTGAGCATCGACATCCGACCCCACGTCTGCCGCCTCGAGGGCCGACGACGAAGCACTCCGCATGCTCGAGATCCCCCCAACGATTTTGCCCTCACCTCGCATGCATCATCGTTAGCTTCGTCGCCCACACCATCGAGCTTGTCTAGCCACATCTCAGCTTATTATCCCACGATTATTCTCGCTTCGTTACCCACGTTTTTCCAACCGATGAGGCCTTGGCAGCAGGGGTGCCCAGGCTGGCCGTGTGGCTCACTCGTTGCTAACGGCTGACGATCTTGTCGTCGATCGCGCTGCGCAATGAGTCCGCCTAGGCAAGCCTGAGCGTCGAGATCCAACCCCATTTCTGCCGCCTCGAGGGCTTGCCACGAAGCACTCCGTATTCTCGAAATCCCCCCAATGATTTGGACCTGACATAGCATTTATCATCGTTAGCTTTGCCGCCCACACCATCGAGCTTGTCTAGCCACATCCCAGCTCATTATCCCATGATTATTCTCGCTTCGTTGCCCACTTTTTCCCCAACAATGATGCCTTGGATGCAGGGGTGCCCAGGCTAGCCTTGTGGCTCGCTCGTTGCTAACAGTTGACGATCGTGTCGTCGATCGCGCTGCGCAACGAGTCCGCCTAGGCAAGCCTGAGCGTCGAGGTCCGTCCCCACGTCTGCCGCCTCGAGGGCTGACGACGAAGCACTCCGCAGGCTCAAAATCCCCCCAACGATTTGGCCCTCACGTAGCTTGCATCATCGTTAGCTTCGCAGCCCACACCATCGAGCTTGTCTAGCCACATCCCAGCTCATTATCCCATGATTATTCTCGCTTTGTTGCCCACATTTGCCCCAATAATGATGCCTTGGATGCAGGGGTGCCCAGGCTAGCCGTGTGGCTCGCTCGTTGCTAACAGTTGACGATCGTGTCGTCGATCGCGCTGCGCAACGAGTCCGCCTAGGCAAGCCTGAGCGTCGAGGTCCGTCCCCACGTCAGTCGCCTCGAGGGCTGACGACGAAGCACTCCGCAGGCTCGAAATCCCCCCAACGATTTGGCCCTCACGTAGCTTGCATCATCGTTAGCTTCACCGCCCACAACATCGAGCTTGTCTAGCCACATTCCAGCTCGTTATCCTACGATTATTCTCGCTTCATTGCCCACGTTTTTTCCACCGATGTGGCCTTGGCAGTAAGGGTGCCCAGGCTGGCCGTGTGGCTCGCTCATTGCTAAAGGCCAACGATCATGTCATCGATCGTGCTACGCCACGAGTCCGCCGAGGCAAGCCTGAGCATCGAGATCTAACCCCTCTTTTGCTGCCTTGAGGGCCGACGACGAAGCACTCCACATGCTCAAGATCCCCCCAACGATTTTGCCCTCACCTCGCAAGCATCATCGTTGGCTTCGTCGCCCACACCATCGAGCTTGTCTAGCCACATCTCAGCTCATTATCCCACGATTATTCTCGCTTTGTTGCCCACGTGTTTTCAACCGATGAGGCCTTGGAAGACGGGGTGCCCAGGCGGGCCGTGTGGCTCACTCGTTGCTAACGGCCGACGATCGTGTCGTCGATCGCGCTGCGCAATGAGTCCGCCTAGGCAAGCCTGAGCGTCGAGATCCAACCCCACGTCTGCTGCCTCGAGGGCCTATGACGAAGCACTCCGCAGACTCAAAATCCCCTCAACGATTTGGCCCTCACGTAGCTTGCATCATCGTTAGCTTTGCAACCCACACCATCGAGCTTGTCTAGCCACATCCCAGCTCATTATCCCACGATTATTCTCGCTTCGTTGCCCACGTTTTCCGCAACAATGATGCCTTGGTTGCAGGGGTGCCCAGGCTGGCCGTGTGGCTCGCTCGTTGCTAACAGTTGACGATCGTGTCGTCGATCGCGCTGCGCAACGAGTCCGCCTAGGCAAGCCTGAGCGTCGAGGTCCGTCCCTACGTCTGCTGCCTCGAGGGCTGACGACAAAGCACTCCGCAGGCTTGAAATCCCCCCAACGATTTGGCCCTCACGTAGCTTGCATCATCGTTAGCTTCGCCGCCCACAACATCGAGCTTGTCTAGCCACATTCCAGCTCATTATCCTACGATTATTCTCGCTTCATTGCCCACGTTTTTTCCACCGATGTGGCTTTGGCAGTAAGGGGGCCCAGGCTGGCCGTGTGGCTTGCTCATTGCTAAAGGCCAACGATCGTGTCATCGATCGCGCTGCGCCACGAGTCCGCCGAGGCAAGCCTGAGCATCGAGATCAAACCCCTCTTTTGCCGCCTCGAGGGCCGACGACGAAGCACTCCGCATGCTCGAGATCCCCCCAACGATTTTGCCCTCGCCTCGCATGAATCATCGTTAGCTTCGTCGCCCACACCATCGTGCTTGTCTAGCCACATCTCAGCTCATTATCCCACGATTATTCTCGCTTCGTTGCCCACGTTTTTCCAACCGATGAGGCCTTGGAAGCAGGGGTGCCCAGGCTGGCCGTGTGGCTCGCTCGTTGCTAACGGCCGACGATCGTGTTGTCGATCGCGCTGCGCAACGAGTCCGCCTAGGCAAGCCTGAGCGTCGAGATCCAACCCCACGTCTTGCCGCCTCGAGGGCCTACAACGAAGCACTCCGCATGCTCGAAATCCCCCCAAAGATTCGGCCCTCACGTAGCATGCATCATTGTTAGCTTCGCTGCCCACACCATGGAGCTTGTCTAGCCACATCTTAGCTCATTATCCCACGATTATTCTCGCTTCGTTGCCCACGTCTTTCCCAATAATGCGGCCTTGGAAGCAGGGGTGCCCAGGCTGGCCGTGTGGCTCGCTCATTGCTAACGGCCGATGATCGTGTCGTCGATTTCGCAGCGCATAGAGTCCGCCAAGGCACGCCTGAGCGTCGAGATCCAACCCCACGTCTGCTGCCTCGAGGGCCTACGACGAAGCACTCAGCAGACTCGAAATCCCCTCAACGATTTGGCCCTCACGTAGCTTGCATCATCGTTAGCTTCGCAGCCCACACCATCGAGCTTGTCTAGCCACATCCCAGCTCATTACCACACGATTATTCTCGCTGTTTTGCCCACGTTTTTCCCTATAATGAGGCCTCGGATGCAGGGGTGCCCAGGCTGGCCGTGTGGCTCGCTCGTTGCTAACGGCCGACGATCGTGTTGTCGATCGCGCTGCGTAACGAGTCCGCCTAGGCAAGCCTGAGCGTCGAGATCCAACCCGACGTCTGTCGCCTCGAGGGCCTACGACGAAGCACTCCGCAGACTCGAAATCCCCCCAACGATTTGTCCCTCACGTAGCTTGCATCATCGTTAGCTTCGCCGCCCACACCACAGAGCTCGTCTAGCCACATCCCAGCTCATTATCCCACGATTATTCTCGCTTCGTTGCCCACGTTTTTCCCACCGATGAGGCCTTGGAAGCAGGGGTGCCCAGGCTGGCCGTTTGGCTCGCTCGTTGCTAACGGCTGAAGATCGTGTCGTCGGTCACGCCGCGAAACGAGTCCACCTAGGTAAGCCTGAGCGTCGAGATCCGACCCCACGTCTGCCGCCTTGAGGGCCGACGATGAAGCACTCTGCATGCTCGAGATCCCCCGCAACGATTTTGCCCTCACCTCGCATGCATCATCGTTAGCTTCGTCGCCCACACCATCGAGCTTGTCTAGCCACATCTCAGCTCATTATCCCACGATTATTCTCGCTTCGTTGCCCACGTTTTTCCAACCGTTGAGGCCTTGGCAGCAGGGGTGCCCAGGCTGGCCGTGTGGCTGACTCGTTGCTAACGGCTGACGATCATGTCGTCGATCGCGCTGCGCAATGAGTCCGCCTAGGCAAGCCTGAGCGTCGAGATCCAACCCCATGTCTGCCGCCTCGAGGGCCTGCCAAGAAGCACTCCGCATTCTCGAAATCCCCCCAATGATTTGGACCTCACATAGCATTTATCATCGTTAGCTTTGCCGCCCACACCATCGAGCTTGTCTAGCCACATCCCAGCTCATTATCCCACGATTATTCTCGCTTCGTTGCCCACGTTTTCCCCAACAATGATGCCTTGGATGTAGGGGTGCCCAGGCTGGCCGTGTGGCTCGCTCGTTGCTAACGGTTGACGATCGTGTCGTCGATCGCACTGCGCAACGAGTCTGCCTAGGCAAGCCTGAGCGTCGAGATCCATCCCCACGTCTTACCGCCTCGAGGGCCTACGACGAAGCACTCCGCATGCTCGAAATCCCCACAAAGATTCGGCCCTCACGTAGCATTCATCATCGTTCGCTTCGCCGCCTACACCATGGAGCTTGTCTAGCCACATCCTAGCTCATTATCCCACGATTATTCTCGCTTTGTTGCCCACGTTTTTCCCAATAATGAGGCCTTGGAAGCAGGGGTGCCCAGGCTGGCCGTGTGGCTCGCTCATTGCTAACGGCCGATGATCGTGTCGTCGATTTCGCTGCGCATAGAGTCCGCCAAGGCAAGCCTGAGCGTCGAGATCCAACCCCACGTCTGCTGCCTCGAGGGCCTACGATGAAGCACTCCGCAGACTCGAAATCCCCTCAACGATTTGGCCCTCACGTAGCTTGCATCATCGTTAGCTTCGCCGCCCACACCATCGAGCTTGTCTAGCCACATCCCAGCTCATTATCACACGATTATTCTCGCTTTGTTGCCCACGTTTTTCCCAATAATGAGGCCTTGGATGCAGGGGTGCCCAGGCTGGCCGTGTGGCTCGCTCGTTGCTAACGGCCGACGATCGTGTTGTCGATCGCGCTGCGTAACGAGTCCGCCTAGGCAAGCCTGAGCGTCGAGATCCAACCCCACGTCTGTCGCCTCGAGGGCCTACGACGAAGCACTTCGCAGACTCGAAATCCCCCCAACAATTTGGCCCTCACGTAGCTTGCATCATCGTTGGCTTTGCAACCCACACCATCGAGCTTGTCTAGCCACATCCCAGCTCATTATCCCACGATTATTCTCGCTTCGTTGCCCACGTTTTTCCCACTGATGAGGCCTTGGAAGCAGGGGTGCCCAGGCTGGCCGTGTGGCTCGCTCGTTGCTAACGGCTGAAGATCGTGTCGTCGGTCACGCTGCGCAACGAGTCCGCCTAGGCAAGGCTGAGCGTCGAGATCCCACCCCACGTCTGCCGCCTCGAGGGCCGACGACGAAGCACTCCGCATGCTCGAGATCCCCCCAACGATTTTGCCCTCACCTCGCATGCATCATCGTTAGCTTCGTCGCCCACACCATCGAGCTTGTCTAGCCACATCTCAGCTCATTATCCCACGATTATTCTCGCTTCGTTGCCCACGTTTTTCCAACCGATGAGGCCTTGGCAGCAGGGGTGCCCAGGCTGGCCGTGTGGCTCACTCGTTGCTAACGGCCGACGATCGTGTCGTCGATCGCGCTGCGCAATGAGTCCGCCTAGGCAACCCTGAGCGTCGAGATCCAACCCCATGTCTGCCGCCTCAAGGGCCTACGACGAAGCACTCCGCAGACTCGAAATCCCCCCAATGATTTGGCCCTCACGTAGCTTGCATCATCGTTGGCTTCGCCGCCCACACCATAGAGCTTGTCTAGCCACATCCCAGCACATTATCCCACGATTATTCTCGCTTCGTTGCCCATGTTTTTCCCACTGATGAGGCCTTGGAAGCAGGGGTGCCCAGGCTGGCCGTGTGGCTCGCTCGTTGCTAACGGCTGAAGATCGTGTCGCCGGTCACGCCGCGCAACGAGTCCGCCTAGGCAAGCCTGAGCGTCGAGATCCGACCCCACGTCTGCCGCCTCGAGGGCCGACGACGAAGCACTCCGCATGCTCGAGATCCCCCCAACGATTTTGCCCTCGCCTTGCATGAATCATCGTTAGCTTCGTCGCCCACACCATCGAGCTTGTCTAGCCACATCCTAGCTCATTATCCCACGATTATTCTCGCTTCGTTGCCCACGTTTTTCCAACTGATGAGGCCTTGGCAGCAGGGGTGCCCAGGCTGGCCGTGTGGCTCACTCGTTGCTAACGGCCGACGATCGTGTCGTCGATTGCACTGCGCAATGAGTCCGCCTAGGCAAGCCTGAGCGTCGAGATCCAACCCCATGTCTGCCGCCTCAAGGGCCTGCCACGAAGCACTCCGCATTCTCGAAATCCCCCCAATGATATGGACCTCACATAGCATTTATCATCGTTAGCTTTGTCGCCCACACCATCGAGCTTGTCTACCCACATCCCAGCTCATTACCCCACGATTATTCTCGCTTCGTTGCCCACGTTTTCCCCACTGATGAGGCCTTGGAAGCAGGGGTGCCCAGGCTAGCCGTGTGGCTCGCTCGTTGCTAACGGCTGAAGATCGTGTCGTCGGTCACGCCGCGCAACGAGTCCGCCTAGGCAAGCTTGAGCGTCGAGATCCGACCCCACGTCTGCCGCCTCGAGGGCCGACGACGAAGCACTCCTCATGGTCGAGATCCCCCCAACGATTTTGCCCTCACCTCGCATGCATCATCGTTAGCTTCGTCGCCCACACCATCGAGCTTGTCTAGCCACATCTCAGCTCATTATCCCACGATTATTCTCGCTTCGTTGCCCACGTTTTTCCAACTGATGAGGCCATGGCAGCAGGGGTGCCCAGGCTGGCCGTGTGGCTCACTCGTTGCTAACGGCCGACGATCGTGTCGTCGATTGCGCTGCGCAATGAGTCCGCCTAGGCAAGCCTGAGCGTCGAGATCCAACCCCATGTCTGCCGCCTCAAGGGCCTGCCACGAAGCACTCCGCATTCTCGAAATCCCCCCAATGATATGGACCTCACATAGCATTTATCATCGTTAGCTTTGTCGCCAACACCATCGAGCTTGTCTACCCACATCCCAGCTCATTACCCCACGATTATTCTCGCTTCGTTGCCCACGTTTTTCCCACTGATGAGGCCTTGGAAGCAGGGGTGCCCAGGCTAGCCGTGTGGCTCGCTCGTTGCTAACGGCTGAAGATCCTGTCGTCGGTCACGCCGCGCAACGAGTCCGCCTAGGCAAGCCTGAGCGTCGAGATCCGACCCCACGTCTGCCGCCTCGAGGGCCGACGACGAAGCACTCCGCATGCTCGAGATCCCCCCAACGATTTTGCCCTCACCTCGCAAGCATCATCGTTAGCTTCGTCCCCCACACCATCGAGCTTGTCTAGCCACATCTCAACTCACTATCCCACGATTATTCTCGCTTCGTTGCCCACATTTTTCCAACTGATGAGGCCTTGGCAGCAGGGGTGCCCAGGCTGGCCGTGTGGCTCACTCGTTGCTAACGGCTGACGATCGTGTCGTCGATCGCGCTGCGCAATGAGTCCGCCTAGGCAAGCCTGAGCGTCGAGATCCAACCCCATGTCTACCGCCTCGAGGGCCTGCCATGAAGCACTCCGCATTCTCGAAATCCCCCAAATGATTTGGACCTCACTTAGCATTTATCATCGTTAGCTTTGCCGCCCACACCATTGAGCTTGTCTAGCCACATCCCAGCTCATTACCCCACGATTATTCTCGCTTCGTTGCCCACGTTTTCCCCAACAATGATGCCTTGGAAGCAGGGGTGCCCAGGCTGGCCGTGTGGCTCGCTCGTTGCTAACGGCTGAAGATCGTGTCGTCGGTCACGCCGCGCAACGAGTCCGCCTAGAAAAGCCTGAGCATCGAGATCCGACCCCACGTCTGCCGCCTCGAGGGACGACGACGAAGCACTCCGCATGCTCGAGATCCCCCCAACGATTTTGCCCTCACCTCGCAAGCATCATCGTTAGCTTCGTCGCCCACACCATCGAGCTTGTCTAGCCACATCTCAGCTCATTATCCCACGATTATTCTCGCTTCGTTGCCCACGTTTTTCCAACCGATGAGGCCTTGGCAGCAAGGGTGCCCAGGCTGGCCGTGTGGCTCACTCGTTGCTAACGACCGACGATTGTGTCGTCGATTGCGCTGCGCAATGAGTCCGACTAGGCAAGCCTGAGCGTCGAGATCCAACCCCATGTCTGCCGCCTCAAGGGCCTGCCACGAAGCACTCCGCATTCTCGAAATCCCCCCAATGATTTGGACCTCACATAGCATTTATCATCGTTAGCTTTGTCGCCCACACCATCGAGCTTGTCTAGCCACATCCCAACTCATTACCCCACGATTATTCTCGCTTCGTTGCCCACGTTTTTCCCAACAATGATGCCTTGGAAGCAGGGGTGCCCAGGCTGGCCGTGTGGCTCGCTCGTTGCTAACGGCTGAAGATCGTGTCGTCGGTCACGCCGCGCAACGAGTCCGCCTAGGCAAGCTTGAGCGTCGAGATCCGACCCCACGTCTGCCGCCTCGAGGGCCGACGACGAAGCACTCCTCATGGTCGAGATCCCCCCAACGATTTTGCCCTCACCTCGCATGCATCATCGTTAGCTTCGTCGCCCACACCATCGAGCTTGTCTAGCCACATCTCAGCTCACTATCCCACGATTATTCTCGCTTCGTTGCCCACATTTTTCCAACCGATGAGGCCTTGGCAGCAGGGGTGCCCAGGCTGGCCGTGTGGCTCAATCGTTGCTAACGGCTGACGATCGTGTCGTCGATCGCGCTGCGCAATGAGTCCGCCTAGGCAAGCTTGAGCGTCGAGATCCAACCCCATGTCTACCGCCTCGAGGGCCTGCCATGAAGCACTCCGCATTCTCGAAATCCCCCTAATGATTTGGACCTCACATAGCATTTATCATCGTTAGCTTTGCCGCCCACACCATCGAGCTTGTCTAGCCACATCCCAGCTCATTACCCCACGATTATTCTCGCTTCGTTGCCCACGTTTTTCCCACTGATGAGGCCTTGGAAGCAGGGGTGCCCAGGCTGGCCGTGTGGCTCGCTCGTTGCTAACGGCTGAAGATCGTGTCGCCGGTCACGCCGCGCAACGAGTCCGCCTAGGCAAGCCTGAGCGTCGAGATCCGACCCCACGTCTGCCGCCTCGAGGGCCGACGACGAAGCACTCCGCATGCTCGAGATCCCCCCAACGATTTTGCCCTCACCTCGCATGCATCATCGTTAGCGTCGTCGCCCACACCATCGAGCTTGTCTAGCCACATCTCAGCTCATTATCCCACGATTATTCTCGCTTCGTTGCCCACGTTTTTCCAACCGATGATGCCTTGGCAGCAGGGGTGCCCAGGCTGGCCGTGTGGCTCACTCGTTGCTAACGGCCGACGATTGTGTCGTCGATTGCGCTGCGCAATGAGTCCGCCTAGGCAAGCCTGAGCGTCGAGATCCAACCCCGTGTCTGCCGCCTCAAGGGCCTGCCACGAAGCACTCCGCATTCTCGAAATCCCCCCAATGATTTGGACCTCACATAGCATTTATCATCGTTAGCTTTGTCGCCCACACCATCGAGCTTGTCTACCCACATCCCAGCTCATTACCCCACGATTATTCTCGCTTCGTTGCCCAGTTTTTCCCACCAATGAGGCCTTGGCAGCAGGGGTGCCGAGGCTGGCGGTCTGGCTCGCTCGTTTTTAACGACCGACGATCGTGTCGTCGATCGCGCTGCATAATGAGTCCGCCTAGGCAAGCATGAGCGTCGAGATCCACCCCACGTCTGCCGCCCTCGAGGCGCGCGACAACGCAGCACCTCCGCAGCTCGAGATCCCCCCAACGATTTTGCCCTCACCGTCGCATGCAGTCATCGTTACGTCGTCGCCCACAAACTCATCGGCTTGTTTCTAGCACATCTCATCTCATTAATCCCACGATTATTCCTCGCTTCGTTGCCCACGTCTTTCCACCGATGAGGCCTGGCCATAGGGTTCCCAGGCTGGCCGTGTGCTCACTCGTTGCCTAACGGCTGACTATCGTGTCGTCGATCGCGCTCGCAATGAAGTCCGCCTAGGCAAGCCTGAGCGTCGAGAATCCAACCCCAATGTCCCTGCCGCTTCAAGGGCATGCCACTAAGCACTCCGATTCTCGAAATCCCCCAATGATTTGGACCTCACATAGCATTTTATCAGGTTTAGCTTTGCCGCCCACACCATCGAGCTTGTCTAGCCACATCCCAGCTCATTATCCCACGATTATTCTCGCTTCGTTGCCCACGTTTTCCCCAACAATGATGCCTTGGAAGCAGGGGTGCCCAGGCTGGCCGTGTGGCTCGCTCGTTGCTAACGGCTAAAGATCGTGTCGTCGGTCACGCTGCGCAACGAGTCCGCCTAGAAAAGCCTGAGCATCGAGATCCGACCCCACGTCTGCCGCCTCGAGGGACGATGACGAAGCACTCCGCATGCTCGAGATCCCCCCAACGATTTTGCCCTCACCTCGCAAGCATCATCGTTAGCTTCGTCGCCCACACCATCGAGCTTGTCTAGCCACATCTCAGCTCACTATCCCACGATTATTCTCGCTTCGTTGCCCACATTTTTCCAACCGATGAGGCCTTGGAAGCAGGGGTGCCCAGGCTGGCCGTGTGGCTCACTCGTTGCTAACGGCTGACGATCGTGTCGTCGATCGCGCTGCGCAATGAGTCCGCCTAGGCAAGCCTGAGCGTCGAGATCCAACCCCATGTCTACCGCCTCGAGGGCCTTCCATGAAGCACTCCGCATTCTCGAAATCCCCCAAATGATTTGGACCTCACTTAGCATTTATCATCGTTAGCTTTGCCGCCCACACCATCGAGCTTGTCTAGCCACATCCCAGCTCATTACCCCACGATTATTCTCGCTTCGTTGCCCACGTTTTTCCCACTGATGAGGCCTTGGAAGCAGGGGTGCCCAGGCTGGCTGTGTGGCTTGCTCGTTGCTAACGGCTGAAGATCGTGTCGCCGGTCACGCTGCGCAACGAGTCCGCCTAGGCATGCCTGAGCGTCGAGATCCGACCCCACGTCTGCCGCCTCGAGGGCCGACGACGAAGCACTCCGCATGGTCGAGATCCCCCCAACGGTTTTTGCCCGCACGCTCCCGCATGCCATCATCGTTGCTTCGTCGCCCACACCATCGAGCTTGTCTAGCCCACACAGCTCATGTATCCCACGATTATTCTCTCTTCGTTGCCCACCGTTTTTCCAACCGATGAGGCCTTGGCAGCAGGGGTTGCCCAGGCTGGCCGTGTGGCTCACTCGTTTGCTAACGGCCGCTATCGTGTCGTCGATTGTGCTACGCAATGAGTCCGCCTAGTCAAGCACTGAGCGTCGAGATCCAACCCCCGTGTCTGACCGCCTCAAGGGCCCTGCCACGAAGCACTTCCAGCATTCTCGAAATCCCCCAATTGATTTGGACCTCACATAGCATTTATCATCGTTAGCTTTGTCGCCCACACCATCGAGCTTGTCTAGCCACATCCCAGCTCATTATCCCACGATTATTCTCGCTTCGTTGCCCACGTTTTCCCCAACAATGATGCCTTGGAAGCAGGGGTGCCCAGGCTGGCCGTGTGGCTCGCTCGTTACTAACGGTTGACGATCGTGTCGTCGATCGCACTGCGCAATGAGTCCGCCTAGGCAAGCCTGAGCGTCGAGGTCCGTCCCCACGTTTGCCGCCTCGAGGGCTGACGACGAAGCACTCCACATGCTCGAGATCCCCCTAACGATTTTGCCCTCACCTCGCAAGCATCATCGTTGGCTTCGTCGCCCACACCATCGAGCTTGTCTAGCCACATCTCAGCTCATTATCCCACGATTATTCTCGCTTCGTTGCCCACGTGTTTCCACCCGATGAGGCCATGGCAGCTGGGGTGCCCAGGCTGGCCGTGTAGCTACGTCGTTGCTAACGGCTGACGATCGTGTCGGGATCGCGCTGCGCATGATCCGCCTAGGCAAGCCTGAGCGTCGAGGATCCAACCCATGTCTACCGCCTCGAGGGCCTGCCAGGAAGCCTCCGCATTTCCTCGAGAATCCCCCAAATGATTTGGACCTTCACTTACATTTATCATAGTTACTTTGCCGCCCACACCATCGGGCTTGTCTAGCCACATCCCAGCTCATACCCCACGATTATTCTCGCGTTGTTGCCCACGTTTTTCCCACATGATGAGGCCTTGGAAGCCGGGTGCCCAGGGCTGGCTGTGTAGCTCGCTCTGTCTTGCTACGGCTGACGATCGTGTCGTCGATCGCGCTGCGCAATGAGTCCGCCTAGGCAAGCCTGAGCGTCGAGATCCGACCCCACGTCTGCCGCCTCGAGGGCCGACGACGAAGCACTCCGCATGGTCGAGATCCCCCCAACGATTTTGCCCTCACCTCGCATGCATCATCGTTAGCTTCGTCGCCCACACCATCGAGCTTGTCTAGCCACATCACAGCTCATTATCCCACGATTATTCTCGCTTCGTTGCCCACGTTTTTCCAACCGATGAGGCCTTGGCAGCAGGGGTGCCCAGGCTGGCCGTGTAGCTCACTCGTTGCTAACGGCTGACGATCGTGTCGTGGATCGCGCTGCGCAATGAGTCCGCCTAGGCAAGCCTGAGCGTCGAGATCCAACCCCATGTCTGCCGCCTCAAGGGCCTGCCACGAAGCACTCCGCATTCTCGAAATCCCCCCAATGATTTGGACCCCACATAGCATTTATCATCGTTAGCTTTGTCGCCCACACCATCGAGCTTGTCTAGCCACATCCCAGCTCATTACCCCACGATTATTCTCGCTTCGTTGCCCACGTTTTCCCCACTGATGAGGCCTTGGAAGCAGGGGTGCCCAGGCTGGCTGTGTGGCTCGCTCGTTGCTAACGGCTGAAGATCGTGTCGCCGGTCACACCGCGCAACGAGTCCGCCTAGGCATGCCTGAGCGTCGAGATCCGACCCCACGTCTGCCGCCTCGAGGGCCGACGATGAAGCACTCCGCATGCTCGAGATCCCCCGCAACGATTTTGCCCTCACCTCGCATGCATCATCGTTAGCTTCGTCGCCCACACCATCGAGCTTGTCTAGCCACATCTCAGCTCATTATCCCACGATTATTCTCGCTTCGTTGCCCACGTTTTTCCAACCGTTGAGGCCTTGGCAGCAGGGGTGCCCAGGCTGGCCGTGTGGCTGACTCGTTGCTAACGGCTGACGATCATGTCGTCGATCGCGCTGCGCAATGAGTCCGCCTAGGCAAGCCTGAGCGTCGAGATCCAACCCCATGTCTGCCGCCTCGAGGGCCTGCCAAGAAGCACTCCGCATTCTCGAAATCCCCCCAATGATTTGGACCTCACATAGCATTTATCATCGTTAGCTTTGCCGCCCACACCATCGAGCTTGTCTAGCCACATCCCAGCTCATTATCCCACGATTATTCTCGCTTCGTTGCCCACGTTTTCCCCAACAATGATGCCTTGGATGTAGGGGTGCCCAGGCTGGCCGTGTGGCTCGCTCGTTGCTAACGGTTGACGATCGTGTCGTCGATCGCACTGCGCAACGAGTCTGCCTAGGCAAGCCTGAGCGTCGAGATCCATCCCCACGTCTTACCGCCTCGAGGGCCTACGACGAAGCACTCCGCATGCTCGAAATCCCCCGAAAGATTTTGCCCTCACCTCGCAAGCATCATCGTTAGCTTCGTCCCCCACACCATCGAGCTTGTCTAGCCACATCTCAACTCACTATCCCACGATTATTCTCGCTTCGTTGCCCACATTTTTCCAACTGATGAGGCCTTGGCAGCAGGGGTGCCCAGGCTGGCCGTGTGGCTCACTCGTTGCTAACGGCTGACGATCGTGTCGTCGATCGCGCTGCGCAATGAGTCCGCCTAGGCAAGCCTGAGCGTCGAGATCCAACCCCATGTCTACCGCCTCGAGGGCCTGCCATGAAGCACTCCGCATTCTCGAAATCCCCCAAATGATTTGGACCTCACTTAGCATTTATCATCGTTAGCTTTGCCGCCCACACCATCGAGCTTGTCTAGCCACATCCCACCTCATTACCCCACGATTATTCTCGCTTCATTGCCCACGTTTTTCCCACTGATGAGGCCTTGGAAGCAGGGGTGCCCAGGCTGGCCGTGTGGCTCGCTCGTTGCTAACGGCTGGAGATCGTGTCGCCGGTCACGTCGCGTAACGAGTCCGCCTAGGCAAGCCTGAGCGTCGAGATCCGACCCCACGTCTGCCGCCTCGAGGGCCGACAACGAAGCACTCCGCATGCTCGAGATCCCCCCAACGATTTTGCCCTCGCCTCGCATGAATCATCGTTAGCTTCGTCGCCCACACCATCGAGCTTGTCTAGCCACATCTCAGCTCATTATCCCACGATTATTCTCGCTTCGTTGCCCATGTTTTTCCAACCGATGAGGCCTTGGAAGCAGGGGTGCCCAGGCTGGCCGTGTGGCTCGCTCATTGCTAACGGCCGATGATCGTGTCGTCGATTTCGCTGCGCATAGAGTCCGCCAAGGCAAGCCTGAGCGTTGAGATCCAACCCCACGTCTGCTGCCTCGAGGGCCTACGACGAAGCACTTCGCAGACTCGAAATCCCCTCAACGATTTGGCCCTCACGTAGCTTGCATCATCGTTAGTTTCGCAGCCCACACCATCGAGCTTGTCTGGCCACATCCCAGCTCATTATCGCACGATTATTCTCGCTTTGTTGCCCACGTTTTTCCCAATAATGAGGCCGTGGATGCAGGGGTGCCCAGGCTGGCCGTGTGGCTCACTCGTTGCTAACGGCCGACGATCGTGTTGTCGATCGCGCTGCGTAACGAGTCCGCCTAGGCAAGCCTGAGCGTCGAGATCCAACCCCACGTCTGCCGCCTCGAAGGGCTACGACGAAGCACTCCGCCGACTCGAAATCCCCCCAAAGATTTGGCCCTCACGTAGCTTGCATCATCATTAGATTGGCCGTCCACACCATAGAGCTTGTCTAGCCACATCCCAGCTCATTATCCCACGATTATTCTAGCTTCGTTGCCCACGTTTTTCCCACCGATGGGGCCTTGGAAGCAGGGGTGCCCAGGCTGGCCGTGTGGCTCGCTCATTGCTAACGGCTGAAGATCGTGTCATCGGTCACGTCGCGCAACGAGTCCGCCTAGGCAAGCCTGAGTGTCGAGATCCGACCCCACGTCTGCCGCCTTGAGGGCCGACGACGAAGCACTCCGCATGCTCGAGATCCCCCCAACGATTTTTCCCTCACGTGTCGTCGATCGCGCTGCACAATGAGTCCACCTAGGCAAGCCTGAGCGTCGAGATCCAACCCCATGTCTGCCGCCTCAAGGGCCTGCCACGAAGCACTCCGCATTCTCGAAATCCCCCCAATGATTTGGACCTCACATAGCTTTTATCATCGTTAGCTTTGCCGCCCACACCATCGAGCTTGTCTAGCCACATCCCAGCTCATTATCACACGATTATTCTCGCTTCGTTGCCCACGTTTTCCCCAACAATGATGCTTGGATGCAGGGGTGCCCAGGGTGGCCGTGGGGCTCGCGGTCACTAAAGGTTGACGATCGTGTCGCGATCGCGTCTGCGCAACGAGTCGAGTATGCAAGCCTGAGCGTCGAGGGTCCAGCCCCACGGTCTGCCGCCTCGAGGGCTGACGACGAAGCACTCCGCAAGGCTCGAAATCCCCCCAACCGATGGCCCTCCGTAGCTTGACATCACGTTAGCTTCGCCGCCCACAACATCGGCTTGTCTAGCCACATTCAGCTCATTATCCTCGATTATATCTCGCTCATGCCCACGTTTTTTCCACCGATTGGGCCTGGCAGTAAGGGAGACACAGGCCTGGGCCGTGTGGCGCGGTCATTGCTATACGCCAACGATAGTGTCATCGGTCGCGCTGCGCAACGAGTCCGCCTAGGCAAGCCTGAGTGTCGAGATCCAACCCAACGTCTGCTGCCTCGAGGGCCTACGACGAAGCACTCCGCATGCTCGAAATCCCCCCAATGATTTAGCCGTCACGTAGCTTGCATCATCATTAGCTTCGCCACCCACACCATCAAGCTTGTCTAGCCACAACCCAGCTCATTATCCCACGATTATTCTCGCTTCGTTGTCAACGTTTTTCATACCGACAAGGCCTTGGCAGAAAGGGCGCCCAGGCTGGCCGTGTGGCTCCCTCATTGCTAACGGCCGATGATCGTGTCGTCGATCGCGCTGCGCAACGAGTTCGCCTAGGCAAGGTTGAGAGTTGAGATCCAACCCTACTTCTGCCGCCTCGAGGGCCTGCGACGAAGCACTCCGCATTCTCGAAATCACCCCAACGATTTGGCCCTCATGTAGCATGCATCATCGTTAGCTTCGCCGCCCACACCATAGAGCTTGTCTAGCCACATCTCCACTCATTATCCCACAATTATTCTCGCTTCGTTACCCACGTTTTCCCCAACAATGATGCCTTGGATGCAGGGGTGCCCAGGCTGGCCATGTGGCTCGCTCGTTGCTAACGGTTGACGATCGTGTCGTCGATCGCGCTGCGCAACGAGTCCGCCTAGGCAAGCCTGAGCGTCGAGGTCCGTCCCCACGTCTACCGCCTTAAGGGCTGACGACGAAGCACTCCACAGGCTCGAAATTCCCCCAACGATTTGGCCCTCACGTAGCTTGCATCATCGTTAGCTTCGCCGCCCACAACATCGAGCTTGTCTAGCCACATTCCAGCTCATTATCCTACGATTATTCTCGCATCGTTGCCCACATTTTTTCAATCGATGAGGCCTTGGCAGCAGGGGTGCCCAGGCTGGCCGTGTGGCTCACTCGTTGCTAACGGCCGACAATCGTGTCGTCGATCGCTCTGTGCAATGTGTCCGCCTAGGCAAGCCTGAGCGTCGAGATCCGACCCCATGTCTGCCGCCTCGAGGGCCGACAACGAAGCACTCCGCATGCTCGAGATCCCCCCAACGATTTTGCCCTCGCCTCGCATGCATCATCGTTAGGTTCGTCGCCCACACCATCGAGCTTGTCTAGCCACATCTCAGCTCATTATCCCACGATTATTCTCGCTTCGTTGCCCACGTTTTCCCCAACAATGATGCCTTGGATGCAGGGGTGCCCAGGCTGGCCGTGTGGCTCGCTCGTTGCTAACGGTTGACGATCGTGTCGTCGATCGCGCGGCGCAATGAGTCCGCCTAGGCAAGCCTGAGCGTCGAGGTCCATCCCCACGTCTGCCGCCTCGAGGGCTGACGACGAAGCACTCCGCAGGCTCTAAATCCCCCCAACGATTTGGCCCTCACGTAGCTTGCATCATCGTTAGCTTCGTCGCCCACAACATCGAGCTTGTCTAGCCACATTCCAGCTCATTATCCTACGATTATTCTCGCTTCATTGCCCACGTTTTTTCCACCGATGTGGCCTTGGCAGTAAGGGTGCCCAGGCTGGCCGTGTGGCTCGCTCTTTGCTAACGGCCAACGATCATGTCATCGATCGCGCTGCGCCACGAGTCCGCCGAGGCAAGCCTGAGCATCGAGATCTAACCCCTCTTTTGCCACCTCGAGGGCCGACGACGAAGCACTCCGCATGCTCGAGATCCCCCCAACGATTTTGCCCTCGCCTCGCATGCATCATCGTTAGCTTCGTCGCCCACACGATCGAGCTTGTCTAGCCACATCTCAGCTCATTATCCCACGATTATTCTCGCTTCGTTGCCCATGTTTTTCCAACCGATGAGGCCTTGGAAGCAGGGGTGCCCAGGCTGGCCGTGTGGCTCGCTTCGTTGCCCACGTTTTTTCCACCGATGAGGCCTTGGAAGCAGGGGTGCCCAGGCTGGCCGTGTGGCTCGCTCGTTGCTAACGGCTGAAGATCGTGTCGTCGGTCACGCTGCGCAACGAGTCTGCCTAGGCAAGCCTGAGCATCGAGATCCGACCCCACGTCTGCTGCCTCGAGGGCCGACGACGAAGCACTCCGCATGCTCGAGATCCCCCAAAAGATTTTGCCCTCGCCTCGCATGCATCATCGTTAGATTCATCGCCCACACCATCGAGCTTGTCTAGCCACATCTCAGCTCATTATCCCACGATTATTCTCGCTTCGTTGCCCACGTTTTTCCAACCAATGAGGCCTTGGCAGAAGGGGTGCCCAGGCTGGCCGTGTGGCTCGCTCATTGCTAACGGCCGACGATCATGTCGTCGATCGCGCTGCGCAACGAGTCCGCCTAGGCAAGCCTGAGTGTCGGGATCCAACCCCTCGTCTGTCGCCTAGAGGGCCCACGACGAAGAACTCTGCAGACTCGAAATCCCCCCAACGATTTGGCCCTCATGTAGCTTGCATCATCGTTTGCTTCGCCGCCCACACCATCGAGCTTGTCTAGCCACATCCCAGCTCATTATCACACGATTATTCTCGCTTTGTTGCCCACGTTTTTCCCACCGATGAGGCCTTAGCAGTACGGGTGCCCAGGCTGGCCGTGTGGCTTGCTCGTTGCTAACGGCCAACGATCGTGTCATCGATCGTGCTGCGCAACGAGTCCGCCTAGGCAAGCCTGAGCGTCGATATCCAACCCCACCTCTGCCGCCTCGATGGTGTGCGACGAAGCACTCCGCATGCTTGAAATCCCCCCAACAATTTGGCCCTCACGTAGCATGCATCTTCGTTAGCTTCGCCGCCCACACCATCGAGCTTGTCTAGCCACATCCCAGCTTATTATCCCATGATTATTCTCGCTTCGTTGCCCACTTTTTTCCCACCAATGAGGCCTTGGCAGCAGGGTAGCCCAGGCTGGCCGTGTGGCTCGCTCATTGCTAACAGCCAACGATCGTGTCGTCGATCATACTGCACAACGAGTCTGCCTAGGCAAGCCTGAGCATTGAGATCCAACCCCACGTCTGCCGTCTCATCGGCGTCTGATGAAGCACTCCGCATGCTCGAAATCCCCCCAATAATTTGGCCCTCACGAAGCATGCATCATCGTTAGCTCGCCGCCCACACCATCGAGCTTCTCTAGCCACATCCCAGCTCATTATCTTACATTTATTCTTGCTTCGTTGCCCACGTTTTTCCCACCGATGAGGCCTTGGCTGCAGGGGTGCCAAAGCTGGCCGTGTGGCTCGCTCATTGCTAACGGCCAGTGATCGTGATGTCGATCACGCTGCACAATGAGTTCGCCTAGACAAGCCTGAGCGTCGAGATCCAACTCCACGTCTGCCGCCTCAAGGGCCTGCGACGAAGCACTCCGCATGCTCGAAATGCCCCCAATGATTTCGCCCTCGCGTAGCATGCATCATCGTTAGATTCGCCGCCCACACCATCGAGCTTGTCTAGCCACATCCCAGCTCATTATCCCACGATTATTCTCGTTTCGTTACCCACGTTTTTGCCACCAATGAGGCGTTGGCAGCAGGGGTGCCTAGCCTGGCCGTGTGGCTCGCTCGTTGCTAACAGTCGATGATCGTGTCATCGATCACACTGCTCAACGAGTCTGCCTAGGCAAGCCTGAGCATCAAGATCCAACCCCACGTCTTTCGCCTTGAGGGCCTACGACAAAGTACTCCGCATGCACGAAATCCCCCCAACGATTTGGCCCTCACGTAGCTTGCATCATCGTTAGCTTCGCCGCCCACACCATCGAGCTTGTCTAGCCACATCCCAGCTCATTATCCCATGATTATTCTCGCTTCATTGCCCACGTTTTTGCCACCGATGAGGCCTTGGAAGCAGGGGTGCCCTGACTGGCCATGTGGCTCGCTCGGTGCTAACGGCCAACGATCATGTCGTTGATCACGCTGCCCAATAAGTCCGCCTAGGCAAGCCTGAGCGTCGATATCCAACCCCACGTCTATCACCTCAAGGGCCTGCGACGAAGCACTCCGCATGCTCAAAATCCCCCCAATGATTTGGCCCTCACGTAGCTTGGATCATCGTTAGCTTCGCCGCTCACACTATCGAGCCTGTCTAGCCACATCCCAGCTCATTATCCCACGATTATTCTCGCTTCGTTACCCACATTTTTTCCACCAATGAGGTGTTGGCAGCAGGGGTGCCCAGGCTGGAAGTGTGGCTCGCTTGTTGCTAATGGCCGATGATCGTGTCGTCGGTCACACAGCACAACGAGTCCACCTAGGCAAGCCTGAGCGTCGAGATCCAACCCTACGTCTGCCGCCTCGAGGGCCTGCGACGAAGCACTCTGCATGCCCGAAATCCCCCCAATAATTTGGCCTCATGTAGCATGCATCATTGTTAGCTTTGCCGCCCACAACATCGAGCTTGTCTAGCCATATCCCAGCTTATTATCCTACAATTATTCTTGCGTTGTTGCCCACGTTTTTCCCACCGATGAGGCCTTGGCAGCAGGGGTGCGATGGCTGGCCGTGTGACTCGCTCATTGCTAACGGCCAACGATCATATCATCGATCGCACTGCGCAATGAGTCCTCCTAGGCAAGCCTGAGCGTCGAGATCCAACCCCACGTCTGCCGCTTCGAAGGCCTACGATGAAGCACTCCGTATTCTCGAAATCCCCCCAATGATTTGGCCCTTACGTAGCTTGCATCATCGTTAGCTTCGCCGCCCATACCATCGACCTTGTCTATCCACATCCTAGCTCATTATCCCATGATTATTCTCGCTTCGTTGCCCACATTTTTGCCACCGGTGAGGCCTCGGCAGCAGGGGTGCCCAGGCTAGCCGTGTGGCTCGCTCGTTGCTAACGGTCGACGATCGTGTTGTTGATCACGCTGCCCAACGAGTCCGCCTAGGCAAGCCTGAGCATCAAGATCCAACCCCACGTCTGCCGCCTCAAGGGCCTGCGAAGAAGCTCTACACATGCTCGAAATCCCCCCAACGATTTGGCTCTCGCGTAGCATGCATCATCGTTAGCTTCGCCGCCCACACTGTCGAGTTTGTCTAGCCATATCCCAGCTCATTATCCCACGATTATTCTCGCTTCATTGCCCTCGTTTTTCCAACCGATGAGGCCTTGGAAGTAGGGGTGCCCAGGCTGGCCGTGTGGCTCGCTCGTTGCTAACGGCCTGCGCTGCGCAACGAGTCCTCCTAGGCAAGCCTGGGCATCGGGATCCAGTCCAGCGTCAGTCGCCTTGAAGGCCTGCGATGAAGCTCTCCGCATGCTCGAAATCCCCCCAATGATTTCGCCCTCGCGTAGCATGCATCATCGTTAGATTCGCCGCCCACACCATCGAGCTTGTCTAGCCACATCCCAGCTCATTATCCCACGGTTATTCTCGTTTCGTTACCCACGTTTTTGCCACCAATGAGGCGTTGGCAGCAGGGGTGCCTAGCCTGGCCGTGTGGCTCGCTCGTTGCTAACAGTCGATGATCGTGTCATCGATCGCACTGCTCAACGAGTCTGCCTAGGCAAGCCTGAGCATCAAGATCCAACCCCACGTCTTTCGCCTTGAGGGCCTACGACAAAGTACTCCGCATGCACGAAATCCCCCCAACGATTTGGCCCTCACGTAGCTTGCATCATCGTTAGCTTCGCCGCCCACACCATCGAGCTTGTCTAGCCACATCCCAGCTCATTATCCCATGATTATTCTCGCTTCATTGCCCACGTTTTTGCCACCGATGAGGCCTTGGAAGCAGGGGTGCCCTGACTGGCCATGTGGCTCGCTCGGTGCTAACGGCCAACGATCATGTCGTTGATCACGCTGCCCAATAAGTCCGCCTAGGCAAGCCTGAGCGTCGATATCCAACCCCACGTCTATCACCTCAAGGGCCTGCGACGAAGCACTCCGCATGCTCAAAATCCCCCCAATGATTTGGCCCTCACGTAGCTTGGATCATCGTTAGCTTCGCCGCTCACACTATCGAGCCTGTCTAGCCACATCCCAGCTCATTATCCCACGATTATTCTCGCTTCGTTACCCACATTTTTTCCACCAATGAGGTGTTGGCAGCAGGGGTGCCCAGGCTGGAAGTGTGGCTCGCTTGTTGCTAATGGCCGATGATCGTGTCGTCGGTCACACAGCACAACGAGTCCACCTAGGCAAGCCTGAGCGTCGAGATCCAACCCTACGTCTGCCGCCTCGAGGGCCTGCGACGAAGCACTCTGCATGCCCGAAATCCCCCCAATAATTTGGCCATCATGTAGCATGCATCATTGTTAGCTTTGCCGCCCACAACATCGAGCTTGTCTAGCCATATCCCAGCTTATTATCCTACAATTATTCTTGCGTTGTTGCCCACGTTTTTCCCACCGATGAGGCCTTGGCAGCAGGGGTGCGATGGCTGGCCGTGTGACTCGCTCATTGCTAACGGCCAACGATCATATCATTGATCGCACTGCGCAATGAGTCCTCCTAGGCAAGCCCACGTCTGCCGCTTCGAAGGCCTGCGATGAAGCACTCCGTATTCTCGAAATCCCCCCAACGATTTGGGCCTTACGTAGCTTGCATCATCGTTAACTTCGCCGCCCATACCATCGACCTTGTCTATCCACATCCTAGCTCATTATCCCATGATTATTCTCGCTTCGTTGCCCACATTTTTGCCACCAGTGAGGCCTCAGCAGCAGGGGTGCCCAGGCTAGCCGTGTGGCTCGCTCGTTGCTAACGGTCGACGATCGTGTTGTTGATCACACTGCCCAACGATTTCGCCTAGGCAAGCCTGAGCATCAAGATCCAACCCCACGTCTGCCGCCTCAAGGGCCTGCGAAGAAGCTCTACACATGCTCGAAATCCCCCCAACGATTTGGCTCTCGCGTAGCATGCATCATCGTTAGCTTTGCCGCCCACACTGTCGAGTTTGTCTAGCCACATCCCAGCTCATTATCCCACGATTATTCTCGCTTCATTGCCCTCGTTTTTCCCACCGATGAGGCCTTGGAAGTAGGGGTGCCCAGGCTGGCCGTGTGGCTCGCTCGTTGCTAACGGCCTGCGCTGCGCAACGAGTCCTCCTAGGCAAGCCTGGGCATCGGGATCCAGTCCAGCGTCAGTCGCCTTGAAGGCCTGCGATGAAGCACTCCGCATGCTCGAAATCCCCCTTGTGATTTAGCCCTCGCGTAGCATGCATCATCGTTAGCTTCGCCGCCCACACCATCGAGCTTGTCTAGCCACATTTCAGCTCATTATCCTACGATTATTCTCGCTTCGTTGCCCACGTTTTTCCCACCGATGAGGCCTTGGCAGCAAAGATGCCCAGGCTGGCCGTGTGGCTCGCTCTTTGCTAACGACCAACGATCGTGTCATCGATTGCGCTGCGCAACGAGTCCGCCTAGGCAAGCCTGAGCGTCGAGATCCAACCCCACGTCTGTCACCTCGAGGGCCTGCGACGATGCACTCCGCAAGCTCGAAATCAGCCCAACGATTTGGCCCTCACGTACCATGCATCATCGAGCTTGTCTAGCCAAATCTCAGCTCATTATCCCACGATTTTTCTCGCTTCATTGCCCACGTTTTCAAAACCAATGAGGACTTGGCAGCAGGGGTGCCCAAGCTGTCCGTGTGGCTCGCTCGTTGCTAACGGCCGACGATCATGTCGTTGATCGCGCTGCCCAATGAGTACGCCTAGGGAAGCCTGAGCGTCGAGATCCAACCCCACGTCTGCCACCTCGAGGGCCTGCGACAATGCACCACGCATGCTCGAAATCCCCTCAACGATTTGGCCCTCACGTAACATGCATCATTGTTAGCTTTGCCGCTCACAACATCGACCTTGTCTAGCCTCATTCCAGCTCGTTATCCTACGATTATTCTCACTTCGTTGCCCTCGTTTTTCCCACCGATGAGGCCTTGGAAGCAAGGGTGCCCAGGCTAGCCGTGTGGCTCGCTCATTGCTAACGGCCAACGATCGTGTCGTCGATCGCACTGCGCAATGAGTCTGCCTAGGCAAGCTTGAGCATTGAGATCCAACCCCACGTCTGCCGTCTCATTGTGCTGCGACGAAGAACTCCGCATGCTCGAAATCCCCCCAAAGATTTGGCCCTCGCGTAGCATGCATCATCGTTAACTACGCCGCCCACACCATCGAGCTTGTCTAGCCACATTCTAGCTCATTATCCTACGATTATTCTCGCTTCGTTGCCCACGTTTTTCCCACCAATGAGGCCTTGGCGGCAAGGGTGCCCAGGCTGGCCGTGTGGCTCGCTTGTTGCTAACAGCCGACGATCGTGTCTTCGATCGCGCTGTGCAACGAGTCTGCCTAGGCAAGCCTGAGCGTAGAGATCTAACCCCACGTCTGCCGCCTCAAGGGCCTGCGAAAAAGCCTTCCGCATGCTCGACATCCCCCCAACGATTTGGCCCTTGCGTAGCATGCATCATCGTTAGCTTCGCCGCCCACACCATCGAGCTTGTCTAGCCACATCCCAGCTCATTATCCTACGATTACTCTCACTTCGTTGCCCACGTTTTTCGCACCGATGAGGCCTTGGCAGCAGGGGTGCCCACGCTGGCCGTGTGGCTTGCTCGTTGCTAACGGTCGACGATCGTGTCGTCGATCGCATTGGGCAACGAGTCCGCCTAGGCAAGCCTAAGCGTCGAGATCCAACCCCACGTCTGCCGCATCGAGGGCCTATGATGAAGCACTTCACATGCTCGAAATCCCCCCAATAATTTGGCCTTCACGTAGCATGCATCATCGTTAGCCTCGCCCCCCACACCATCCAGCTTGTCTAGCCACATCCCAGCTCATTATCCCACGATTATTCTCGCTTCGTTGCCCACGTTTTTCCCACTGATGAGGCCTTGGTAGCAGGGGTGCCCAGGCTGGCCATGTGGCTCCCTCGTTGCTAACGGCCGACGATCGAGTCTTCGATTGCGCTGTGCAACGAGTCCGCCTAGGCAAGCCTGAGCGTCAAGATCCAACCCCACGTCTGCCGCCTCAAGGGCCTGCGAAGAAGCTCTACGCATGCTCGAAATCCCCCCAACGATTTGGCTCTCGCGTAGCATGCATCATTGTTTACTTCGCCGCCCACAACATCGAGCTTGTCTAGCCACATCCCAGCTCATTATCCTACAATTATTCTCACTTTGTTGCCCACGTTTTTCCCACCGATGAGGCCTTGGCAGCAGGGGTCCCCAAGATGGCCGTGTGGCTCGCTCGTTGCTAACAGCCGATGAATGTGTCGTCGATCGTGCTGCGCAATGAGTCCGCCAAGGCAAGCCTGAGCGTCGAGATCCAACCCCACATCTGCCGCCTCGAGGGCCTGCGACGAAGCACTCTGCATGCTTGAAATCCCCCCAAAAATTTGGCCCTCACGTAGCATGCATCATCGTTAGCTTCGCCGCCCACACCATCGAGCTTGTCTAGCCACATCCCAGCTCATTATCCCACGATTATTCTCGCATCGTTACCCACATTTTTCCCACCGATGAGACCTTGGCAGCAGGGGTACCCAGGCTGGCCGTGTGGCTCGCTCGTTGCTAACGGCTGATGATCATGTCGTCAATCGCGCTGCGCAACCAGTCCGCCTAAGCAAGCCTGACCGTCGAGATCCAACCCTACGTCAGCCACCTCGAGGGCTAGCGATGAAGCACATCGCATGCTCGAAGTCCCCCCAATAATTTGGTCTTCACGTAGCATGCATCATCGTTAGCTTCGCTGCCCACACCATCGATCTTGTCTAGCCACATCCAAGATAATTATCCCATGATTATTCTCGCTTCGTTGCCAACATTTTTCCCACTGATAAGGCCTTCGCAGCAGGGGTGCCCAGGCTGGCCGTGTGGCTCGCACGTTGCTAACGGCCGACGATCGTGTCGTCGATCGCGCTGCGCAACGAGTCCACCTAGGCAAGCCTGACCGTCGAGATCCAACCCCACGTCTGCCGCCTCGAGGGCCTGCGACGAAGCACTCCACATGCTCGAAATCCCCCCAATAATTTGGCCCTCACGTAGCATGCATCGTCGTTAGCATCGCCACCCACACCATCGAGCTTGTCTAGCCACATCCCAGCTCATTATCCTACGATTATTCTCACTTTGTTGACCACGTTTTTTCGACCGATGAGGCCTTTGCAGCAGGGATCCCCAAGCTGGCCGTGTGGCTCGCTCGTTGCTAACGGCCGACGAATGTGTCGTCGATCATGCTGCGCAACGAGTCCGCCAAGGCAAGCCTGAGCGTCGAGATCCAACCCCACATCTGCCGCCACGAGGGCCTGCGATGAAGCACTCCGTATGCTGGAAATCCCCCCAACAATTTGGCCCTCACGTAGCATGCATCATCGTGAGCTTCGCCGCCCACACCATCGAGCTTGTCTAGCCACATCCAAGCTCATTATCCCACGATTATTCTGGCTTCGTTGCCCATGTTTTTTCCCACCGATGAGGCCTTTGCAGTAGGGGTGCCCAGGCAGGTCGTGTGGCTCGCTCGTTGCTAACGGACGACGATAGTGTCGTCGATCAGGTTGTACAACGAGTCCTCCTAGGCAAGCCGGAGCGTCGAGATCAAACCCCACGTCTGTCGCCTCGAGGGCCTGCGATGAAGCACTACGCATGCTCGAAATCCCCCCAACAATTTGGCCCTCACGTAGCATGCATCATTGTTTGCTTCGCCGCCCACAACATCGAGCTTGTCTAGCCATATCCCAGCTTATTATCCTACGATTATTCTCGCTTTGTTTCTCACGTTTTTCCCACCGATGAGGCCTTGGCAGCAGGGGTCCCCAAGCTGGCCGTGTGGCTCGCTCGTTGCTAACGGCCGACGAAAGTGTCGTCGATCGTGCTGCGCAACGAGTCTGCAAAGGCAAGCCTGAGCGTCGAGATCCAACCGCACATCTGCCACCTCGAGGGCTTACGACGAAGCACTCCGCATGCTCGAGATCCCCCCAACAATTTTGCCCTCGCCTCGCATGCATCATCGTTAGCTTCATCGCCCACACCATCGAGCTTGTCTAGCCACATCTCAGCTCATTATCCCACGATTATTCTCGCTTCGTTGCCCACGTTTTTCCAACCGATGAGGCCTTGGCAGCAGGGGTGCCCAGGCTGGCCGTGTGGCTCGCTCATTGCTAACAGTCAACGATCGTGTCGTCGATCGCGCTGCGCAATAAGTCCGCCTAGGCAAGCCTGAGTGTCGGGATCCAACCTCTCGTCTGTCGCCTAGAGGGCCCACGACGAAGAACTCTGCAGACTCGAAATCCCCCCAACGATTTGGCCCTCATGTAGCTTGCATCATCGTTTGCTTCGCCGCCCACACCATCGAGCTTGTCTAGCCACATCCCAGCTCATTATCACACGATTATTCTCGCTTTGTTGCCCACGTTTTTCCCACCGATGAGGCCTTAGCAGTACGGGTGCCCAGGCTGGCCGTGTGGCTCGCTCGTTGCTAACGGCCAACGATCGTGTCATCGATCGTGCTGCGCAACGAGTCCGCCTAGGCAAGCCTGAGCGTCGATATCCAACCCCACCTCTGCCGCCTCGAGGGTGTGCGACGAAGCACTCCGCATGCTCAAAATCCCCCCAACAATTTGGCCCTCACGTAGCATGCATCTTCGTTAGCTTCGCCGCCCACACCATCGAGCTTGTCTAGCCACATCCCAGCTTATTATCCCATGATTATTCTCGCTTCGTTGCCCACTTTTTTCCCACCAATGAGGCCTTGGCAGCAGGGTAGCCCAGGCTGGCCGTGTGGCTCGCTCATTGCTAACAGCCAACGATCGTGTCGTCGATCGTACTGCACAACGAGTCTGCCTAGGCAAGCCTGAGCATTGAGATCCAACCCCACGTCTGCCGTCTCATCGGCCTGTGATGAAGCACTCCGCATGCTCGAAATCCCCCCAATAATTTGGCCCTCACGAAGCATGCATCATCGTTAGCTTCGCCGCCCACACCATCGAGCTTCTCTAGCCACATCCCAGCTCATTATCTTACATTTATTCTTGCTTCGTTGCCCACGTTTTTCCCACCGATGAGGCCTTGGCTGCAGGGGTGCCAAAGCTGGCCGTGTGGCTCGCTCATTGCTAACGGCTAGTGATCGTGATGTCGATCACGCTGCACAATGAGTTCGCCTAGACAAGCCTGAGCGTCGAGATCCAACTCCACGTCTGCCGCCTCAAGGGCCTGCGACGAAGCACTCCGCATGCTCGAAATCCCCCCAATGATTGCGCCATCGCGTAGCATGGATCATCGTTAGATTCGCCGCCCACACCATCGAGCTTGTCTAGCCACATCCCAGCTCATTATCCCACGATTATTCTCGTTTCTTTACCCACGTTTTTGCCACCAATGAGGCGTTGGCAGCAGGGGTGCCTAGCCTGGCCGTGTGGCTCGCTCGTTGCTAACAGTCGACGATCGTGTCATCGATCGCACTGCTCAACGAGTCTGCCTAGGCAAGCCTGAGCATCAAGATCCAACCCCACGTCTTCCGCCTTGAGGGCCTACGACAAAGCACTCCGCATGCACGAAATCCCCCCAACGATTTGGCCCTCACGTAGCTTGCATCATCGTTAGCTTCGCCGCCCACACCATCGAGCTTGTCTAGCCACATCCCAGCTCATTATCCCATGATTATTCTCGCTTCATTGCCCACGTTTTTGCCACCGATGAGGCCTTGGAAGCAGGGGTGCCCTGGCTGGCCATGTGGCTCGCTCGGTGCTAACGGCCAACGATCATGTCGTTGATCACGCTGCCCAATAAGTCCGCCTAGGCAAGCCTGAGCGTCGATATCCAACCCCACGTCTATCACCTCAAGGGCCTGCGACGAAGCACTCAGCATGCTCAAGATCCCCCCAATGATTTGGCCCTCACGTAGCTTGGATCATCGTTAGCTTCGCCGCTCACACTATCGAGCCTGTCTAGCCACATCCCAGCTCATTATCCCACGATTATTCTCGCTTCGTTACCCACATTTTTTCCACCAATGAGGTGTTGGCAGCAAGGGTGCCCAGGCTGGAAGTGTGGCTCGCTTGTTGCTAATGGCCGATGATCGTGTCGTCGGTCACACTGCACAACGAGTCCACCTAGGCAAGCCTGAGCGTCGAGATCCAACCCTACGTCTGCCGCCTCGAGGGCCTGCGACGAAGCACTCTGCATGCCCGAAATCCCCCCAATAATTTGGCCCTCATGTAGCATGCATCATTGTTAGCTTTGCCGCCCACAACATCGAGCTTGTCTAGCCATATCCCAGCTTATTATCCTACAATTATTCTTGCGTTGTTGCCCACGTTTTTCCCACCGATGAGGCCTTGGCAGCAGGGGTGCGATGGCTGGCCGTGTGACTCGCTCATTGCTAACGGCCAACGATCATATCATCGATCGCACTGCGCAATGAGTCCTCCTAGGCAAGCCTGAGCGTCGAGATCCAACCCCACGTCTGCCGCTTCGAAGGCCTACGATGAAGCACTCCATATTCTCGAAATCCCCCCAATGATTTGGCCCTTACGTAGCTTGCATCATCGTTAGCTTCGCCGCCCATACCATCGACCTTGTCTATCCACATCCTAGCTCATTATCCCATGATTATTCTCGCTTCGTTGCCCACATTTTTGCCACCGGTGAGGCCTCGGCAGCAGGGGTGCCCAGGCTAGCCGTGTGGCTCGCTCGTTGCTAACGGTCGACGATCGTGTTGTTGATCACGCTGCCCAACGAGTCCGCCTAGGCAAGCCTGAGCATCAAGATCCAACCCCACGTCTGTCGCCTCAAGGGCCTGCGAAGAAGCTCTACACATGCTCGAAATCCCCCCAACGATTTGGCTCTCGCGTAGCATGCATCATCGTTAGCTTCGCCGCCCACACTGTCGAGTTTGTCTAGCCATATCCCAGCTCATTATCCCATGATTATTCTCGCTTCATTGCCCTCGTTTTTCCAACCGATGAGGCCTTGGAAGTAGGGGTGCCCAGGCTGGCCGTGTGGCTCGCTCGTTGCTAACGGCCTGCGCTGCGCAACGAGTCCTCCTAGGCAAGCCTGGGCATCGGGATCCAGTCCAGCGTCAGTCGCCTTGAAGGCCTGCGATGAAGCACTCCGCATGCTCGAAATCCCCCTTGTGATTTAGCCCTCGCGTAGCATGCATCATCGTTAGCTTCGCCGCCCACACCATCGAGCTTGTCTAGCCACATTTCAGCTCATTATCCTACGATTATTCTCGCTTCGTTGCCCACGTTTTTCCCACCGATGAGGCCTTGGCAGCAAAGATGCCCAGGCTGGCCGTGTGGCTCGCTCTTTGCTAACGACCAACGATCGTGTCATCGATTGCGCTGCGCAACGAGTCCGCCTAGGCAAGCCTGAGCGTCGAGATCCAACCCTACGTCTGTCACC
Source organism: Moringa oleifera (assembly GCA_021397835.1). Lineage (NCBI taxonomy): Eukaryota > Viridiplantae > Streptophyta > Magnoliopsida > Brassicales > Moringaceae > Moringa > Moringa oleifera. The sequence goes on along the minus strand of JAJFZO010000885.1, from coordinate 1,046,551 downwards.
TCGAGGGCCTACGACGATGCACTCCGCAAGCTCGAAATCCCCCCAACGATTTGGCCCTCACGTACCATGCATCATCGAGCTTGTCTAGCCAAATCTCAGCTCATTATCCCACGATTTTTTTGGCTTCATTGCCCACGTTTTCAAAACCAATGAGGCCTTGGCAGCAGGGGTGCCCAAGCTGTCCGTGTGGCTTGCTCGTTGCTAACGGCCGACGATCGTGTCGTTGATCGCGCTGCCCAACGAGGACGCCTAGGGAAGCCTGAGCGTCGAGATCCAACCCCACGTCTGCCACCTCGAGGGCCTGCGACAATGCACCACGCATGCTCGAAATCCCCCCAACGATTTGGCCCTCACGTAACATGCATCATTGTTAGCTTTGCCGCTCACAACATCGACCTTGTCTAGCCTCATTCCAGCTCGTTATCCTACGATTATTCTCACTTCGTTGCCCTTATTTTTCTCACCGATGAGGCCTTGGAAGCAAGGGTGCCCAGGCTAGCCGTGTGGCTTGCTCATTGCTAACGGCCAACAATCGTGTCGTCGATCGCGCTGCGCAACGAGTCTGCCTAGAAAAGCCTGAGCATTGAGATCCAACCCCACGTCTGCCGTCTCATCGTCCTGCGACGAAGAACTCCGCATGCTCGAAATCCCCCCAAAGATTTGGCCCTCGCGTAGCATGCATCATCGTTAGCTACGCCGCCCACACCATCGAGCTTGTCTAGCCACATTCTAGCTCATTATCCTACGATTATTCTCGCTTCGTTGCCCATGTTTTTCCCACTGATGAGGCCTTGGCGGCAAGGGTGCCCAGGTTGGCCGTGTGGCTCGCTTGTTGCTAACAGCCGACGATCGTGTCTTCGATCGCGCTGTGCAACGAGTCTGCCTAGGCAAGCCTGAGCGACGAGATCTAACCCCACGTCTACCACCTCAAGGGCCTGCGAAAAAGCCCTCCGCATGCTCGAAATCCCCCCAACGATTTGGCCATCGCGTAGCATGCATCATCGTTAGCTTTGCCGCCCATACCATCGAGCTTGTCTAGCCACATCCCAGCTCATTATCCTACGATTACTCTCGCTTCGTTGTCCACGTTTTTCGCACCGATGAGGCCTTGGCAGCAGGGGTGCCCACGCTGGCCGTGTGGCTTGCTCGTTGCTAACGGTCGACGATCGTGTCGTCGATCGCATTGGGCAACGAGTCCGCCTAGGCAAGCCTAAGCGTCGAGATCCAACCCCACGTCTGCCGCATCGAGGGCCTATGATGAAGCACTTCACATGCTCGAAATCCCCCCAATAATTTGGCCTTCACGTAGCATGCATCATCGTTAGCCTCGCCCCCCACACCATCCAGCTTGTCTAGCCACATCCCAGCTCATTATCCCACGATTATTCTCGCTTCGTTGCCCACGTTTTTCCCACTGATGAGGCCTTGGCAGCAGGGGTGCCCAAACTGGCCATGTGGCTCCCTCGTTGCTAACGGCCGACGATCGAGTCTTCGATTGCGCTGTGCAACGAGTCCGCCTAGGCAAGCCTGAGCGTCAAGATCCAACCCCACATCTGCCGCCTCAAGGGCCTGCGAAGAAGCTCTACGCATGCTCGAAATCCCCCCAATGATTTGGCTCTCGCATAGCATGCATCATTGTTTACTTCGCCGCCCACAACATCGAGCTTGTCTAGCCACATCCCAACTCATTATCCTACAATTATTCTCGCTTTGTTGCCCACGTTTTTCCCACCGATGAGGCCTTGGCAGCAGGGGTCCCCAAGATGGCCGTGTGGCTCGCTCGTTGCTAACAGCCGATGAATGTGTCGTCAATCGTGCTGCGCAACGAGTCCGCCAAGGCAAGCCTGAGCGTCGAGATCCAACCCCACATCTGCCGCCTCGAGGGCCTGCGACAAAGCACTCTGCATGCTTGAAATCCCCCCAAAAATTTGGCCCTCACGTAGCATGCATCATCGTTAGCTTCGCCGCCCACACCATCGAGCTTGTCTAGCCACATCCCAGCTCATTATCCCACGATTATTCTCGCATCGTTACCCACATTTTTCCCACCGATGAGACCTTGGCAGCAGGGGTACCCAGGCTGGCCGTGTGGCTCGCTCGTTGCTAACGGTTGATGATCATGTCGTCAATCGCGCTACGCAACCAGTCCGCCTAAGCAAGCCTGACCGTCGAGATCCAACCCTACGTCAGCCACCTCGAGGGCTAGCGATGAAGCACATCGCATGCTCGAAGTCCCCCCAATAATTTTGTCTTCACGTAGCATGCATCATCGTTAGCTTCGCTGCCCACACCATCGATCTTGTCTAGCCACATCCAAGATAATTATCCCATGATTATTCTCGCTTCGTTGCCAACATTTTTCCCACTGATAAGGCCTTTGCAGCAGGGGTGCCCAGGCTGCCCGTGTGGCTCGCACGTTGCTAACGGCCGACGATCGTGTCGTCGATCGCGCTGCGCAACGAGTCCACCTAGGCAAGCCTGAGCGTCGAGATCCAACCCCACGTCTGCCGCCTCGAGGGCCTGCGACGAAGCACTCCACATGCTCGAAATCCCCCCAACAATTTGGCCCTCACGTAGCATGCATCGTCGTTAGCATCGCCGCCCACACCATCGAGCTTGTCTAGCCACATCCCAGCTCATTATCCTACGATTATTCTCGCTTTGTTACCCACGTTTTTCCGACCGATGAGGCCTTTGCAGCAGGGATCCCCAAGCTGGCCGTGTGGCTCGCTCGTTGCTAACGGCCGACGAATGTGTCGTCGATCATGCTGCGCAACGAGTCCGCCAAGGCAAGCCTGAGCGTCGAGATCCAACCCCACATCTGCTGCCACGAGGGCCTGCGACGAAGCACTCCGTATGCTGGAAATCCCCCCAACAATTTGGCCCTCACGTAGCATGCATCATCGTGAGCTTCGCCGCCCATACCATCGAGCTTGTCTAGCCACATCCAAGCTCATTATCCCACGATTATTCTGGCTTCGTTGCCCATGTTTTTTCCCACCGATGAGGCCTTTGCAGTAGGGGTGCCCAGGCAGGCCGTGTGGCTCGCTCGTTGCTAACGGACGACGATAGTGTCGTCGATCAGGTTGTACAACGAGTCCTCCTAGGCAAGCCGGAGCGTCGAGATCAAACCCCACGTCTGTCGCCTCGAGGGCCTACGATGAAGCACTACGCATGCTCGAAATCCCCCCAACAATTTGGCCCTCACGTAGCATGCATCATTGTTTGCTTCGCCGCCCACAACATCGAGCTTGTCTAGCCATATCCCAGCTTATTATCCTACGATTATTCTCGCTTTGTTTCTCACGTTTTTCCCACCGATGAGGCCTTGGCAGCAGGGGTCCCCAAGCTGGCCGTGTGGCTCGCTCGTTGCTAACGGCCGACGAAAGTGTCGTCGATCGTGCTGCGCAACGAGTCTGCAAAGGCAAGCCTGAGCGTCGAGATCAAACCGCACATCTGCCACCTCGAGGGCTTACGACGAAGCACTCCGCATGCTCGAGATCCCCCCAACAATTTTGCCCTCACCTCGCATGCATCGTCGTTAGCTTCGTCACCCACACCATCGAGCTTGTCTACCCACATCCTAGCTCATTATCCCACAATTATTCTCGCTACGCTACGTTGCCCACGTTTTTCCCACCGATGCGGCCTTCGCAGCAGGGGTGCCCAGGCTGGCCATGTGGCTCGCTCGTTGCTAACGGCCGACGATCGTGTCGTCGATCGCGCTGCGCAACGAGTCCGCCTAGGCAAGCCTGAGCATCGAGATCCAACCCCACGTTTGCAACCTCGAGGGCCTGCGACGAAGCACTCCGCATGCTCGAAATCCCCCCAACGATTTGGCCCTCACGTAGCATGCATCGTCGTTAGCATCGCCGCCCACACCATCGAGCTTGTCTAGCCACATCCCAGCTCATTATCCTACGATTATTCTCGCTTTGTTGCCCACGTTTTTCCCACTGATGAGGCCTTGGCAGCAGGGGTCCCAAAGTCGGCCGTGTGGCTCGCTCATTGCTAACGGTCGTCGAATGTGTCGTCGATCGTGCTGCGCAACGAGTCCGCCAAGGCAAGCCTGAGCGTCGAGATCCAACCCCACATCTGCCACCTCGAGAGCCTGCGACGAAGAACTCCGCATGCTCAAAATTCCCCCAATAATTTGGCCCTCACGTAGCTTGCATCATCGTGAGCTTCGCCGCCCACACCATCGAGCTTGTCTAGCCACATCCCAGCTCATTATCCCACGATTATTCTGGCTTCGTTGCCCATGTGTTTTCCCACCGATGAGGCCTTTGCAGTAGGGGTGCCCAGGCTGGTCGTGTGGCTCGCTCGTTGCTAACGGACGATGATAGTGTCGTCGATCACGTTGCACAATGAGTCCTCCTAGGCAAGCCGGAGCGTCGAGATCAAACCCCACGTCTGTCGCCTCGAGGGCCTGCGATGAAGCACTACGCATGCTCGAAATCCCCCCAACAATTTGGCCCTCACGTAGCATGCATCATTGTTTGCTTCGCCGCCCACAACATCGAGCTTGTCTAGCCACATCCCAGCTCATTATCCTACGATTATTCTCCCTTTGTTGCCCCTGTTTTTTCCACCGATGAGGCCTTGGAAGCAAGGGTGCCCAGGCTAGACGTGTGGCTCACTTATTGCTAACGGCCAACGATCGTGTCGTCGATCGCGCTGCGCAACGAGTCCGCCTAGGCAAGCCTGATCATTGAAATCCAACCCCACCTCTGCCGACTCGAGGGCCTACGACGAAGCACTCCTTATGCTCGAGATCCCCCCAACGATTTTGCACTCACCTCGCATGCATCATCGTTAGCTTCGTCGCCCACACCATCGAGCTTGTCTAGCCACATCCCAGCTCATTATCCCACGATTATTCTCACTTCATTGCCCACCTTTTTCCCACCGATGAGGCCTTGGCAGCAGGGGTGCCCAGGCTGGCCGTGTGGCTCACTCGTTGCTAACGGCCGATGATCGTGTCGTCGATCGAGCTGCACAACGAGTCCGCCTAGGCAAGCCTGAGCGTGGAGATCCAACCCCACGTCTGCCTCCTCGAAGGCCTGCGACGAAGCAATCCACATGCTCGAAATCCCCCCAACGATTTGGCCCTCACGTAGCATGCATCATCGTTAGCTTCGCCGCCCACACCATCGAGCTTGTCTAGCCACATTGTAGCTCATTATCCGACGATTATTCTCCCTCCGTTGCCCCTGTTTTTTCCACCGATGAGGCCTTGGAAGCAAGGGTGCCCAGGCTAGCCGTGTGGCTCGCTCATTGCTAACGGCCAACGATCGTGTCGTCGATCGCGCTGCGCAACGAGTCCGCCTAGGCAAGCCTGAGCATTGAGATCCAACCCCACCTCTGCCGTCTCATCGGCCTGCGACGAAGAACTCCGCATGCTCGAAATCCCCCCAATGATTTGGCCCTCGTGTAGCATGCATCATCGTTAGCTTCGCCGCCCACACCATCGAGCTTGTCTAGCCACATTCCAGCTCATTATCCTACGATTATTCTCGATTCGTTGCCCACATTTTTCCCATCGATGAGGCCTTGGCGGCAAGGGTGCCCAGGCTGGCCGTGTGGCTCGCTCATTGCTAACGGCCAACGATCGTGTCATCGATGGCGCTGCGCAACGAGTCCGCCTAGGCAAGCATGAGCGTCGAGATCCAACCCCACGTCTGCTGCCTCGAGGGCCTATGACGAAACATTCCGCATGCTCGAAATCCCCCCAACGATGTGGTCCTCACGTAGCATGCATCATCGTTAGCTTTGCCGCCCACACCATCGAGCTTGTCTAGCCACATCCCAGCTCATTATCCCACAATTATTCTCGTTTCGTTACCCACATTTTTGCCACCTATGAGGCATTGGCAGCAGGGGTGCCCAGGCTGGCCGTGTGGCTCGCTCGTTGCTAACGGTCGAGGATCGTGTTGTTGATCACGCTGCCCAACGAGTCCGCCTAGGCAAGCCTGAGCGTCGATATCCAACCCCACGTCTGCCGCCTTGAGGGCCTACGATGAAGCACTCCGCATGCTCGAAATCCCCCTAAAAATTTGGCCCTCATGTAGCATGCATCATCGTTTGCTTCGTCGCCCTCAACATCAAGCTTGTCTAGCCACATCCCAGTTAATTATCCCATGATTATTCTCGCTTCGTTACCCACATTTTTCACACCGATGAGGCCTTGGCAGCAGGGATGCTCGGGCTAGCCGTGTGGCTCGCTCGTTGCTAACGGCCGACGATCGTGTTGTTGATCGCGCTGCCCAATGAGTCCGCCTAGGCAAATCTGAGCGTCGATATCCAACCCCACGTCTGCCGCCTCGAGGGCCTGCGACGAAGCACTCCGCATGATCGAAATCCCCTCAACAATTTGGCCCTCACGTAGCATGCATCATCGTTAGCTTCGCTGCCCACACCATCGAGCATTTCTAGCCATATCCCAGCTCATTATCCCACCATTATTCTCGCTTCGTTGCCCACATTTTTCCCACCGATGAGGCCTTTGCAGTAGGGGGTCCCAAGTTGGCCGTGTGGCTCGCTCGTTGCTAACGACCGACGATAGTGTCGTCGATCCTGCTGCACAACGAGTCCACCTAGGCAAGCCTGAGCGTCGAGATCCAACCCCACGTTTGCCGCTTCGAGGGCCTGTGATGAAGCACTCCGTATGCTCGAAATCCCCCCAACAATTTGGCCCTCACGTAGCATGCATTATTGTTAGCTTTGCCGCCCACAACATCGAGCTTGTCTAGCCACATCCCAGCTCATTATCCTACAATTATTCTTGCTTCGTTGCCCACGTTTTTTCCCCCGATGAGGCCTTGGCTACAGGGGTGCCCAAGCTGGCCGTGTGGCTCGCTCATTGCTAACGGCCAACGATCGTGATATCGATCACGCTGCACAATGAGTTCGCCTTGACAAGCCTGAGCGTCGAGATCCAACTCCACGTCTGCCGCCTCAAGGGCCTACGATGAAGCACTCTGCATGCTCGAAATCCTCCAAATGATTTGGCCCACGCGTAGCATGCATCATCGTTAGATTCGCCGCCCACACCATCAAGCTTGTTTAGCCACATCCCAGCTCATTATCCCATGATTTTTCTCGTATCGTTACCCACATTTTTGCCACCAATGAGGCGTTGGCAGTAGTAGTGCCCAGCCTGGCCGTGTGGCTCGCTCGTTGCTAACAGTCGACGATTATGTCGTCGATCGCGCTGCGCAACGAGTCTGCCTAGGCAAGCCTAAGCATCGAGATCCAACCCCACGTCTGCCGCCTTGAGGGCCTACGATAAAGCACTCCGCATGCACGAAATCCCCCCAACGATTTGGCCCTCACGTAGCTAGCATCATCGTTAGCTTCGCCGCCCACACCATCGAGCTTGTCTAGCCACATCCCAGCTCATTATGCCACGATTATTCTAGCTTCATTGCCCACGTTTTTCCCATCGATGAGGCCTTAGCAGTATGGGTGCCCAGGCTAGCCGTGTGGCTCGCTCGTTGCTAACGGTCGACGATCGTGTCGTCGATCGCGTTGCGCAACGAGTCTGCCTAGGCAAGCCTGAGCGTCGATATCCAACCCCACGTTTGCCGCCTCGAGGGTGTGCGAGGAAGCACTCCGCATGCTCGAAATCCTCCCAACAATTTGTTCCTTACGTAGGATACATCTTCGTTAGCTTCGCCGCCCACACCATCGAGCTTGTCTAGCCACATCCCAGCTCATTATCCCACGATCATTCTCGTTTCATTACCCACATTTTTGCCACCAATGAGGCATTGGCAGCAGGGGTGCCCAGCCTGGCCGTGTGGCTCGCTCGTTGCTAACAGTCGATTATCGTGTCGTTGATCGCGCTGCGCAACGAGTCTGCCTAGGCAAGCCTGAGCATCGAGATCCAACCCCACGTCTGCCGCCTTGAGGGCCTACGACAAAGCACTCCGCATGCACGAAATCCCCCCAACGATTTGGCTCTCACGTAACTTGCATCATCGTTAGCTTTGCCGCCCACCCCATCGAGCTTGTCTAGCCACATCCCAGCTCATTGTCCCATGATTATTCTCGCTTCGTTGCCCACGTTTTTGCCACCGATAAGGCCTTGGTAGCAGGGGTGCCCAGGCTGGCCATGTGGCTCGCTCGTTGCTAACGACTGACGATCGTGTCGTTTATCGCGTTGCCCGTCTGCCGCCTCGAGGGTGTGCGAGGAAGCACTCCGCATGATCGAAATCCCCCCAAGAATTTGGCCCTCACGTAGCATGCATCATCGTTAGCTTCGCTGCCCACACCATCGAGCTTGTCTAGCCATATCCCAGCTCATTATCCCACCATTATTCTCGCTTCGTTGCCCACGTTTTTCCCACCGTTGAGGCCTTGGCAGTAAGGGGTCCCAAGTTGGCCGTGTGGCTCGCTCGTTGCTAACGGCCGATGATAGTGTCGTCGATCGTGCTGCACAACGAGTCCACCTAGGCAAGCCTGAGCGTCTAGATCCAACCCCACGTCTGCCGCTTCGAGGGCCTGCAATGAAGAACTCCGTATGCTCGAAATCCCCCCAACAATTTGTCCTTCACGTAGCATGCATTATTGTTAGCTTTGCTGCCCACAACATCGAGCTTGTCTAGCCACATCCCAGCTCATTATCCTACAATTATTCTTGCTTCGTTGCCCACGTTTTTCCCACCGATGAGGTCTTGGCTGCAGGGGTGCCCAAGCTGGCCGTGTGGCTCGCTCATTGCTAATGGCCAACGATCGTGGCGTCGATCACGCTGCACAATGAATTCTCCTAGACAAGCCTGAGCGTCGAGACCCAACTCCAAGTCTGCCGCCTCAAGGGCCTGCGATGAAGTACTCCGCATGATCAAAATCCCCCCAATGATTTGGCCCTCGCGTAGCATGCATCATCGTTAGATTCGCAGCCCACACCATCGAGCTTCTCTAGCCACAACCCAGCTCATTATCCCACGATTATTCTTGTTTCATTACCCACATTTATGCCACCAATGAGGCGTTGGCAGCAGGGGTGCCCAGCCTGGCCGTGGGGCTCGCTCGTTGATAACAGTCGACGATCGTGTCGTCGATCGCACTGCGCAACGAGTCTGCCTAGGCAAGCCTGAGCATCGAGATCCAACCCCACGTCTGCCGCCTTGAGGGCCTACGACAAAGCACTCCGCATGCACGAAATCCCCCCAACGATTTGGCCCTCACGTAGCTTGCATCATCGTTAGCTTCACCGCCCACACCATCGAGCTTGTCTAGCCACATCCTAGCTCATTATCCCATGATTATTCTCGCTTCGTTGCCCACGTTTTTGCCACCGATGAGGCCTTGGAAGCAGGGGTGCCCTGGCTGGCCGTGTGGCTCGCTTGGTGTTAACGGCCAACGATCATGTCGTTGATCACGCTGCCCAACGAGTCCGCCTAGGCAAGCTTGAGCGTCGATATCCAACCCCACGTTTATCGCCTCGAGGGCCTGCGACGAAGCACTTCACATGCTCGAAATCCCCCAAATGATTTGGCCCTCACGTAGCTTGCATCATCGTTAGCTTCGTCGCTCATACTATCGAGCCTGTCTAGCCACATCCCAGCTCATTATCTCATGATTATTCTCGCTTTGTTGCCCACGTTTTTGCCACCGATGAGGCCTTGGAAGCAGGGGTGCCCTGGCTGGCCGTGTGGCTCGCTCATTACTAACGGCCGACAAACGTGTTGTTGATCGCGCTGCCCAACGAGTCCGCCTAGGCAAGCCTGAGCGTCGATATCCAAGCCCACGTCTGTCGCCTCGAGGGCCTGCGATGAAGCGCTCCGCATGCTCGAAATCCCCCCAACAACTTGGTCCTCACGTAGCATGCATCATCGTTAGTTTCGCCGCCCACACCATCGAGCTGTTCTAGCCATATCCCAGCTCATTATCCCACCTTTATTCTCGCTTCATTGCCCACGTTTTTCCCACCAATGAGGCTTTGGCAGAAGGGGTGTCCAGCCTAGCCGTGTGGCTCGCTCATTGTTAACGGCTGACGATCGTGTCATCGATCACTCTGCGCAACGAGTCCGCATAGGCAAGCCTGAGTGTCGAGATCCAACCCCACGTCTGCCGCCTTGAGGGCCTGCGACGAAGCACTCCGCATGCTCGAAATCTCCCCAACGATTTGGCTCTCATGTAGCTTGCACCATCGTTAGCTTCGCCGCCCACACCATCGAGCTTGTCTAGCCACATCCCAGCTCATTATCCCATGATTATTCTCGCTTCGTTGCCCATGTTTTTGCCACGGATGAGGACTTGGCAGTAGGGGTGACCAGGCTGGCCGTGTGGCTCGCTCGTTGCTAACGGTCGATGATCGTGTTTTTGATCACGCTGCCCAACAAGTCCGCTTGGGCATGCCTGAGTGTCAATATCCAACCCAACGTCTGCCACCTCAAGGGCCTTCGACGAAGCACTCCGCATGCTCGAAATCCCCCCAAAAATTTGGCCCCCACGTAGCATGCATCATCGTTAGCTTCGCCGCCCACAACATCGAGCTTGTCTAGCCATATCCCAGCTCATTATCCTACCATTATTCTCGCTTCATTGCCCACATTTTTCCCACCAATGAGGCCTTGGCAGCAGGGGTGCCCAAGCTGGAAGTGTGGCTCGCTCGTTGCTAACGGTCGATGATCGAGTCGTCGATCACACTGCACAACGAGTCCACCTAGGCATGCCTGAGCGTCGAGATCCATCCCTACGTCTGCCACCTCGAGGGCCAGCGACGAAGCACTCTGCATGCCCGAAATCCCCCCAATAATTTGGCCCTCACGTAGCATGCATCATTGTTAGCTTTGCCGCCCACAACATCGAGGTTGTCTAGCCATATCCCAGCTTATTATCCTACGATTATTCTTGCTTTGTTGCCCACATTTTTCCCACTGATGAGGCCTTGGCAGCAGGGGTGCGATGGGTGGCCGTGTGACTCGCTCATTGCTAACGGCTAACGATCAAGTCATCGATCGCACTGCGCTACGAGTCCTCCTAGGCAAGCCTAAGCGTCGAGATCTAACCCCACGTCTGCCGCCTCGATGGCCTGCGATGAAGCACTCCGCACGCTTGAAATCCCCCCAACAATTTCACCCTCACGTAGCATGCATCATCATTAGTTTGCCCACACCATCGAGCTTGTCTAGCCACATCTCAGCTCATTATCCCACGATTATTCTCGCTTCGTTACCCACGTTTTTCCAACCGATGGGGCCTTGGCAGCAGGGGTGCCCAGGCTGGCCGTGTGGCTCACTCGTTGCTAATGGCCGACGATCGTGTCGTCGATCGCGCTACGCAACGAGTCCGCCTAGGTAAGCCTTAGCGTCGAGATCCAACCCCATGTTTGCCGCCTCGAGGGCCTGCCACGAAGCACTCTGCATTCTCGAAATCCCTCCAATGATTTGGACCTCACGTAGCATTTATCATCGTTAGCTTCGTCGCCCACACCATCGAGCTTATCTAGCCACATCCCAGCTCATTATCCCACGATTATTCTCGCTTCGTTGCCCACGTTTTCCCCAACAATGATGCCTTGGATGCAGGGGTGCCCAGGCTGGCCGTGTGGCTCCCTCGTTGCTAACGGCCGACGATCGTGTCTTCGATTGCTCTGCGCAACGAGTCCGCCTAGGCAAGCCTGAGCGTCAAGATCCAACCCCACGTCTGCAGCCTCAAGGGCCTGCGAAGAAGCTCTACGCATGCTCGAAATCCCCCCAACGATTTGGCTCTCGCGTAGCATGCATCATCGTTAGCTTCGCCGACCACACCGTCGAGTTTGTCTAGCCACATCTCAGCTCATTGTCCCACGATTATTCTCGCTTCATTGCCCTTGTTTTTCCCAACGATGAGGCCTTGGCAGTAGGGGTGCCCAGGCTGGCCGTGTGGCTCGCTCGTTGCTAACGACCGACGATCGTGTCGTCAATGCGCTGCGCAACGAGTCCTCCTAGGCAAGCCTAGGCATCGGGATCCAGCCCAGCGTCCGTCGCCTCGAAGGCCTGCGATGAAGCACTCCACATGCTCGAAATCTCCCCTGCGATTTAGCCCTCGCGTAGCATGCATCATCATTAGCTTCGCCGCCCACACGATCGAGCTTGTCTAGCCACATTTCAGCTCATTATCCTACGATTATTCTCGCTTCGTTGCCCACGTTTTTCCCACCGATGAGGCCTTGCCAGCAAGGGTGCCCAGGTTGGCCGTGTGGCTCGCTCTTTGCTAACGGCCAACGCTCGTGTCATCGATCGCGTTGCGCAACGAGTCCGCCTAGGCAAGCCTGAGCGTCGATATCCAACCCCACGTCTGCCACCTCGAGGGCCTGCGACGATGCACTCCGCAAGCTCGAAATCCCCCCAATGATTTGGCCCTCACGTACCATGCATCATCGAGCTTGTCTAGCCAAATCCCAGCTCATTATCCCACGATTTTTCTCGCTTTGTTGCCCATGTTTTTCCCACCAATGACGCCTTGGCAGCAGGGGTGCCCAGGCTGTCTGTGTGGCTCGCTCGTTGCTAACGGCCGACGATCGTGTCGTTGATTGCGCTGCCCAACGACTACGCCTAGGCAAGCCTTGGTATCGATATCCAACCCCACGTCTGCCACCTCGAGGGCCTGCGACGAGGCACTCCGCATGCTCGAAATCCCTCCAACGATGTGGCCCTCACGTAGCATGCATCATCGTTAGCTTCGCCGCCCACACCATTGAGCTTGTCTAGCCACATCCCAGCTTATTATCCCATGATTATTCTCGCTTCGTTGCCCACGTTTTTCCCACCTATGAGGCCTTGGCAGCAGGGTAGCCCAGGCTGGCCGTGTGGCTCGCTCATTGCTAACGGCCAACGATCGTGTCATCGATCGCGCTGTGCAACGACTCCGCCTAGGCAAGCCTGAGCATTGAGATCCAACCCCACGTCTGCCATCTCATCGGCCTGCGACGAAGCACTCCGCATGCTCGAAATCCCCCCAGTGATTTGGCCCTCGCGTAGCATGCATATCGTTAGATTCGCCACCCACACCATCGAGCTTATCTAGCCACATCCCAGCTCATTATCCCACGATTATTCTCGTTTCGTTACCCACATTTTTGCCACCTATGAGGAATTGGCAGCAGGGGTGCCCAGCCTGGCCGTGTGGCTCGCTCGTTGCTAATAGTCGACGATTGTGTCGTCGACAACGCTGCGCAACGAGTCTGCCTAGGCAAGCCTGAGCATCGAGATCCAACCTCACGTCTGCCGCCTTGAGGGCCTACAACAAAGCACTCCGCATGCACGGAATCCCCACAACAATTTGGCCCTCACGTAGCCTAGGCTGGCCGTGTGGCTCGCTCATTGCTAACGGCCAACGATCGTGTCGTCGATCGCACTGCGCAACGAGTCTGCCTAGGCAAGCCTGAGCATTGAGATCCAACCCCACGTCTACCGTCTCATCGGCCTGTGACGAAGCACTCCGCATGCTCGAAATGCCCCCAATGATTTGGCCCTCGCGAAGCATGCATCATCGTTAGCTTCGCCGCCCATACCATCGAGCTTCTCTAGCCACATTCCAGCTCATTATCCTCCAATTATTCTCACTTCATTGCCCATATTTTTTCCACTGATGAGGCCTTGGCAGCAAGGGTGCCCAAGCTGGCCGTGTGGCTCGCTCATTGCTAATGGCCAACGATCGTGTCATCTATCGCGCTACGCAACGAGTCCGCCTAGGCAAGCCTGAGCGTCAAGATCCAACCCCACGTTTTTGCCACCGATGAGGCCTTGGAAGCAGGGGTGCCCAGGCTGGCCGTGTGGCTCGCTCGTTGCTAACGGTCGACGATCGTGTTGTTGATCACGCTGCCCAACGAGTCCGCATAGGCAAGCCTGAGCGTCGATATCTAACCCCACGTCTGTGGCCTCGAGCGCCTGCGAGGAAGCACTCTACATGCTCGAAATCCCCCCAACAATTTGGCCCTCACGTAGCATGCATCATCGTTTGCTTCGTCGCCCTCAACATCGAGCTTGTCTAGCCACATCCCAGCTAATTATCTCATGATTATTTTCACTTCGTTACCCACATTTTTCACACCGATGAGGCCTTCGTAGCAGGGGTGCCCAGGCTGGCCGTGTGGCTCGCTCGTTGCTAACGGCCGATGATCGTGTTGTTGATCGCGCTGCTCAACGAGTCTGCCTAGGCAAACCTGAGCGTCGATATCCAACCCCACGTCTGCCGCCTCGAGGTCCTGCGACGAAGCACTCCGCATGCTCAAAATCCCCCCAACAACTTGGTCCTCACGTAGCATGCATCATCGTTAGCTTCGTCGCCCACACCATCGAGCTGTTCTAGCCATATCCCAGCTCATTATCCCACCTTTATTCTCGCTTCATTGCCCACGTTTTTCCCACCAATGAGGCTTTAGCAGCAGGGGTGCTAAGGCTGGCCGTGTGGCTCACTCATTGTTAACGGCTGACGATCGTGTCATCGATCACGCTGCGCAACGAGTCCACCTAGGCAAGCCTGAGCGTCGAGATCCAACCCCACGTCTGCCGCCTCGAGGGCCTGCGATGAAGCACTCCGCATGCTCGAAATCCCCCCAATGATTTGGCCCTCATGTAGCTTGCACCATCGTTAGCTTCGCCGCCCACACCATCGAGCTTGTCTAGCCACATCCCAGCTCATTATCCCATGATTATTCTCGCTTCGTTGCCCATGTTTTTGCCACCGATGAGGACTTGGCAGTAGGGGTGACCAGGCTGGCCGTGTGGCTCGCTCGTTGCTAACGGTCGATGATCGTGTTTTTGATCACGCTGCCTAACGAGTCCGCCTGGGCATGCCTGAGTGTCGATATCCAACCCCACGTCTGCCGCCTCGAGGGCGTTCGACGAAGCACTCCGCATGCTTGAAATCCCCCCAACAATTTGGCCCCCACGTAGCATGCATCATCGTTAGGTTCGCCGCCCACAACATCGAGCTTGTCTAGCCATATCCCAGCTCATTATCCCACCATTATTCTCGCTTCGTTGCCCACATTTTTCCCACCAAAGAGGCCTTGGTAGCAGGGGTGCCCAGGCTGGAAGTGTGGCTCGCTCGTTGCTAACGGCTGATGATCGAGTCGTCGGTCACACTGCACAACGAGTCCACCTGGGCATGCCTGAGCGTCGAGATCCAACCCTACGCCTGCCGCTTCGAGGGCCTGCGACGAAGCACTCTGCATGCCCGAAATCCCCCTAATAATTTGGCCTTCACGTAGCATGCATCATTGTTAGCTTTGCCGCCCACAACATCGAGCTTGTCTAGCCATATCCCAGCTTATTATCCTACCATTATTCTTGCTTTGTTGCCCACGTTTTTCCCACCGATGAGGCCTTGGCAGCAGGGGTGCGATGGCTGGCCGTGTGACTCGCTCATTGCTAACGGCCAATGATCTTGTCATCAATCGCACTGCGCTACGAGTCCTCCTAGGCAAGCCTGAGCGTCGAGATCTAACCCCACGTCTGCCGCCTCGACGGCCTGCGATGAAGCACTCCGCATGCTTGAAATCCCCCCAACAATTTCACCCTCACGTAGCATGCATCATCATTAGTTTGCCCACACCAGCGAGCTTGTCTAGCCACATCCAAGCTAATAATCCCACGATTATTCTCGCTTTATTACCCACGTTTTTCCCACCGATGAGGCCTTGGCAGCAGGGGTGCCCTGGCTGGCCGTGTGGCTCACTCGTTGCTAACGGTCAACGATCGCGTCATCGATCACGCTGCGCAACGAGTCTGCCTAGGCAAGCCTGAGCATCGAGATCCAACCCCACATCTGCCGCCTCGAGTACCTACGATGAAGCACTCCGCATGCTCAAAATCCCCCCAACGATTTGGCCCTCACGTAGCATGCATCATCGTTAGCTTCGTCACCCACACCATCGAGCTTGTCTAGCCACATCCCAGCTTATTATCCCACGATTATTCTCGCTTCGTTGCCCACGTTTTTCCCACCGATGAGGCCTTAGCAGTACGGGTGCCCAGGCTGGCCGTGTCGCTCGCTCGTTGCTAACGGTCGATGATTGTATTGTCGATCGCTCTGTGCAACGAGTCCGCCTAGGCAAGCCTGAGCATCGAGATCCAACCCCACGTCTGCCGCCTCGAGGGCCTATGATGAAGCACTCCGTATTCTCGAAATCCCCCCAACGATTTGGCCCTCACGTAGCTTGCATCATCGTTAGCTTCGTCGTCCACACCATCGACCTTGTCTAGCCACATCCTAGAACATTATCCCATGATTATTCTCGCTTCGTTGCCCACATTTTTGCCACCGATGAGGCCTCGGCAGGGGTGCCCAGGCTAGCCGTGTGGCTCGCTCGCTGCTAACGGTCGACGATCGTGTTGTTGATAGCGCTACCTAACGAGTCCGCCTAGGCAAGCCCGAGCGTCGATATCCAGTCCCACGTCTGCCGCCTCGAGCGCCTGCGAGGAAGCACTCCGCATGCTCGAAATCCCCCCAATAATTTGGCCCTCACATAGCATGCATCATCGTTAGCTTCGCCGCCCACACCATCGAGCTTGTCTAGCCAAATCCTAGCTCATTATCCAATGATTATTCTTACTTCGTTGCCGACGTTTTTCCCACTGATGAGGCCCTGGCAGCAGGGGTGCCCAGGCTGGCCATGTGGCTCCCTCGTTGCTAACGACCGACGATCGAGTCTTCGATTGCGCTGTGCAACGAGTCCGCCTAGGCAAGCCTGAGCGTTAAGATCCAACCCCATGTCTGCCGCCTCAAGGGCCTGCGAAGAAGCTCTACACATGCTCGAAATCCCCCCAATGATTTGGCTCTCGCGTAGAATGCATCATCGTTAGCTTCGCCGCCCATACCATCGAGTTTGTCTAGCCACATCCCAGCTCATTATCCCACGATTATTCTCGCTTCATTGCCCACGTTTTTCCCACCGATGAGGCCTTGGCAGTAGGGGTGCCCAGGCTGTCCGTGTGGCTCGCTCGTTGCTAACGGTCGACGATTGTGTCGTTGATCGCGCTGCCCAACGAGTACACCTAGGCAAGCCTGAGTGTCGATATCCAACCCCACGTCTGCTGCCTCGAGGACCTGCGATGAGGCACTCCGCATGCTCGAAATCCCCCCAACGATTTGGCCCTCACGTAACATGCATCATTGTTAGCTTCGCCGCCCACAACATCAACCTTGTCTAGCCACATTCTAGCTCATTATCCGACGATTATTCTCACTTCGTTGCCCCCGTTTTTTCCACCGATGAGGCCTTGGAAGCAAGGGTGCCCAGGCTAACCGTGTGGCTCGCTCATTGCTAACGGTCAACGATCGTGTCGTCGATCGCGCTGCGCAACAAGTCCGCCTAGGCAAGCCTGAGCATTGAGATCCAACCCCACCTCTGCCGTCTCATCGACCTGCGACGAAGAACTCCGCATGCTTGAAATCCCCCCAATGATTTGGCCCTCGCGTAGCATGCATCATCGTTAGCTTCGCCGCCTACACCATCGAGCTTGTCTAGCGACATTCCAGCTCATTATCCTACGATTATTCTCGCTTCGTTGCCCACGTTTTTCCCACCGATGAGGCCTTGGCGGCAAGGGTGCCCAGGCTGACCTTGTGGCTCGCTCATTGCTAACGGCCAATGATCGTGTCACCGATCGCGCTGCGCAACGAGTCCGCTTAGGCAAGCATGAGCGTCAAGATCCAACCCTACGTCTGCTGCCTCAAGGGCCTATGACAAAGCACTCCGCATGCTCGAAATCCCCCCAACGATGTGGCCCTCACGTAGCATGCATCATCGTTAGCTTCGCCGCCCACACCATTGAGCTTGTCTAGCCAAATCCCAGCTCATTGTCCCACGATTTTTCTCGCTTCGTTGCCCATGTTTTTTCCACCAATGAGGCCTTAGCAGTAGGCGTGCTCAGGCTGTCCGTGTGGCTCGCTCGTTGCTAACGGCTGATGATCGTGTCGTTGATCGCGCTGCCCAACGAGTCCGCCTAGGCAAGTCTGAGCGTCGATATCCAACCCCACGTCTGCCACCTCGAGCGCCTGCGAGGAAGCACTCCGCATGCTCGAAATCCCCCCAACAATTTGGCCCTCACGTAGCATGCATCATCGTTAGCTTCGCCGCCCACACCATTGAGCTTGTCTAGCCACATCCCAGCTTATTATCCCATGATTATTCTCGCTTCGTTGCCCACGTTTTTCCCACCAATGAGGCCTTGGCAGCAAGGTAGCCCAGGCTGGCCGTGTGGCTCGCTCATTGCTAATGGCCAACGATTATGTCGTCGATCGCGCTGCGCAACAAGTCCGCCTAGGCAAGCCTAAGCATTGAGATCCAACCCCACGTCTGCCGTCTCATCGGCCTGCGATGAAGCACTCCGCATGCTCGAAATCCCCCCAACGATTTAGCCCTCACGTAGCATGCATCATCGTTAGCTTCGCAGCCCACACCATCGAGCTTCTCTAGGCACATCCCAGCTCATTATCCCACGATTATTCTCGCTTCGTTGCCCTCGTTTTTCCCACTGATGAGGCCTTGGCAGTAGGGGTGCCCAGGCTGGGCGTGTGGCTCGCTTGTTGCTAACGATCGACGATCGTGTCATCGATGCGCTGTGCAACGAGTCCTCCTAGGCAAGCCTGGGCATTGTGATCCAGCCCAGCGTCCATCGCCTCGAAAGACTGCGATGAAGCACTCCGCATGCTAGAAATCCCCCTTGCGATTTGGCCCTTGCGTAGCATGCATCATCGTTATCCCACACTGTCGAGTTGGTCTTGCCACATCCCAGCTCATTATCCCACAATCTCTATCGTTTCGTTGCCCATGTTTTTCCCATCGATGAGGCCTTGGCAGCAGGGGTGTCACGCCTTGCCCTTGTTGGACATGTTGCTCGCTCGTTGCTAATGGCCGACAATTGTGTCGCCAATCGCGCTGCACGAAGAATCTGCCTAGGCAAGTCTAAGCGTCGGGATCCAACCCCTCGTCCACCGCCTCGAGAGCCTACGCTGAAGCACTCCGCATGCTCGAAATCCCCCTAACAATTTTGGCCTCACGTAGCATGCATCATCGTTAGCTTCACCGCCCACACCATCGACCTTGTCTAGCCATATCCCAGCTCATTATCCCACGATTCTTCTCGCTTCGTTACCCATGCTTTTCCCACCAATGAGGCCTTAGCAGCAGGGGTGCCCAGGCTGGCAGTGTGGCTCGCTCGTTACTAACGGCCGACGATCGTGTTGTCGATCGCGCTACGCAACCAGTCCACCTAGGCAAGCCTAAGCATTGAGATCCAACCCCATTTTTGCCGCCTCGAGGGCCTGCGACGAAGCATTTCGCATGCTCGAAATCACCCCAACAATTTGGCCCTCACGTAGATAGTATCATCGTTAGCTTCGCTGCCCACACTATCGAGCTTGTCTAGCCACATCCCAACTTATTATCCCATGATTATTCTCGATTCGTTGCCCACGTTTTTCCCACCAATGAGGCTTTGGCAGCAGGGTAGCCCAGGCTGACCGTGTGGCTCGCTCATTGCTAACGGCCAACGATCATGTCGTTGATCGCGCTGTGCAACGAGTCTACCTAGGCAAGCCTGAGCATTGAGATCCAACCCCACGTTTGCCGTCTCATCGGCCTGCGACGAAGCACTCCGCATGCTCGAAATCCCCTCAATGATTTGGCCCTCGCGTAGAATGCATTATCGTTAGCTTCGTCGCCCACACCATCGAGCTTGTCTAGCCACATTCTAGCTCATTATCCTACGATTATTCTCGCTTCGTTGCCGACGTTTTGCCCACTGATGAGGCCTTGGCAGCAAGGGTGCCCAGGCTTGCCGTGTGGCTCGCTCATTGCTAACGGTCAACGATCGTGTCATCGATCACGCTGCGCAACGAGTCTGCCTAGGCAAGCCTGAGCATCGAGATCCAACCCCACATCTGCCGCCTCGAGTGCCTACGATGAAGCACTCCGCATGCTCGAAATCCCCCCAACGATTTGGCCCTCACGTAGCATGCATCATCGTTAGCTTCGTCGCCCACACCATCAAGCTTGTCTAGCCACATCCCAGCTTATTATCCCACGATTATTCTCGCTTCGTTGCCCTCGTTTTTCCCATCGATGAGGCCTTGGTAGTAGGGGTGCCCAGGCTGGCCGTGTGGCTCGCTCGTTGCTAAAGGTCGACGATCGTGTAGTCGATGCGCTGCGCAATGAGTCCTCCTAGGGAAGCTTGGGCGTCGGGATCCAGCCCAGCATCCGTCGCCTCGAAGGCCTGCGATTAAGCCCTTCGCATTCTCGAAATCCCCCTTACGATTTGGCCCTCGCGTAGCATGCATCATCGTTAGCTTCGTCGCCCACACCGTCGAGTTGGTCTAGCCACATCCCAGCTCATTATCCCACAATCTCTCTCGTTTCGTTGCCCACATTTTTCCCATCGATGAGGCCTTAGCAGCAGGGGTTTCACGCCTTGCCCATGCTGGACGTGTTGCTCGCTCGTTGCTAATGGCCGACGATCGTGTCGCCTATTGCACTGCACAACGAGTCCGCCTAGGCAAGCCTAAGCGTCGGGATCTAACCCCACGTCAATCACCTTGAGAGCCTGGGATGAAGCACTCCGCATGCTCGAAATCCCCCCAACAATTTTGGCCTCACGTAGCATGCATCATCGTTAGCTTCGCCGCCCACACCATCGAGCTTGTCTAGCCATATCCCAGCTCATTATCCTACGATTATTCTCGCTTCGTTGCCCACGTTTTTCCCACCGATGAGGCCTTGGCAGCAGGGGTGCCCAGGCTGGCAGTGTGGCTCGCTCGTTGCTAACGGTCGACGATCGTGTCGTCGATCGCACTGCGCAACCAGTCCACCTAGGCAAGCCTGAGCGTCGAGATCCAACCCCACGTCTGCCGCCTTGAGGGCCTGCGACGAAGCACTCCGCATGCTCGATATCACCCCAACAATTTGGCCCTCACAAAGCATGCATCATCGTTAGCTTCGCCGCCCACGCCATCGAGCTTGTCTAGCCACATCCCAGCTTATTATCCCATGATTATTCTCGCTTCGTTGCCCACATTTTTTCCAACCAATGAGGCTTTGGCAGCAGGGTAGCCCAGGCTGTCCCTGTGGCTCGCTCATTGCTAACAGCCAACGATCGTGTCGTCGATCACGCTGCGCAATGAGTCTGCCTAGGCAAGCCTGAGCATTGAGATCCAACCCCACGTCTGCCGTCTCATAGGCCTCCGACGAAGCACTCCGCATGCTCAAAATCCCCCCAATGATTTGGCCTTCGCGTAGCATGCATCATCGTTAGCTTCACCGCCCACACCATCGAGCTTGTCTAGCCACATTCCAGATCATTATCCTACGATTATTCTCGCTTCGTTGCCCACGTTTTGCCCACCGATGAGGCCTTGGCAGCAAGGGTGCCCAGGCTTGCCGTGTGGCTCGCTCCTTACTAACGGTCAACGATTGTGTCATCGATCGTGTTGCGCAACGAGTCAGCCTAGGCAAGCCTGAGCATCGAGATCCAACCCCACGTCTGCCACCTCGAGTGCCTACGATGAAGCACTCCGCATGCTCGAAATCCCCCCAACGATTTGGCCCTCGCGTAGCATGCATCATCATTAGCTTCACCGCCCACACCATCGAGCTTGTCTAGCCACATTCCAGCTCATTATCCTACGATTATTCTCGCTTAGTTGCCCTCGTTTTTCTCATCGACGAGGCCTTGGCAGTAGGGGTGCCTAGGCTGGCCGTGTGGCTCGCTCGTTGCTAACGGCCGACAATCGTGTCGTCGATGCGCTGCGCAACGAGTCCGCCTAGGGAAGCCTGAGCATTGAGATCCAACCCCACGTCTGCCGTCTCATAGGCCTCCGACGAAGCACTCCCCATGCTCGAAATCCCCCCAATGATTTGGCCCTCGCGTAGCATCCATCATCGTTAGCTTCACCACCCACACCATCGAGCTTGTCTAGCCACATTCCAACTCATTATCCTATGATTATTCTCGCTTCGTTGCCCACGTTCTGCCCACCGATGAGGCCTTGGCAGCAAGGGTGCCTAGGCTTGCCGTGTGGCTCGCTCCTTGCTAATGGCCGACGATCGTGTCATCGATCGCGTTGCGCAACGAGTCTGCTTAGGCAAGCCTGAGCATCGAGATCCAACCCCACATTTGCTGCCTTGAGTGCCTATGATGAAGCACTCCGCATGCTCGAAATACCCCCAACGATTTGGCCCACACGTAGCATGCATCATCGTTAGCTTCGCCGCCCACACCATCGAGCTTGTCTAGCCACATCCCAGCTCATTATCCCATAATTATTCTCGCTTCGTTGCCCTCGTTTTTCCCATCGACGAGGCCTTGGCAGTAGGGGGTGCCCAGGCTGGCTGTGTGGCTCGCTCGTTGCTAACGGCCGACGATCGTGTCGTCGATGCGCTGCGCAATGAATCCTCCTAGGGAAGCCTGGGCATCGGGATCCAGCCCAGCGACTGTCGCCTCGAAGGCCTGCGATTAAGCACTTCGCATGCTCAAAATCCTCCCTACGATTTGGCCCTCGCGTAGCATGCATCATCGTTATCTTCACCGCCCACACCGTCGAGTTGGTCTAGCCACATCCCAGCTCATTATCCCGCAATCTCTCTCGTTTCGTTGCCCACGTTTTTCCCATCGATGAGGCCTTAGCAGCAGGGGTTTCACACCTTGCCCATGCAGGACGTGTTGCTCGCTCGTTGCTAATGGCCGACGATCATGTCGCCGATCGCACTGCACAACGAGTCCGCCTAGGCAAGCCTAAGCGTCGGGATCCAACCCCACGTCTGCCGCCTCAAGAGTCTAGGACGAAGCACTCCGCATGCTTGAAATCCCCCCAACAATTTTGGCCTCATGTAGCATGCATCATCGTTAGCTTCGCCGCCCACACCATCGAGCTTGTCTAGCCATATCCCAGCTCATTATCCCACGGTTATTCTCGCTTCGTTGCCCATGTTTTTCCCACCGATGAGGCCTTGACAACAGGGGTGCCCAGGCTGGCAGTGTTGCTCGCTCGTTGCTAACGGCCGACGATCGTGTCGTAGATCGCGCTGCGCAATCAGTCCACCTAGGCAAGCCTGAGCGTCGAGATCCAACCCCACGTCTGCCACCTCGAGGGCCTGCGACGACGCACTCCGCATGCTCGAAATCCCCCCAACAATTTGGCCCTCACGTAGCATGCATCATCGTTAGCTTCGCCGCCCACACCATCGAGCTTGTCCAGCCACATCCCAGCTCATTATTCTCGCTTCGTTGCCCTCGTTTTTCCCACCGATGAGGCCTTGGCAGTAGGGGTGCCCTGGCAGGCCGTGTGGCTCACTCGTTGCTAACGGTCGACGATCGTGTCGTCGATGCGCTGCGCAATGAGTCCTCCTAAGCAAGCCTGGGCGTTAGGATCCAGCCCAGCGTCCGTCGCCTCAAAGGCCTGCAATGAAGCACTCCGCATGCTCGAAATCCCCCCTGCGATTTGGCCCTCGCGTAGCATGCATCATCGTTAGCTTCGCCGCCCACACCGTCGAGTTTGTCTAGCCACATCCCATCTCTTTATCCCACAATCTCTCTCGTTTTGTTGCCTACGTTTTTCCCCCCAATGAGGCCTTGGCCTCAGGGGTGTCATGCCTGGCCCAGGCTGGACGTGTTTCTCGCTCGTTGCTAATGGTCGACGATCGTGTCGCCGATCGTGCTGCAAAACGAGTCCACCTAGGCAAGCCTAAGCGTCGGGATCCAACCCCACGTCCGCCGCCTCGAGGGCCTGCAACAAAGCACACCGCATGCTCGAAATTCCCCCAGCGATTTGGCCCTCGCATAGCATGCATCATCGTTAGCTTCGCCGCCCACACCGTCGAGTTTGTCTAGCCACATCCCAGCTCATTATCCCACGATTTCTCTCGTTTCGTTTCCCACATTTTTTCTACCGATGAGGCCTTGGTAGCAGGGGTGTCACGCCTTGCCCAAGCTGGCCCTGTGTCTCACTCGTTGCTAACGGCCGACGATCGTGTCGCCGATCGCGCTGCGCAACGAGTCCACCTAGGCAAGCCTGAGCATCGGGATCCAACCCCATGTCCGCCGCCTCGAGGGCCTGTGACAAAGCACTCCACATGCTCGAAATCCCCCCAGCGATTTTGCCCTCGCGTAGCATGCATCATTGTCAGCTTCACCGCCCACACCGTCGAGCTTGTGTAGCCACATCCCAGCTCATTATCCCACGATTTTTCTCATTTCATTGCCCACAATTTAGCGGATTTCATTTGCCACGTTTTCCCCATTCCGTTGGCTACTGATCGGGCATCCCACACTCTTCGGCCGACGTCGCCGGCTGCCTGCCTGCCGGCGGTGGTGGCCGCCACAGCCACGCACCACCGGTTGGATGGGCAAGGCAGCAAGCCGCCCTGCCCATGCCATGCGCGCTGGGTTGCCCAAGCCCAGCTCCCCCCTAAAGAGTCTTACATGAAATTTCACTCCCGGCAGGAGGAAACATCAATATGTCTAAGCCGTCATAATTGGTCTAAAAATTTATTTACTTGGAATTTTGAGCTGAAATTTTGTACAACAATGGAGAATAATCATATCTACCACTAGAAAAAATTTCAAAATTTTCTGGGCACTAAATTTTTTTTAATGAATTTTCTACAGCCGAAAATTAAAAAAATCATCAAAAATAGCCCGTGAGTCGAAATGATCCCAAACTTCAGGGGCAGACTCCACATGAATTACACGAATTATTTGAGTCATTTTAGGGCATATTCCATGATGAAAAGATGATCAATTCACAACAATTTCGCAACTGGGCATTTCGGCCAGTAGGCTGGGGCAGCTGTGGCTCTGCCTGGCCCATGGTGCATGCTGGCTGCCCTGTCCAGCGCACCTCCAGCCACCCCATGGAAGCCCTCAGGGTCCAACAGAGCCAGGGGCCATGGCCAAGGCCAGCTTGCCCATGAAATCAACGCCCACAACATGTGCTGAGCCTCACAGCGTGCTTACGGCTGGCTTGCGTGGGGCGCCCTTGGCAAGGCTGGCACTGTGCCTACTGGCGACTGCTGTGGCACCCCTGGCTCGCACGCTGGGCAGTCAGTCGAGCGGCAGCGACGAGGGGGGTGGCTAGCGATGGGCACCCGTGGCCTGGCTAGCGCGCCCACCGCTGCCGCACACTGGGCGAGCAGCCCATGCCGTGCCTGCTGGGGGCTGCCTGGGCGGGCCACCCGTGCCCAGGGTCCGTGCGATGCGGCCCCCCTGGCTCACACGCTGGGAAGTCAGTCGAGGGGTAGGGACGTGGGGGCTGGCTCGCGATGGGCACGCGCGGCCTGGCTGGCGTGCCCACCGCTGTGGCACACTGGGTCAGTAGCCCAAGCCGTGCCTGCTGGGGGCGGCCTGGGCGTGCCACCCATGCACAGGGTCCGTGCGACATGGCCTCCCTAGCTCGCACGATGGGCAGTCAGTCGAGGGGCAGGGACGTGGGGGCAGGCTCGCGATGGGCGCCCGTGGCCTGGCTGGCGCCCCTACCGCTGCCGCACGCTGGGCCAGCAGCCAATGCCGTGCCTGTTAGGGGCTGCCTCGGCATGCCTCCCGTGCCCAGGGTCAGTGCGACACAGCTCCCCTGGCTCTCTCGCTGGGCACTAAGTCGAGGGACAGGGACGAGGGGGCTGGCTCGCGCGCCCACCTCCACCAAACACTGGGCACTTGGCCCATGCCGTGCCTACTGGGGGCTGCTGGAGCATGCCTCCCGTGCCCAGGGTCCATGCGACATGGCACCCCTGGCTCGCTCACTAGGCACTAAGTCGAGGGACAGGGACGAAGGGGCTCGCTCGTGATGGGCGCCCGTGGCCTGGCTGGCGCGCCCACCTCTACCGCACACTAGGCACTTGGCCCATGCCGTGCCTGCTGGGGTATGCCTTTTGTGCCCAGGGTCTGTGTGATGCGGCTCCCCTGGCTCGCTCGCTGGGCACTTAGTCGATGGATAGGGTTGAGGGGGCTGGCTCGCAATGGGCACCTTTGGCCTAGCTGGCGCGCCCACTGCTGTCGCACGCAGGGCACTTGGCCCATGCCGATCTTGCTGGGGGCTACCGGGGCATGCCTCCCGTGCCTAGGGTCCATGCGATGCGACTCCCCTAGCTCGCTAGCTGGGTACTTAGTCGAGGGACAAGGACGAGGGGACTGGCTCGCGAAGGGCGCCTGTGGCCTAGCTGACGCGCCGACCTCTACCACACGCTGGGCACTTGGCCCATGCCGTGCCTGCTGGGGGCTTCTGAGGTATGCCTTCCGTGCCCTAGGTCCGTGCAACACGGCTCCCCTGGCTCATTCGCTGGGCACTTAGTCGATGGATAGGGACGAGGGGGCTGGCTCGCGATAGGCGCCTGTGGCCTGGTTGGCGCGCCCACTGCTGCCGCACGCTGGGCACTTGACCCATGCC
Source organism: Moringa oleifera (assembly GCA_021397835.1). Taxonomy (NCBI): domain Eukaryota; kingdom Viridiplantae; phylum Streptophyta; class Magnoliopsida; order Brassicales; family Moringaceae; genus Moringa; species Moringa oleifera. The sequence continues at coordinate 1,020,178 of JAJFZO010000885.1, read as the reverse complement.
GTGCCTGCTGGGGGTTGCCTGGGCATGCCTCCTGTGCCCAGGGTCCATGCGATGTGGCTCCTTTGGCTCACTCGCTGGGCACTAAGTCGAGGGACAGGGACGAGGGGGCTGGCTCGCGATGGGCGACCGTGGCCTAGCTGGCGCACCCACCGCTACCGCACGTTGGGCACTTGGGCCA
>JAJFZO010000885.1:1002500-1007500 GCA_021397835.1 Moringa oleifera | reverse complement strand
CACGTCTGCCGCCTTGAGGGCCTGCGATAAAGCACTCCGCATGCCCGAAATCCCCCCAACGATTTGGCCCTCACGTAGCATGCATCATCGTTAGCTTCGCCGCCCACATCATCGAGCTTGTCTAGCCAATTCCCAGCTCATTATCCCACGATTATTCTCGCTTCTTTGCCCACGTTTTTCTCACCGATGACCCTTGGTAGCAGGGGTGCCCAGGTTGGACGTGTGGCTGGCACGTTGCTAATGGTCGATGATCGTGTCGTTGATCAGGCTGCGCAATGAGTTCGCTTAAGCAAGCCTGAGCATCGAGATCCAACCCCACGTCTGTCGCCTCGAGGGCTTGCAACGAAGCACTCCGCATGCTCAAAATCCCCCCAACGATTCGGCCCTCACGTAGCATGCATCATCGTTAGCTTCACCGCCCACACCATCGAGCTTGTCTAGCCACATCCCAACTCATTATCCCTCGATTATTCTCGCTTCGTTGCTCACGTTTTTCTCACCAATGAGGCCTTGGCAGCAAGGGTGCCCAAGCTGGCCGTGTGGCTCGCTCATTGCTAACGGTCGACTATCGTGTCGTCGATCGCGCTGCGCAACGAGTCCGCCTAGGCAAGCCTCAGCGTCGAGATCTAACCCCACGTCTGTCGCGTTGAGGGCTTGCGATGAAGCAGTCCGCATGCTCGAAATCCCCCCAACGATTTGGCCCTCACGTAGCATGCATCATCCTTAGCTTTGCCGCCCACATCATCGAGCTTGTCTAGCCAAATCCCAGCTCATTATCCCGCGATTATTCTCGCTTCTTTGCCCACGTTTTTCCCACCGATGAGCCCTTGGTAGCAGGGGTGCCCAGGCTGGCCGTGTGGCTCACGCGTTGCTAACGGTTGACGATCGTGTCGTTGATCGCACTGCGCAACGAGTTCGCCTAAGCAAGCCTGAGCGCCGAGATCCAACCCCACGTCTGCCACCTCGAGGGCCTGCGATGAAGCACTCCGCATGCTCAAAATCCCCTCAACGATTCGGCCCTCACGTAGCATGCATCATCGTTAGCTTCACCGCCCACACCATCGAGCTTGTCTAGCCACATCCCAGCTCATTAGCCCACGATTATTCTCGCTTCATTGCCCACGTTTTTCCCACCGATGAGGCCTTGGCAGCAAGGGTGCCCAGGCTGGCCGTGTGGCTCGCTCATTGTTAACGGTCGATGATCGTGTCGTCGATTGTGCTACGCAACGAGTGTGCCTAGGCTAGCCTGAACGTCGGGATCCACCCTGCGTCCATCGCCTCGAGGGCCTGCGACGAAGCACTCCGCATGCTCAAAATCCCCCCAGCGATTTGGCCATCGCGTAGCATGCATCATCGTTAGCATCGCCATCCACACTGTCGAGTTTGTCTAGCCACATCCCAGCTCATTGTCCCAAAATTTCTCTCGTTTCGTTGCCCACGTTTTTCCCACCGATGAGGCCTTGGAAGCAGGGGTGCCCATGCTGGCCGTGTGGCTCGCTCATTGCTAACGGCCGACGATTATGTCATCGATCGTGCTATGCAACGAGCCTGCCTAGGCCAGCCTGGGTGTCGGGATCCAGCCCTGTGTCCACCACCTCGAGGGCCTGCGACGAAGCACTCCGCATGCTCGAAATCCCCCCAGCGATTTGGCCATCACGTAGCATGCATCATCGTCAGCTTCGTCGCCCACACCGTCGAGTTTGTCTAGCCACATCCCAGCTCATTGTCCTAAAATTTCTCTCATTTCGTTGCCCACATTTTTCCCACCGATGAGGCCTTGGGAGCAGGGGTGTCACGCCTTGCCCAGGCTGGCCGTGTGGCTCACTCGTTGCTAACGACTGACGATCGTATCACCGATCGTGCTGCGCAATGAGTCCGTCTAGGCAAGCCTGAGCGTTAGGATCCAACCCCACGTTCGTCGCCTCGAGGGCCTGTGATGAAGCACTCCGCATGCACGAAATCCCCCCAGCGATTTGGCCCTCGCATAGCATGCATCATCGTTAGCTTCGCCGCCCACACCGTCGATCTTGTGTAGCCACATCCCAGCTCATTATCTCATGATTTTTCTCATTTCATTGCCCACAATTTACAGGATTTCGTTTCCCACATTTTCCCCACTCAGTTGGCTACTGATTGGGTGTCCTACACTCTTCGATCGATGTCGCCGGCCGCCTACCTGCCGACGGTGGTGGCCACCACAACCACGCACCACCGGCTGGATGGGCAAGGCAGCAAGCCGCCCTGCCCATGCCATGCGCGTTGGATTGCCCAAGCCCAGCGCCTGCCCACGTGGGATGGGCAGGGGGGGAGGCACGCATGGCCTGTTGGCACCCAGCAAGCTAGGTGACCACCTCCCCCCTAAAAGAGTCTTAAATGAAATTTCACTCCCGGCAGGAGGAAACATCAAAATGTCTGAGCCGTCATAATGGGTCTAAAAAATTATTTACCTGGAATTTTGAGCTGAAATTTTTTACATAAATAAAGAATAATCATATCTACCACCAAAAAAAATTTCAAAATTTTGAGGGCACTAAATTTTTTTAATGAATTTTCTACAGCCAAAAATTGAAAAAATCATCAAAAATAGCCCGTGAGTCGAAATGATCCCAAACTTCAGGGGCAGACTCCTTATGAATTACACGAATTATTTGAGTCATTTTGGGACCAATTCCATGATGAAAAGATGGTCAATTCACAACAATTTTGCAACTGGGCATTACGGCCAACAGGCTAGGGCAGCTGTGCCTCTGCCTGGCCCATGGTGCATGCTGGCTGCCCTATCCAGCGCACCTCTAGCAAACCCATGGCAGCCCTTAGGGTCCATCAGAGCCAGGAGCCACACCCAAGGCCAGCTCACCCATGAAGTGAACGCCCAAGGCTGGCGCCATGCCTGCTGGCCACTGCTGTGGCACCCCTGGCTCGCACGCTGGGCTGTCAGTCAAGGGGCAGGGACGTGGGGGCTGGCCCGCGATGGGCGCCCGTGGCTTGGCTGGTGCGCCCACCGCTGCCGCATGCTGGGTGAGCAGCCCATGCCGTGCCTGCTGGGGCGTCCTGGGTGTGCCACCCGTGCCCAAGGTCTGTGCGACGCGTTACCCCTGGCTCGCACGCTAGGCAGTCAGTCGAGGGACGGGGACGACGGGGCTGGCTCGTGATGGGTGCCCGCGGCCTGGCTGGCGCGCCCACCGCTGCCTCACGCTGGGCGAGCAGCCCATGCCATACCAACTGTGGGCTGCCTAGGCGTGCCACCCGTGCCCAGGGTCTGTGCGATGAGGCCCATTTGGCTCACTCTTTGGGCACTACGTAGAGGGACAGGGACGTGGGAACTGGCTCGCGATAGTCGGCCGTGGCCTGGCTGGCCTTGGCCGTGGCTGCCGCACGCTAGGCGAGCAGCCCATGCCGTGCCTGCTGGGGGTTGCCTGGGTGTGCCACCCATGCCCAGAGTTCGTGCAACATGGCCCCCCTGGCTCGCACGCTGGGCAGTCAGTCGAAAGGCAGGGACGTGGGGGCTTGCTAGCGATGGGCGCCCGCGGCCTAGCTGGCGCACCCACCGCTGCCGCACACTTGGTGAGCAGCCCATGCCGTACCTGCTGGGGGCTGCCTGGACGTGCATCCCGTGCCCAGGGTCCATGCAATGCGGCCCCTCTGGCTCGCTCGCTGGGCACTACGTCGAGGGACAGGGACGTGGGGGCTGGCTCGCGATGGGCTCTCGTGGCCTGGCTGGCGCACCCACCGCTGCCGCACACTGGGCACTTGGCCCATGCCGTGCCAGCTGGGGGGCTGCTGGGGCATGCCTCCCCTGCCCAGGGTCCGTGTGACACAGCCTCCCTGGCTCGCATGCTGGGCAGTCAAGTGAGGGGCAGGGACGTGGGGGCTGGCTCGCGATGGGCGCCCGTGGCCTGGCTGGTGCGCCCATCGCTGCAGCATGCTGGGTGAGCAGCCCATGCCGTGCTTGCTGGGGGCTGCCTGGGCGTGCCACCCGTGCCCAAGGTCGGTGCGATGCGGCCGCCCGTACTACCTATTTAAAGTTTGAGAACAAGTCAAGGGCATTGCGCCCCCGATGCCTCTAATCATTAGCTTTACCCAATAGAACTCGCATCTGAGCTCCAGCTATCCTGAAGGAAACTTCGGAGGGAACCAGTTACTATACTGTTCGATTAGTCTTTCGCCCCTATACCCAAGTCAAATGAACGATTTGCACGTCAATATCGTTGCGGGCCTCCACCAGAGTTTCCTCTGGCTTCGCCCCGCTCAGGCATAGGTCACCATCTTTCGGGTCCCGACAGGCATGCTCGTACTCGAACCCTTCTCAAAAGATCGAGGTCGGTCGGTGGTGCACCCACGAGGGATCCCACCAATCAGCTTCCTTACGCCTTACGGGTTTACTCGCTTGTTGACTCGCATGCATGTCAGACTCCTTGGTCCGTGTTTCAAGACAGGTCGAATGGGGAGCCCGTTGGCCAACGCCGGGAGCGTGCAGGTGCTGAAGCACCACTGCGATGGCGCACGCTGCCAACCACAATCTCGACGACGACGTCTCCGTGAGTGAATCAAAGGCTCAGGCTTGGGCCGCCGCCGCGATCCGCGTCGATCCGCACCCCAAGTCGATCGGCGGGCCGGCTCATGGCCATTCCACATCCGACTGAGGTACATCGCTGACCCCCATCCGCTTCCCTCCCGACAATTTCAAGCACTCTTTGACTCTCTTTTCAAAGTCCTTTTCATCTTTCCTTTGCGGTACTTGTTCGCTATCGGTCTCTCGCCCGTATTTAGCCTTGGATAGAATTTACCGCCCTATTGAGGCTGCATTCCCAAACAACCCGACTCGTTGACAGCGCCTCGTGGTGCGATAGGTTCTGGGCAAGACGGGGCTCTCACCCTCTCTAGCACCCCTTTCTAGGGGACTTGGGCCTCGGTCCATCGCTGAGGACGCTTCTCCATACTATAATTCGGGCGCCGAGGGCGCTCGATTTTCAAGCTGGGCTTTTCCCGGTTCGCTCGCC
>JAJFZO010000885.1:977500-1000000 GCA_021397835.1 Moringa oleifera | reverse complement strand
ACAACCGACTAGAATCATCAAATTCCATTTGTGAAGGCACACGACATAAGGTCCCGATGTCACCCACGAAACGCCAACGTATGGCTCGGGGTCAAGCTTGAAGTGACGTGCTAGTCGACAGTTCGATGCGAGAGCATGGAGCTTACCAACGTGCATGACTAGATCACCACTCACACGCCGCACGTACAAATGGGTAGCAACAGTACCAAACGAGCTGCAAGCCGATGAGCGAAAGGCCCATCGATCATGCAAGTCATCGTGTGCCGCCGCACCCAAGCCGTTAAGCGCAAAATTGTTTAAATAGCAAGGGATGATTCTTCAATGCCAAGGGACCACCGATGAGGCCTTGGCAGAAGGGGTGTCACAACGTGTCCAGGCTGGCCGCGTGGCTCGCTCGTTGCTAACGGCCGACGATCATGTCGTCGATCGCGCGGCGCAATAAGTCTGCTTCTAGGCAAGCCTGAGCGTCGAGATCCAACCCCGTGTCTGTCGCCTCGAGGGCCTGTGATGAAGCACTCCACATGCTTGAAATCCCCCCAACGATTTTGCCTTCACGTAACATGCATCATCGTTCGCTTTGCCGCCCACACCATCGAGCTTGTCTAGCCACATCCCAGCTCATTATCCCATAATTATTCTCGCTTCGTTGCCCACGTTTTTCCCACTGATGAGGCCTTAGAAGTAGGGGTGCCCAGGCTAGCCGTGTGGCTCGCTCGTTGCTAACGGCCGACGATCGTGTCGTCGATCGTGCTGCGCAACGAGTCCGACGAGGCAAGCTTGAGCGTCGAGATCAAACCCCACATCTACCACCTCGAGGGCCTGGGCCGAAGCACTCTGCACACTCGAAATCCCCCTAATGATTTGGCCCTCACGTAGCATGCATCATCGTTAGTTTCGCCGCCCACACCATCGAGCTTGTCTAGCCACATCCCAGCTCATTATCCCACGATTATTCTCGCTTCGTTGCCCACGTTTTTCCCACCAATAAGGCCTTGGCAGCAAGGGTGCCCAGGCTGGCCATATGGCTCGCTCATTGTTAACGGCCGACGATCATGTCATCGATCGCGCTGCGCAACGAGTCCACTTAGGCAAGCCAGAGTGTCAGGATCCAACCCCACGTCTGCCGCCTCGAGGGCTTGCGATGAAGCACTCCGCATGCTCGAAATTCCCCCCAACGATCTGGCCCTCATGTAGCATTCATCATCGTTAGCTTCGTCACCCACACCGTCGAGCTTGTGTAGCCACATCCCAGCTCATTACCCCATGATTTTCCTCCTTTCGTTGCCCACGTTTTTCCCACCGATGAGGCCTTGGCAGCAGGGGTGTCACGCCTTGCCCAGGCTGGCAGTGTGGCTCGCTCATTGCTAACGGCCGACGATCGTGTCGTCAATCGCACTGCGCAACAAGTTTGCCTAGGCAAGCCTGGGCATCGGGATCCAGCCCCACATCTACCGCCTCAAGGGCCTGCGATGAAGCACTCCGCATGCTCAAAATCCCCCCAGCGATTTGGCCCTCGCGTAGCATGCATCATCGTTAGCTTCGCCGCCCACACCGTCGAGCTTGTGTAGCCACATCCCAACTCATTATCCCATGATTTTTCTCATTTCGTTGCCCACGTTTTTCCCACCGATGAGGCCTTGGCAGCAAGGGTGTCACGCCTTGCCCAGGCTGGCCGTGTGGCTCGCTCATTGCTAATGGCCGACGATCGTGTCATCGATCGCACTGCACAACGAGTCCGCCCAGGCAAGCCTGGGCGTCGGGATCCAGCCTCGCATCCGCCGCCTCGAGGGCCTGCGACAAAGCACTCTGCATGCTCAAAATCCCCCCAGCGATTTGGCCCTCACGTAGCATGCATCATCGTTTGCTTCGTCGCCCACACCATCGAGTTTGTCTAGCCACATCCCAGCTCATTATCCCACAATTTCTCTCATTTCGTTGCCCACGTTTTTCCCACCGATGAGGCCTTGGCAGCAGGGGTGTCACAACGTGCCCAGGCTGGCCGTGTGGCTCGCTTGTTGCTAACGGCCGATGATCGTGTCGTCAATTGTGCTGCACAACGAGTCCACCTAGGCAAGCCTGAGCGTCGGGATCCAACCCCACGTCCGCCGCCTCGAGGGCCTTCGATGAAGCACTCCGCATGCTCGAAAACCCCCCAGCGATTTGGCCCTCGTGTAGCATGCATCATCGTTAGCTTCGCCGCCCACGCCGTTGAGCTTGTGTAGCCACATCCCAGCTCATTATCCCACGATTTTTCTCATTTTGTGGCCCACAATTTAGCGGATTTCGTTTCCCACGTTTTCCCCACTCCGTTGGCTACTGATCGGGCGTCCCACACTCTTCGGCCGACTTCGCCGGCCGCCTGCCTGTCGGCGGTGGTGGCCGCCACAGCCACGCACCACCGGCTGGATGGGCAAGCCAGCAAGCTGCCCTGGCCATGCCATGCGTGCTGGGTTGCCCAAGCCCAGCGCCTACCCACGTGGGATGGGCAGGGGGGGAGGCACGCATGGCCTGTTGGCACCCAGCAAGCTAGGTGACCACCTCCCCCCTAAAGCGTCTTAAATGAAATTTCACTTTCGGCAGGAGGAAACATCAATATGTCTGAGCCGTCATAATGGGTCTAAAGAATTATTTACTTAGAACTTTGAGCTGAAATTTTGTACATAAATGGAGAATAATCATATCTACCACCAAAAAGAATTTCAGAATTTTCTGGGCACTAAATTGTTTTTAATGAATTTTCTACAGCCAAAAATTGAAAAAATCATCAAAAATAGCCCATGAGTCGAAATGATCCCAAACTTCAGGGGCAGACACCTCATGAATTACACGAATTATTTGAGTCATTTCGGGACCAATTCCATGATGAAAAGACGGTCAATTCACAGCAATTTCGCAACTGGGCATTGCGGCCAGCATGCTAGGGCAGCTGTGCCTCTGTCTGGCCCATGGTGCATGCTGGCTGCCCTGTCCAGCGCACCTCCAGCCACCCCATGGCATCCCTCAGGGCCTACCAGAGCCAGCGGCCACGGCCAAGGCCAGCTTGCCCATGAAATCAACGCCCACAGCATGTGCTGAGCCTCACAGCGTGCTCGCGGCTGGCTCGCGTGGGGGCCCCCTGGCAAGGATGGCGCTGTGCCTACTGGTGACTGCTGTGGCACCCCTGGCTCGCACACTGGGCAGTCAGTCGAGGGGCAGGGACGAGGGGGCTGGCTCGTGATGGGCGCCCGCGGCCTGGCTGGTGCGCCCACCGCTGCTGCACGCTGGGTGAGCAGCCCATGCCGTGCCTGCTGGTGGCTGCCTGGGCGTGCCACCCGTGCCCAGGGTCTGTGCGACGCGGCACCCCTGGCTCACACGCTGGGCAGTCAGTCAAGGGGTAGGGACGAGGGGGCTGGCTCGCGATGGGCGCCCGCGGCATGGCTGATGCGCCCACCGCTGCCTTACGCTGGGCGAGCAGCCCATGCCATGCCTGTTGGTGGCTGCCTGGGCGTGCCACCCATGCCCAGGGTCTGTGCGATGCGGCCCCCTTGGCTCGCTCGCTGGGCACTTAGTCGAGTGACAGGGACGATGGGGCTGGCTCGAGATGGGCGCCTGTGGCCTGGCTGGCGCGCCCTCCTCTGCAGCAGGCTGGGCACTTGGCCCATGCCATGCCTGATGGGAGCGACCGGGGCATGCCTCCCCTGACAAGGGTCCATGAAACGCGGCTCCCCTTGCTCGCTCGCTGGGCACTAAGTCGAGGGAAAGGGATGAGGGGGGTGGCTCGCGATGGGCGCCTGTGGCCTGGCTAGCACGCCCACCGCTGCCGCATGGTGGGCACTTGGCCCATGCCGTGCCTGCTGGGGGCTGCCTGGGGATGCCTCCCGAACCCAGGGTCTGTGCGACGCAGCTCCCCTGGCTCGCTCGCTGTGCACTTAGTCGATGGCCAGGGACGAGGGGGCTGGCTCGAGATGGGCACCTGTGGCCTGGCTGGCGCGCCCTCCTCTGCCGCAGGCTGGGCACTTGGCCCATGCCGTACCCGCTGGGTGCTTCCTGGGTATGCCTCCCGAGCCCAGAGTCCGTGTGACACAGCTCCCCTGGCTCGCTCGCTGGGCACTAATTCGAAGGACAGGGACGAGGGGGCTGGCTCGCGATGGGCGCCCGCGGCATGGCTGATGCACCCACCACTGCCGCACGCTGGGCACTTGGCCCAAGCCGTGCCTGCCGTGGGCTACCTGGGCATTCCTTCCGTGTCCAGGGTCCATGCGACGTGGCTCCCCTGGCTCGCTCGCTGGGCACTTAGTCGAGGGACAGGGACGACGGGGCTGGCTCGCGATATGCGCCCATGACCTGGCTGGCGCGGCCACCGCTACTGCACGCTTGGCACTTGGCCTGTGCCGTGCATACTCGGGGCTACCAGGGCATGCCTCCCCTGCCAGGAATCAGTGCGACGTGGCTCCCCTGGCTCGCTTGCTTGGCACTTTGTCGAGGAACAGGGACGTGGGGTCTGGCTCGCGATGGCGCCCGTGGCCTGGCTGGCGCGCCTACCGCTGCTGCATGCTGGGCACTTGGCCCATGCCGTGCCTGCTGGGGGCTACCTGGGAATGTCTCCCATGGCAAGGGTCCGTCCGACGCGGCTGCATTGGCTCTCTCACTGGGCACTTAGTCGAGGGACACGGACGAGGGGGCTGGCTCGTGAGGGGCGCCCGTGGCCTTGCTGGTGCGGCCACCGCTGCCGCACACTGGGTACTTGGCCAATGCCGTGCCTGCTGAGGGCTGCTGGGGCATGCGTCCCATTCCCAGGGTCCGTGCAAAGCTGCTCCTCTAGCTCGCTCGCTGGGCACTAAGTCGAGGGACAGGGACGAGGGGGCTGGCTCTCGATGGGCACCCTTGGACTGGCTAGCGCGCCCAACTCTACCACATGCTGGGCACTTGGCCCATGTCATGCAAACTGGGGGCTGCCTGAGCATGCCTCCCATGCCCAGGGTCTGTGCGACGCGGCTCCCCTGGCTCGCTCGCTGGGCGCTTAGTCGAGGGACATGGACGTGGGGGCTGGCTCGCGAAGGGCGCCCGTCGCCTGGCTGGCGCGCCCACCTCTACCGCTGGCTGGGCACTTGGCCCATGCCATGCCTGCTGGAGGCTTCTGGGGCATGCCTCCTGTGCCCAGGGTCCGTGCGACGTGGCTCCCCTGGCTCACTCGCTGGGCACTTAGTCGAGGGACAAGGACGAGGGGGCTGGCACGCGATGGGCTCCTGTGGCCTGGCTGGCGCGCCCACCGCTGCCCCACGCTGGGAACTTGGCCCATGCCGTGCCTGCTGGGGGCTGTCTGGGCGTGCCTCCCGTGCCTAGGGTCCATGCGACGCGGCTCTCCTGTCTTGCTCGCTGGGCACTTAGTCAAGGGACAGGGACGAGGGGGTTGGCTCGCGACGGGCTCCTGTGGCCTGGCTGGCGCGCCCACCGCTGCCCCACATTGGGCACTTGGTCCATGCCGTGCCTGCTGGGGGCTTCCGAGGCATGCTTCTTGTGCCAAGGGTCCATGCGACGCGGCTCCCCTGGCTTGCTCGATTGGTACTTAGTCGAGGGACAGGGACAAGGGGGCTGGCTCGCGATGGGCGCCTGTGGCCTTGCTGGTGTGCCCACCGCTGCCGCATGCTGGGCACTTGGCCCATGCCGTGCCAGCTGGGGGCTGCCTGGGGATGCCTATTGTGCCCAGGGTCCTTGCGACGCGGCTCCCATGGCTCGCTCGCTGGGCACTTAGTTGAGGGACAGGGACGAGGGGACTGGGTCGCGATGGGCGCCTGTGGCCTGGCTGGCGCGCCCACCGCTGCCGCACGCTGGGCTCTTGGCCCATGCCGTGCCTGCTGGGGGCTGCCTGGGCATGCCTCCCGTGCCCAGTGTCCATGCAACATGGCTCCCCTGGCTCGCTCGCTGGGCACTAAGTCGAGGGACAGGGACGAGGGGGCTGGCTCGCGAGGGGCGCCTGTGGCTTTGCTGGCTCGCCAACGGCTGCCACATGCTGGGCATTTGGCCCATGCCATGCCTGCTGGGGGCTTCCTGGGCATGCCTCCCATTCCCTGGGTCTGTGCGACGCGGTTCCCCTACCTCGCTTGCTGGGCACTTGGTCGAGGGACAGGGACGAGGGGGCTGGCTCGCGATGGGCACCTGTGGCCTGGCTGGCGCGCCCACTGCTGCTGCACGCTGGGCACTTGGCCCATGCCATGCCTGCTGGGGGCTTCCTGGGCATGCCTCCCGAGCCCAGGGTCCGTGCGACGTGGCTCCCCTGTCTCGCTCGCTGGGCACTTTGTCGAGGGACACGGATGAGGGGGCTGGCTCGTGAGGGGCGCCCGTGGCCTTGCTGGCGCGGCCACCGCTGCCGCACACTGGGTACTTGGCCTATGCCGTGCCTCCTGAGGGCTGCTGGGGCATGCCTCCCATTCCCAGGGTCCGTGCGAAGCTGCTCCTCTGGCTCGCTCGCTGGGCACTAAGTTGAGGGACAGGGACGAGGGAGCTGGATTGAGATGGGCGCCTGTGGCCTGGCTGGCGCGCCCTCCTCTGCCGCAGGCTGGGCACCTGGCCCATGCTGTACCCGCTGGGTGCTTCCTGGGTATGCCTCCCGTGCCCAGAGTTCGTGCGACACAGCTCCCCTGGCTCGCTCGCTGGGCACTTAGTCGATGGCCAGGGACGAGGGGGCTGGCTCACAATGGGCGCGTGTTGCCTGGCTGGTGCACCCAGCGCTGCCGCACGCTGGGCACTTAGCCCAAGCCGTGCCTGCCGTGGGCTACCTGGGCATTCCTTCTGTGTCCAGGGTCCATGCGACGCGGCTCCCCTGGCTCGCACGCTGGGCACTTAGTCGAGGGACAGGGACGAGGGGGCTGGCTCGCGAGGGGCGCCTGTGGCTTCGCTGGCGCGCCAACCGCTACTACACGCTGGGCACTTGGTCCTTGCCATGCCTGCTTGGGGCTGCCTGGGCATGCCTCCCATGCCCAGGGTCCGTGTGACGCGGCTCCCCTACCTCGCTCGCTTGGCACTTGGTCTAGGGACAGGGACGAGTGGGCTGGCTCGCGATGGGCGCCCGTGGCCTGGCTGGTGTGCCCACCGCTGCCGCACACTGGGCACTTGACCCATGCTGTACCTGCTGGGGGCTGCCTTGGCATGCCTCCCGTGCCCAGGGTCCGTGCGATGCGGCTCCCCTGTCTCGCTCGCAGGGCACTTAGTCGAGGGACTGGGACGAGGGGGCTGGCTTGCGATGGGCTCCTGTGGCCTGGCTGGCGCGCCCACCGCTGCAACACGCTGGGCACTTGGCCCATGCCATGCCTGCTGGGGGCTGCCTGGGAATGCCTCCCGAGCCCAGGGTCCGTGCGACGTGGCTCCCCTGTCTCGCTCGCTGGGCACTTTGTCGAGGGACACGGACGACGGGGCTGGCTCATGAGGGGCGCCCGTGGCCTTCCTGGCGCGGCCACCGCTGCCGCACACTGGGTACTTGGCCTATGCCATGCCTGCTGAGGGCTGCTGGGGCATGCCTCCCGTTCCCAGGGTCCGTGCGAAGCTGCTCCTCTGGCTCGCTCGCTGGGCACTAAGTCGAGGGACAGGGACGAGGGGGCTGGCTCGCGATGGGCACCCTTGGACTGGCTAGCGCGCCCAACTCTACCACATGCTGGGCACTTGGCCCATGTCATGCATACTGGGGGCTGCCTGAGCATGCCTCCCATGCCCAGGGTCTGTGCGACGCGGCTCCCCTGGCTTGCTCGCTGGGCGCTTAGTCGAGGGACATGGACGTGGGGACTGGCTCGCGAAGGGCGCCCGTCGCCTGGCTGGCGCGCCCACCTCTACCGCAGGCTGGGCACTTGGCCCATGCCATACCTGCTGGGGGCTTCTGGGGCATGCCTCCCGTTCCCAGGGTCCGTGCGACGTGGCTCCCCTGGCTCACTCGCTGGGCACTTAGTCGAGGGACAAGGACGAGGGGGCTGGCACGCGATGGGCTCCTGTGGCCTGGCTGGCGCGCCCACCGCTGCCCCACGCTGGGCACATGGCCCATGCCGTGCCTGCTGGGGGCTGCCTGGGCATGCCTCCCATGCTGAGGGTCCATGCGACGCGGCTCTCCTGTCTTGCTTGCTGGGCACTTAGTCAAGGGACAGGGACGAGGGGGTTGGCTCGCGATGGGCTCCTGTGGCTTGGCTGGCGCGCCCACCGCTGCCCCACACTGGGTACTTGGTCCATGCCGTGCCTGCTGGGGGCTTCTGGGGCATGCCTCCTGTGCCAACAGTCCATGCGACGCGGCTCCCCTGGCTTGCTTGATTGGCAATTAGTCGAGGGACAGGGACAAGGGTGCTGGCTTGCGATGGGCGCCTGTGGCCTTGCTGGCGTGCCCACCGCTGCCGCATGCTGGGCACTTGGCCCATGCCGTGCCAGCTGGGGGCTTCCTGGGGATGCCTATTTTGCCCAGGGTCCTTGCGACGCGGCTCCCCTGGCTCGCTCGCTGGGCACTTTGTTGAGGGACAGGGACGAGGGGACTGGCTCGCGATGGGCGCCTGTGGCCTGGCTGGCGCGCCCAGCGCTGCCTCACGCTGGGCACTTGGCCCATGCTGTGCCTGCTGGGGGCTGCCTGGGCATGCCTCCCGTGCCCAGAGTCCATGCAACATGGCTCCCCTGGCTCGCTCGCTGGGCACAAAGTCGAGGGACAGGGACGAGGGGGCTGGCTCGCGAGGGGCGCCTGTGGCTTCGCTGGCTCACCAACGGCTGCCGCACGCTGGGCACTTGGCCCATGCCGTGCCTGCTGGGGGCTTCCTGGGCATGTCTCCCATTCCCAGGGTCCGTGCGATGCAGTTACCCTACCTTGCTCGCTGGGCACTTGGTCGAGGGACAGGGACGAGGGGTCTGGCTCGTGATGGGCGCCAGTTGCCTGGCTGGGGCGCCCACCGCTGCCGCACGCTGTTCACTTGGCCCATGCCATGCCTGCTGGGGGCTGCCTTGGCATGCATCTCGTGCCAAGGGTCCGTGCGACACGGCTCCCCTCTCTTGCTCGCTGTGTACTTAGTCGAGGGACAGGGACGAGGGGGCTGGGTCGCGATGGGCGCCTGTGACCTTGCTGGCGCGCCCACCGCTGCCTCAGGCTGGGCACTTGGCCCATGCCGTTCCAGCTGGGGGCTGCCTGGGCATGCCTCCCGTGCTGAGAGTCCATGCAACACGGCTCCCCTGGCTCGCTCGCTGGGCACTAAGTTGAGGGACAGGGACGAGGGGGCTGGCTCGCGAGGGGCGCCTGTGGCTTTGCTGGCTCGCCAACGGCTGCTGCACGCTGGGCACTTGGCCCATGCCATGCCTGCTGGGGGCTTCCTGGGCATGCCTTCCATTCCCAGAGTCCATGCGACGCGGTTCCCCTACCTCGCTTGCTGGGCACTTGGTCGAGGGACAGGGACAAGGGGACTGGCTCGCGATGGGCGCCAGTTGCCTGGCTGGGGCGCCCACCGCTGCCGCACGCTGTTCACTTGGCCCATGCCATGCCTGCTGGGGGCTGCCTTGGCATGCGTCTTGTGCCAAGGGTCCGTGCGACGCGGCTCCCCTCTCTCGCTCGCTGTGTACTTAGTCGAGGGACAGGGACGAGGGGGCTGGGTCGCGATGGGCGCCTGTGGCCTTGCTGGCGCGCCCACCGCTGCCTCATGCTGGGCACTTGGCCCATGCCGTGCCAGCTAGGGGCTGCCTGGGGATGCCTATCATGCCCAGGGTGCTTGTGACGCGGCTCCCCTGGCTCGCTCGCTGGGCACTTAGTCGAGGGACAGGGACGTGGGGACTGGGTCGCGATGGGCGCCTGTGGCCTGGCTGGCGCGCCCACCGCTGCCGCACGCTGGGCACTTGGCCCATGCCGTTCCTGCTGGGGGCTGCCTGGGCATGCCTCCCGTGCCCAGAGTCCATGCAACACAGCTCCCCTGGCTCCCTCGCTGGGCACTAAGTCGAGGGACAGGGACGAGGAGGCTGGCTTGCGAGGGGCGTCTGTGGCTTCTCTGGCTCGCTAACGGCTGCCGCACGCTGGGCACTTGGTCCATGCCATGCCTGCTGGGGGCTTCCTGGGCATGCCTCCCATGCCCAGGGTCCGTGCGACGTGGGTCCCCTACCTCGCTCGCTGGGCACTTGGTCGAGGGACAGGGACGAGGGGGCTGGCTCGCGATGGGCGCCTGTTGCCTGGGTGGCGCGCCCACCGCTTCCACGCGCTGGGCACTTGGCCCATGCCGTTCCTGCTGGGGGCTACCTGGGAATGTCTCCCATGGCAAGGGTCCGTCCGACGCGGCTGCACTGGCTCGCTCACTGGGCACTTAGTCGAGGGACAGGGACGAGGGGGCTGGCTCGCTATGGGCGCCCGTGGCCTGGCTGGTGCACCCACCGCTGCCGCATGCTGGGAACTTGGCCCATGCTGTGCCAGCTGGGGGCTGCCTGGGCATGCCTCTCATTCCCAGGATCCGTGCGACGCGGCTCCCCTGGCTCGGTCACTGGGCACTTAGTCGAGGGACAGGGACGAGGGGGCTGGCTCACGAGGGGCGCCTGTGGCCTGGCTGGCGCGCCCACTGCTGCTGCACGCTGGGCACTTGGCCCATGCCATGCCTGCTGGGGACTGCCATGGCATGCCTCCCTTCCCAGGGTCCATGCGACACGGCTCCCCTGGCTCGTTCACTGGGCACTTAGTCGAGGGACAGGGACGAGGGGGCTGGCTCATAAGGGGCGCCTGTGACTTCGCTGGCGCGCCAACCGCTGCCGCACGATGGGCAATTGGCCCATGCCGTGCCTGCTGGGGGCTGCCTGGGCATGCCTCCTGTGCCCAGAGTCTGTGCGACGCGGCTCCTCTGGCTCGCTCGCTGGGCACAAAGTTGAGGGACAAGGACAAGGGCGCTGGCTCGCGATTAGCGCCTGTGGTCTGGCTGGCGCGCCCACCGCTGCTTCACAATGGGCACTTGGCCCATACCATGCCTGCTGGGGGCTGCCTGGGCATGCCTCCCATGCCCAGAGTCCGAGCGATGTGACTCCCCTGGCTCGCTCACTGGGCACTTAGTCGAGGGACAGGGACGTGGGGGCTGGCTCGTGATTGGTGAACTTGGCCTGGCTGGTGCGCCCACCGCTGCCGTATGCTGGGCACTTGGCCCATGCCATGCCTGCTGGGGGCTGCCTGGGCATGCCTCTCATGCCGAGGGTCCAAGTGACGCGGCTCCCCTCGCTCGCTCGCTGGGAACTTAGTCGAGGGAAGGGGACGAGGGGGCTGGCTCGCGATTGGCGCCCATGGCCTGGGTGGCGCACCAACTGCTACCGCACTCTGGGAACTTGGCCTGTGCGGTGCATACTGGGGCCTGCCTTGGAATGCCTCCCATCCCCAGAATCTGTGGGACACGGCTCCCCTGGCTCGCTTGCTTGGCACTTGGTCGAGGGACAGGGGCGAGGGGGCTGGCTCGCGATGGGCGCCCGTGGCCTGGCTGGCGTGCCCACCGCTGCCCCACGCTGGGAACTTCGCCCATGTCATGCATACTGGGGGCTGCCTTACCATGCCTCCCGTGCTGAGGGTCTGTGCGACGCGGCTCCCCTGGCTCGCTCGCTGGATGCTTAGTCGAGGGACATGGACGAGGGGGCTGGCTCGCGAAGGGCGCCCGTCGCCTGGCTGGCGCGCCCACCTCTACCGCAGGCTGGGCACTTGGCCCAGGCCATGCCTGCTGGGGGCTGCTGGGGCATGCCTCCCATGCCCATGGTCCATGCGACGTGGCTGCCCTGGCTCGCTCGCTGGGCACTTAGTCGAGGGACAGGGACGAGAGGGCTGGCTCACAATGGGCGCCTGTGGCCTGGCTGGTTCGGCCTCCTCTGCCGCACGCTGGGCACTTGGCCCATGCCGTGCCTGCGGGGGCTGCCTGGGCAAGCCTCCTGTGCCCATAGTCTGTGCGACGCAGCTCCCACGGGTCGCTCGCTGGGCACTAAGTCGAGGGACAGGGACCAGGGGACTGGCTCGCGATGGGAGCCCGTGGCCTGGCTTGTTCACCCACCACTGCCGCATGCTGGGCACTTGGCCCATGCCATGCCTGCTGGGGGCTGCCTGGGAATGCCTCCCGTGCCCAGGGTCCGTGCACCACAGCTCCCCTGGCTTGCTCACTGGCCACTTAGTCGAGGGACAGGGACGAGGGGGCTTGCTCGTGATGGGCGCCTGTGGCCTCGCTGGTGCTCCCACCGCTGCTGCCCGCTGGGCACTTGGCCCATGCTGTGCCTGCTGGGGGCTGCCTGGGCATGCCTCCCATGCCCAGGGTCCATGTGACACGGCTCCCTTGGCTCGCTCGGTGGGCACCTTGTCTGGGAACAAAGACGAGGGGGCTGGCTCACGATGGGCACCTGTGGCCTGGCTGGGGCGCCCACCGCTACCACACGGTGGGCACTTGGCCCATGCTGTGCCTGCTGGGGGCTGCCTGGGCATGCCTCCCATTCCCAGGGTCTGGGCGAAGATGCTCCCCTGGCTCACTCGCTGGGCACTAAGTCGAGGGAGAGGGACGTGGGGGCTGGCTCGCGATGGGCGCCATTGGCCTGGCTAGCGCGCCCAAATCTACCGCACACAGGGCACTTGGCCCATGCCTTGCCTGCTGGGGGCTGCCGGGGCATGTCTCCCGTGCCTAGGGTCTGGGCGACGTGGCTACCCTGGCTCGCTCGCTGGGCACTTAGTCGAGGGACAGGGACGAGGGGGCTGGCTCGCAATGGGAGCCCGTGGCCTGGCTGGTGCGCACACCGCTACAGCATGCTGGGCACTTGGCCCATCCCGTGCCTGCTGGGGGCTTCCTGGGCATGACTCCAGTGCCCAGGGTCCATGCGCCGCTGCTCCCCTGGCTCGCTCGCTGGGCACTCAGTCGAGGGACAGGGACGCGGGGGCTTGCTCGTGACGGGCCCCTGCGGCCTCCCTGGTGCGCCCACCGCAGCTGCCTGCCTGGCACTTGGCCCATGCCGTGCCTGCAGGGAGCTGCCTTGGCATGCCTCCCATGCCCAGGGTCCATGCGACGTGGCTCCCCTGGCTCGCTCGCGGGGCACTAAGTCGAGGGACAGGGACGAGGGGGCTGGCTCGCGATGGGCGCCCTTGGCCTGGCTGGTGCGCCCACCGCTGCCGCATGCTGGGCACTTGGCCCATGCCGTGCCTGCTGGGGGCTGTCTGGGCATGCCTCCCGTGCCCAGGGTCCATGCGACGCGGCTCCCCTGGCTCGCTCGCTGGGCACTTAGTCGAAGGACATTGACGTGGGGGCTGTCTTGCGATGGACGCCCTTGGCCTGGCTAGCACGCCCAACTCTACCACACGCTGGGCACTTAGCCCATGCCATGCCTGCTGGGGGCTGCTGGGCCATGCCTCCCATGCCCAGGGTCCCTGTGACACTGCTCCCCTGGCTTGCTCGCTGGGCACTTTGTCGAGGAACAGGGATGAGGCGGCTTGCTCACGATGGGCGCCTGTGGCCTGGCTGGCGCGCCCACTGCTACCGCACGCTGGGCACTTAGCCCATGCTGTACCTTCTGGTGGCTGCCTGGGCATGCCTCCGGTGCCCAGGGTGCATGCGACGCGGCTCCTCTGGCTCGCTCGCTGGACACTTAGTCGAGGGACAGGGACAAGGGGGCTGCCTCGTGATGGGCGAATTTGGCCTGGCTGGCGCGCCCACCGCTGCCGCACGTTGGGCACTTGGCCCTTGCCATGCCTGCTGAAGGCTTCCAGGGCATGCCTCGCCTGCCCAGGATCCCTGCGACGCGGCTCCCTTGTCTCACTCGCTGGGCACTTAGTCGAGGGACAGGGACGAGGGGCTGGCTCGCGATGGGCACCTGTGGCTTTGCTGGCGCGCCCACCGCCACCGCATGCTGGGCACTTGGCCCATGCCGTGCCTGCTGGGGGCTGCTGGGGAATGCCTCCCGTTCCCAGAGTCCATGCAAAGCTGCTCCCCTGGCTCGCTAGCCGGGCACTAAGTCGAGGGACAGGGACGAGGGGGCTGGTTTGCGATGGGCGCCCTTGGCCTGGCTAGCGTGCCCAACTCTACCACACGCTGGGCACTTGCGCCATGCCGTGCCTGCTGTGGGCCATCGGGGCATGCCTCCCATAACCAGGGTCTGTGCGACCCGGCTACCGTGGCTCGCTTGCTGGGCACTTAGTCGGGGGACAGGGACCAGGGGGCTGGCTCGTGATGGCAGCCCGTGGCCGGGCGGGTTTGCCCACCGCTCCCGAATGCTGGGCACTTGGCTCATCCCGTGCCTGCTGGGGGCTGCCTGGGCATGCCTCCCGTGCCCAGGGTCAATGCGACGTGGCTCCCCTGGCTCGCTCGCTGGGCACATAGTCGAGGGACAGCGACGAGGGGGCTGGTTCGCATTGGGCGACAGTGGCCTCGCTGGCGCACCCACCGCTGCGGCACGCTGGGTACTTGGCCCATGCTGTGCCTGCTGGGGGCTGCCGGGGCATGCCTCCCATTCCCAAGGTCCATGCGAAGGTGCTCCCCTGGCTCGCTCGCTGGGCACTAAGTTGAGGGACAGGGACGAGGGGCCTGGTTCGCAATGGGCGCCATTGGCCTGGCTAGCGCGCCCAACTCTACCGCACGCTGGCAGTTGCCCCATGCCGTGCCTGCTGGGGGCTGCCAGGGCATGCCTTCCGTGGCTAGGGTCTGTGCGACACGGCTACCCTGGCTCGCTCGCTGGGCACTTAGTCGAGGGACAGGGACCAGAGGGCTGGCTCGCTATGGGAGCCCGTGGCCTGGCCGGTGCGCCCACCGCTGCAGCATGCTGAGCACTTGGCTCATCCTGTGCCTGCTGGGGGCTTCCTGGGCATGCCTCCCGTGCCCAGGGACCTTGCGACGTGGCTCCCCTGGCTCACTTGCTCGGCACATAGTCGAGGGACACGGACGAGGGGGCTGGTTCGCGTTGGGGGCCTGTGGCCTCGCTGGCGCGCCCACCGCTGCCGCACACTGGGCGCTTGGCCCATGCCATGCCTGCTGGGGGCTGCCAGGGCATGCCTCCCATTCCCAAGGTCCGTGCAAAGCTGCTCCGCTGTCTCGCTCACTGGGCACTAAGTTGAGGGACAGGGACGAGGGGGCTGGCCTCGCGATGGGAGCCCTTGGCCTGGCTAGCGCGCCAAACTCTACCTCACGCTGGGCACTTGGCCCATGCCGTACCTGCTGGAGGCTTCCGGGGCATGCCTCCCGTGCCCAGGGTCCATGCGTGACGGCTCCTCTGGCTCGCTCGCTAGGCACAATGTCGAGGGACAGGGACCAGGGGGCTGGCTTGCGATGGGCGCCCATGGCCTGGCTGGTGCGCCCACCGCTGCCGCATGCTGGGCACTTGGCCCATGCCGCGCCTGATGGGGGCTGCCTGGGCATGCCTGCTGTGCACAGGGTCCATGTGACACGGCCCCGTAGGGTCGCTCGCTGGGCACTAAGTCGAGGGACAAGGACGAGGGGGCTGGCTCGCGATGGGCGCCCTTGGCCTGGCTAGCACGCCCCACTCTACCGCATGCTGGGCACTTGGCCCATGCCGTGCCTGGTGGGGGCTGCCAGGGTATGCCTCCCGTGCCAAGGGTCCATGCGACACGGCTCCCCTGGCTCACTCGCTTGGCACTTATTCGAGGGACAGGGACGAGGGGGCTTGCTCGCGATGGGATTCCGTAGCCTGGCTGGCGCGGCCACCGCTGCGGCACGCTGGGCAGTTGGCCTATGCCGTACCTGCTGGAGGCTTCCGTGGCATGCTTCCCGTTCCCAGGGTCAATTCGACGCGGCCCCCTAGGGTCGCTCGCTGGGCACTAAGTCGAGGGACAAGGACGAGGGGGCTGGCTCGCGATGGGCGCCCTTGGCCTTGCTAGCACGCCAAACTCTACCGCATGCTGGGCACTTGGCCCATGCCGTGCCTGGCGGGGGCTGCCAGGGTATGCCTCCCGTGCCAAGGGTCCATGCGGCACGGCTCCCCTGGCTCACTCGCTTGGCAGTTATTCGAGGGACAGGGACGAGGGGGCTTGCTCGCGATGAGAGCCCGTGGCCTGGCTGGCGCGCCCACCGCTGCCGCACGCTGGGCACTTGGCCCATGCCGTGCCTGCTGGGGGCTTCCTGGGCATGCCTCCCATGCCCAGGGTCCATGCGTGACGGCTCCTCTGGCTCGCTCGCTGGGCACAATGTCGAGGGACAGGGACCAGGGGGCTGGCTCGCGATGGGCGCCCATGGCCTGGCTGGTGCGCCCACCGCTGCCGCATGCTGGGCACTTGGCCCATGCCGCGCCTGATGGGGGCTGCCTGGGCATGCCTGCTGTGCACAGGGTCCATGCGACACTGCCCCGTAGGGTCGCTCGCTGGGCACTAAGTCGAGGGACAAGGACGAGGGGGCTGGCTCGCGATGGGCGCCCTTGGCCTGGCTAGCACGCCCCACTCTACCGCATGCTGGGCACTTGGCCCATGCCGTGCCTGGGTGGGGCTGCCAGGGTATGCCTCCTGTTCCAAGGGTCCATGCAACACGGCTCCCCTGGCTCACTCGCTTGGCACTTATTCGAGGGACAGGGACGAGGGGGCTTGCTCGCGATGGGATTCCGTGGCCTGGCTGGCGCGGCCACCGCTGCGGCACGCTGGGCAGTTGGCCTATGCCGTACCTGCTGGAGGCTTCCGAGGCATGCTTCCCGTTCCCAGGGTCAATTCGACGCGGCCCCCTAGGGTCGCTCGCTGGGCACTAAGTCGAGGGACAAGGACGAGGGGGCTGGCTCGCGATGGGCGCCCTTGGCCTTGCTAGCACGCCAAACTCTACCGCATGCTGGGCACTTGCCCATGCCGTGCCTGGCGGGGGCTGCCAGGGTATGCCTCCCGTGCCAAGGGTCCATGCGACACGGCTCCCCTGGCTCACTCGCTTGGCACTTATTCGAGGGACAGGGACGAGGGGCTTGCTCGCGATGGGAGCCCGTGGCCTGGCTGGCGCGCCCACCGCTGCCGCACGCTGGGCACTTGGCCCATGCCGTGCCTGCTGGGGGCTTCCTGGGCATGCCTCCCATGCCCAGGGTCCATGTGCCGCTGCTCCCCTGGCTCGCTTGCTTTGCACTCAGTCGAGGGACAGGGACGAGGGGGCTTGCTAGTGACGGGCCCCTGTGGCCTCCCTGGTGCGCCCACCGCAGCCGCCTGCTTGGCACTTGGCCCAGGCCGTGCCTGCAGGGGGCTGCCTTGGCATGCCTCCCATGCCCAGGGTCCATGCGACGCGGCTCCCCTGGCTCGCTCGCTGGGCACTAAGTCGAGGGACAGGGACGAGGGGGCTGGCTCGCGATGGGCGCCCTTGGCCTGGCTGGTGCGCCCACCGCTGCCGCATGCTGGGCACTTGGCCCATTCTGTGCATGCTGGGGGCTGTCTGGGCATGCCTCCCGTGCCCAGGGTTCATGCGACGCGGCTCCCCTGGCTCGCTCACTGGGCACTTAGTCGAGGGACAGGGACGAGGGGGCTGGCTCGCAATGGGCGCCCTTGGCCTGGCTAGCACGCCCAACTCTACCACACGCTGGGCACTTAGCCCATGCCATGCCTGCTGGGGGCTGCCGGGCCATGCCTTCCATGCCCAGGGTCCCTGCGACACTGCTCCCCTAGCTCGCTCGCTGGGCACTAAGTCAAGGGACAGGGACAAGGGGGCTGGCTCGTGTTGGGCGACTGTGGCCTCGCTGGCGCGCCCACCGCTGCCATACGCTGGGCACTTGGCCCATGCCGTGCGTGCTGGGGGCTGCTGGGGCATGCCTGCCATGCCCAGGGTCCGTGCGACGCGGCTCCCCTGGATCGCTCGCTGGGGACTTAGTCGAGGGACAGGGACGAGGGGGCTGGCTCGCGATGGGGGCCTGTGGCCTCGCTGGCGTGCCCACCGCTGCCGCACGATGGGCACTTGGCCCATGCCGTGCCTGCTGGGTGCTGCTGGGGCATGCCTCCCATACCCAGGGTCTGTTCAACATGGCTCCCCTGACTCGCTCACTGGGCACTTAGTCGAGGGACAGGGACGAGGGGGCTGGTTCGTGTTGGGCGCCTGTGGCCTCGCTGTCGCGCCCACCGCTGCCGCACGCTGGGCACTTGGCCCAAGCTGTGCCTGCTGGGGGCTTCCTGGGTATGCCTCCCATGCCCAGGGTCTGTGCAACGCGGCTCCCCTGGCCCGCTCTCAGGCCACTTAGTCGAGGGACAGGGACGAGGGGGCTGGCTCGCGTTGGGCACCGGTGGCCTGGCTGGCGCGCCCACCGCTGCCGCACACTGGGCACTGGGCCCATGCCGTACCTGTTGGGGGCTGCCAGGGCATGCCTCCCATGCCATGGGAAAATGCGACACGGCTCCCCTGGCTAGCTCGCTGGGCACTTAGTCGAGGGACAGGGACGAGGGGGCTTGCTCGCTATGGGCTCCCGTGGCCTGGCTGGCGCACCCACCGCTGCCGCACGCTGGGCACTTGGCCCATGTTGTTCCTGCTGGGGGATTCCTGGGTATGCCTACCGTGCCCTGAGTTTTTGCTACGCTTCTCCCCTAGCTCGCTCGCTGGGCACTAAGTCAAGGGACAGGGGCAAGGGGGCTGGCTCGTGTTGGGCGCCTGTGGCCTCGCTGGCGCGCCCACTGCTGCCATATGCTGGGCACTTGGCCATGCCATGCCTGCTGGGGGCTGCTGGGGCATGCCTGCCATGCCCAGGGTCCGTGCGACGCAGCTCCCCTGGCTCGCTCGCTGGGGACTTAGTCGAGGGACAGGGACGAGGGGGCTGGCTCGCGATGGGCGCCCGTGGCGTGGCTGGCGCGGCCACCGCTGCCGCACGCTAGGCACTTGGCCTATGCTGTGCCTGCTGGGGGCTGCTGGGGCATGCCTGCCATGCCCAGGGTCTGTGCGACGCAGCTCCCCTGGCTCGCTCGCTGGGGACTTAGTCGAGGGACAGGTACGAGGGGGCTGGCTCGCGATGGGCGCCCGTGGCGTGGCTGGCGAGGCCACCGCTGCCGCACGCTGGGCACTTGGCCTATGCCGTGCCTGCTGGGGGCTTCCGAGGCATGCTTCTTGTTCCCAGGGTCCATGCGACGCGGCCCCCTAGGGTCGCTCGCTGGGCACTAAGTCGAGGGACAAGGACGAGGGGGCTGGCTCGCGATGGGCGCCCATGGCCAGGCTAGCACGCCCAACTCTACCGCATGCTGGGCACTTGGCCCATGCCATGCCTGGTGGGGGCTGCCAGGGTATGCCTCCCGTGCCAAGGGTCCATGCGACATGGCTCCCCTGGCTCACTCGCTTGGCACTTATTCGAGGGACAGGGACGAGGGGGCTTGCTCGCGATGGGAGCCCGTGGCCTGGCTGGCGCGCCCACCGCTGCCGCATGCTGGGCACTTGGCCCATGCCGTACCTGCTGGAGGCTGTCTGGGCATGCCTCCCGTGCCCAGGGTCCATGCGACGCGGCTCCCCTGGCTCGCTCGCTGGGCACTTAGTCGAGGGACAGGGACGAGCGGGCTGGCTCGCGATGGGCGCCCTTGGCCTGGCTAGCACGCCCAACTCTACCACACGCTGGGCACTTAGCCCATGCCATGCCTGCTGGGGGCTGCCGGGCCATGCCTTCCGTGCCCAGGGTCCCTGCGACATGGCTCCCCTTGCTTGCTCGCTGGGCACTAAGTCAAGGGACAGGGACAAGGGGGCTGGCTCGTGATGGGCGCCTTTGACCTCGCTGGCGCGCCCACCGCTGCCATACGCTGGGCACTTTGCCCATGCCGTGCATGCTGGGGGCTGCTGGGGCATGCCTGCCATGCCCAGGGTCCGTGCAACGCGGCTCCCCTGGCTCGCTCGCTGGGGACTTAGTCGAGGGACAAGGACGAGGGGGCTGGCTCGTGATGGGGGCCTGTGGCCTCGCTGGCGTGCCCACCGCTGCCGCACGATGGGCACTTGGCCCATGCCGTGCCTGCTGGGTGCTGCTGGGGCATGCCTCCCATACCCAGGGTCTGTTCGACATGGCTCCCCTGGCTCGCTCACTGGGTACTTAGTCGAGGGACAGGGACGAGGGGGCTGGTTCGCGTTGGGCGTCTGTGGCCTCGCTGTCGCGCCCACCGCTGCCGCACGCTGGGCACTTGGCCCAAGCTGTGCCTGCTGGGGGCTTCCTGGGCATGCCTCCCATGCCCAGGGTCTGTGCAACACGGCTCCCCTGGCCCGCTCTCAGGCCACTTAGTCGAGGGACAGGGACGAGGGGGCTGGCTCTCGTTGGGCACCGGTGGCCTGGCTGGCGCGCCCACCGCTGCCGCACACTGGGCACTGGGCCCATGCCGTACCTGCTGGGGGCAGCCAGGGCATGCCTCCCGTGCCATGGGAAAATGCGACATGGCTCCCCTGGCTAGCTCGCTGGGCACTTAGTCGAGGGACAGGGACGAGGGGGCTTGCTCGCTATGGGCACCCGTGGCCTGGCTGGCGCGCCCACCGCTGTCGTACGCTGGGCACTTGGCCCTTGGCCCTTGACGTGCCTGCTTGGGGCAGCCGGGGCATGCCTCCCGTTCCTAGGGTTCCTGCAAAGCTGCTCCCCTGGCTTGTTCGCTGGGCACTAAGTCGAGGGGCAGGGACAAGGGGGCTGGCTCGCGATAGGAGCCCTTGGCCTGGCTAGCGCGCCCAACTCTACATCACGCTGGGCACTTAGCCCATGCCGTGCCTGCTGGGGGCTGCTGGGGCATGCCTCCCGTGCCCAGGGACCATGCGACGCGGCTCCCCTGGCTCGCTCGCTGGGCACTTAGTCGACGGACAGCGACCAAGGGGCTAGCTAGCGATGGGAGCCCGTGGCCTGGCTGGTGTGCCCACTGCTGCCGCATGCTGGGCACTTGGTCCATGCCATGCCTGCTGGGGGCTGCCTGGGAAAGCCTCCTGTGCCCAGGGTCCATGCGACATGGCTCTCCTGGCTCGCTCGCTGGGCACTTAGTCGAGGGACAGGGACGAGGGGGCCTGCTCGCGATGGGAGCCCGTGGCCTGGCTGGCGCACCCACCGCTGCCGCTTGCTCGGCACTTGGCCCATGCCATGCTTGCTGGGGGCTACCTGGGCATGCCTCCAGTGCTCAGGGTCCATGCGACATGGCTCCCCTGGCTCGATCGCTGGGCACTTAGTCGAGGAACAAGGACGAGGGGGCTGGCTCGTGATGGGCACCTGTGGCCTGGCTGGTGCGCCCAACGCTGCCGCATGCTGGGCAATTGGCCCATGCCATGCCTGCTGGATACTGCCTGGGCATGCCTCCCATGCCCAGGGTCCAAGCGACGTGGCTCCCCTGGCTGGCTCGCTGGGCACTTAGTCGAGGGACAGGGACCAGGGGGCTGGCTCGCTATGGGAGCCCGTGGCCTGGCTGGTGCGCCCACCGCTGCCACATGCTGGGCACTTGGCCCATGCCGTGCCTGCTGGGGGCTGCCTGGGCATGCGTCCCGTGCCCAGGGTCCATGCGACGTGGCTCCCCTGGTTCGCTCGCAGGGCACTTAGTCGAGGGACAGGGACGAGGGGGCTGGCTCGCGATGGGCGCCCGTGGCCTGGCTGGTGCGCCCACCACTGCCGCATGCTAAGCACTTGGCCCATGCCGTGCCTGCTGGGGGCTGCCTAGGCATGCCTCCCATGCCCAGGGTCCATGCGACGCGGCTCCCCTGGCTTGCTCGCTGGGCACTTAGTCGAGGGACAGAGACCAGGGGGCTGGCTCGCGATGGGTGCCCATGGCCTTGCTGGTGCGCCCACTGCTGCCTCATGCTGGGCACTTGGCCCATGCCGTGCCAGCATGGGGCTGCCTGGGCATACCACCCATGCCCAGGGTCCATGTGACGCGGCTCCCTTGGCTCGCTCGCTGGGAACTTAGTCGAGGCACAGGGACGAGGAGGCTGGCTCGCGATGGGCGCCCGTGGCCTGGCTGGCGCGGCCACCTCTGCCTCACGCTGGGCACTTGGCCCATGCCATGCCTGCTGGGGGCTGCCGGGGCATGCCTCCCGTTCCCAAGGTCCGTGCGAAGCTGCTCCCCTGGCTCGCTCGCCGGGCACTATGTTGAGGGGCAGGGACGAGGGGGATGGCTCGCGATGGGCGCCCTTGGCCTGGCTAGTGCGCTCAACTCTACCACACGCTGGGCACTTGGCCCATGCCGTGCCTGCTGGGGGCTGCCGGGGCATGCCTCCCATGCATAGGGTTTGTACGACGTGGCTACCCTGGCTCTCTCACTTGGCATTTAGTCGAAGGACAGGGACCAGGGGTCTGACTCGCGATGGGAGCCTGTGGCCTGGCTTGTGCACCCACCGCTGCCACATGCTGGGCACTTAGCCCATGCCATGCCTGCTGGCGGCTGCCTGGGCATGCCTCCCATTCCCAGGGTCCGTGCGCCACGGCTCCCCTGGCTCGCTCGCTGGGCACTTAGTCGAGGGACTGGGATGAGGGGGCTGGCTCATGATGGACGACTGTGGCCTCGCTGGTGCGCCCACCGCTGCCGCCCGCTGGGAACTTGGCCCATGCCGTGCATGCTGGGACGACATGACCGCCAGCCATGCACCGAGATCAGGGCGACTGGGGCGTGCTTTTCCATTCGAGTTCCTTGGCGCATCCCGCTTTGGGTTTTGTTGTTGT
>JAJFZO010000885.1:945000-975000 GCA_021397835.1 Moringa oleifera | reverse complement strand
TGGCAAGGGACCACCGATGAGGCTTTGGCAGCAGGGATGTCACAACGTGCCTAGGCTGGCCGTGTGGCTCGCTCGTTGCTAACAGCCGACGATCGTGTCGTCGATTGCGCTGCGCAACAAGTCCGCTTCTAGGCAAGCCTAAGCGTCGAGATCCAACCCCGCGTCCGCCACCTCGAGGGCCTGCGACAAAGCACTCCGCATGCTCAAAATCCCCCCAACGATTTGGCCCTCAAGTAGCATGCATCATCGTTAGTTTCGCTGCCCACACCATCAAGCCTATCTAGCCACATCCCAGCTCAATATCCCACGATTATTCTCGCTTTGTTGCCCACGTTTTTCCCACCGATGAGGCCTTGGCAGCAGGGGTGCCCAGGCTAGCCGTGTGGCTCGCTCGTTGCTAACAACCGATGATCGTGTCGTTGATCGCGCTGCGCAACGAGTCTGCCTACGCAAGCCTGAGTATCGAGATCCAACCCCATGTCTACCGCCTCGAGGGCCTGCGACAAAGCAGTCCGCATGCTCAAAATCCCCCCAACGATTTGGCCCTCACGTAGCATGCATCATCGTTAGCTTCGCTGTCCACACCATCGAGCTTGTCTAGCCACATCCCAGCTCATTATCCCATGATTATTCTCGCTTCATTGCCCACGTTTTTCCCACCGATGAGGCCTTGGTAGCAGGGGTGCCCAGGCTGGCCATGTGGCTCGCTCATTGCTAACGGCCGACGATCGTGTTGTCGATCGCACTGCACAACGAGTCCGCCTAGGCAAGCCTGAGCGTCGGGATCCAACCCCACGTCCGCCACCTCGAGGGCCTGTGACGAAGCACTCCGCATGCTCGAAATTCCCCCCAACGATTTGGCCCTCGCGTAGCATGCATCATCGTTAGCTTCGCCGCCCACACCGTCGAGCTTGTGTAGCCACATCCCAACTCATTATCCCACGATTTTTCTCATTTCATTGCCCACATTTTTCCCATCGATGAGGCCTTGGCAGCAGGGGTGTCATGCCTCGCCCAGGCTGGCCGTGTGGCTCACTCATTGCTAACGGCCGACGATCCTGTCGTCGATCGCGCTGCGGAACGAGTCCGCCTAGGCAAGCCTGGGAGTCGGGATCCAGCCCCGCGTCTGCAGCCTCGAGGGCCTGCGACGAAGCACTCCGCATGCTCGAAATCCTCCCAGCAATTTGGCTCTCGTGTAGCATGCATCATCGTTAGCTTCGCCGCCCACACTGTCGAGCTTGTGTAGCCACATCCCAGCTCATTATCCCATGATTTTTCTCATTTCGTTGCCCACAATTTAGCAGATTTCGTTTCCCACATTTTCCCCACTCCGTTGGCTACTGATCGGGCGTCCCACACTCTTCGGCTGATGTCGCCGGCCGCCTGCCTGCCGGCAGTGGTCGCTGCCACAGCCATGCACCACCGGCTGGATGGGCAATGCAGCAAGCCGCCCTGCCCATGCCATGCGCGCTGGGTTGCCCAAGCCCAGCACCTGCCCATGTGGGATGAGTAGGGGGGGAGGCACGCATGGCCTGTTGGCACCCAGCAAGCTAGGTGACCACCTCCCCCCTAAAGAGTCTTAAATGAAATTTCACTCCCGGTAGGAGGAAACATCAATATGTCTGAGCCGTCATAATGGATCTAAAAAATTATTTACTTGGAACTTTGAGCTGAAATTTTGTACATAAATTGATAATAATCATATCTACCACCAACAAAAATTTAAGAATTTTCCGTGGCTCGCTCGCTGGGCACTACGTCGAGGGACAGGGACGTGGGGCTGGCTCACGATGGGCGCCCGCGGCCTGGCTAGCGCGCCCACCGCTGCCGCACACTGGGCGAGCAGCCAATGCCATGCCTGCTGGGGGATGCCTGGGCATGCCACCCGTGCCAAGGGTCCGCGCGATGCAGCCCCCCTGGCTCACTCGCTGGGCACTACGTCGAGGGACAGGGACGTGGGGGCTGGCTCGCGATGGGCGCCCGCGGCCCTGCTTACGCGCCCACCGCTGCTGCACGTTGGGCGAGCAGCCCATGCCGTTCCTGCTGGGGGCTGCCTGGGCTTGCCACCCGTGCCAATGGTCCATGCGACACGGCCCCTTTGGCTCGCTTGCTGGGCAGTTAGTCGAGGGACAGGGACATGGGGGCTGGCTCTCGATGGGCGCCCGCGGCTTGGCTGGCGCGCCCACCGTTGCCGCACACTGGGCGAGCAGCCCATGCTGGGGGCTGCCTGGGCGTGCCACCATGCCCAGGGTCTGTGTGACACGGCCCTCCTGGCTCTCACGCTGGGTAGTCAGTCGAGGGACAGGGATGAGGGGGCTGGCTCGCGTCGGGCACCCGTGGCCTGGCTGGCACGCCCACCGCTACCGCACGCTGGGTGAGCAGCCCATGCTGGGGGCTGCCTGGGCGTGGCACCTGTGCCCAGGGTCCGTGCGATGCGGCCCCCCTGGCTCTCATGCTGGGCAGTAAGTCGAGGGACTGGGACGTGGGGGCTTGCTCGCGATGGCCGCCCGTGGACTGGCTGGCACGCCAACCTCTACCGCACGCTGGGCACTTGGCCCATGCCGTGCCTGCTGGGGGCGGCAGGGCGTGCCTACCATGCCCAGGGTTCATGCAATGACGCTCCACTGGCTCGCTCGCTTGGCACTAAGTCGAGGGAAAGGGACATGGGGGCTGGCTCGCGATGGGCGCCTGCAGCCTGGCTGGCGCCCCCACCGCTGCCGCACACTGGGCAAGCAGCCCATGCCGTTCCTACTGGGGGCTGCCTTGGCATGCCACCCGTTCCGAGGGTCCATGCGATGCGGCCCCCCTGGCTCGCTCGCTGGGCACTACGTCGAAGGACAGGGACGTGGGGGCTGGCTCGCGATGTGCGCCTGAGGCCTTGCTGGCGCGCCCACCGCTGCCACACGCTAGGCGAGCAAGCCATGCCGTGCCATCTAAGGGCTTCTTGGGCATGCCACCCGTGCCCAGGGTCCGTGCGACGTGGCCCCCCTGGCTCGATCGCTGGGGACTATGTCGAGGGACAAGGACGAGGGGGCGGGCTCGTGATGGGCGCCCATTGCCTGGCTGGCGCGGCCACCGCTGCAGCACAATGGGCGAGCAGCCCATGCCGTGCCTGCTGGGGGCTGCATGGGCATGCCTCTCGTGCCCAGGGTCTGTGCGGCGTGGCTCCCCTGGCTCGCTCTCTGGGCACTAAGTCATGGGACAGGGACGAGGTGGCTGGTTCGCGATAGGCGCACGGGCCTGGCTGGCACGCACACCGCTGCTGCACACTGGGCGAGCAGCCCATGCCGTGCCTGCTGGGGGCTTCCTGGGTGTGCCACCCGTGCCCAGGGTCTATGCAATGAGGCCCCCCTGGCTCGCTCGCTGGGCACTACGTCGAGGGACAGGGAAGTGGGGGCTGGCTCGCGTTGGGCGCCCGCGGCCTGGCTGGCGCGCCCACCTCTACCGCACGCTGAGCACTTGGCCCATGCCGTGCCTGCTGAGGGCTGCCTGGGCGTGCCAACCATGCCCAGGGTCCATGTAACGAGGCTCCACTGGCTCGCTCGCTAGGCATTAAGATGAGGGAAAGGGACGTGGGCGCTGGCTCGCGATGGGCGCCCGCGGCCTGGCTGGCGCGCCCACCGCTACCACACACTGGGCGAGCAGCCCATGCCGTGCCTGCTGAGGGCTTCCTGGGCATGCCACCTGTGCCCAGGTTTCGTACAACGCGGCCCACCTGGCTCGCTCGCTGGGCACTACGTCAAGGGACAGGGAAGTGGGGGCTGGCTCGCGATGG
Organism: Moringa oleifera; assembly: GCA_021397835.1. Taxonomy (NCBI): domain Eukaryota; kingdom Viridiplantae; phylum Streptophyta; class Magnoliopsida; order Brassicales; family Moringaceae; genus Moringa; species Moringa oleifera. Next base: position 971,225 of record JAJFZO010000885.1, on the reverse strand, counting down.
GTGCCCGCTGCCTGGCTGGTCCGCCCACCTCTACCGCATGCTGGGCACTTGGCCCATGCCGTGCCTTATGGGGGCTGCCTGGGCGTGCCAACAATGCAAGGGTCCGTGTGGTGAGGCTCCACTGGCTCGCTCGCTGGGCACTATGTCGAGGGAAAGGGGCGTGGGGGCTGGCTCGCGATGGGCGCCCACGGCCGGGCTGGCGTGCCCACCGCTGCCACACACTGGGCTAGCAGCCCATGCCGTACCTGCTGGTGGCTTCCTGGGCGTGCTGCCCATGCCCAGGGTGTGTGCAACACGGCCCACCTGGCTCGCTCGCTGGGCACTAAGTCGAGGGACAAGGACGAGGGGGCGGGCTCGTGATGGGCGCCCATTGCCTGGCTGGCGCGGCCACCACTGCAGCACAATGGGCGAGCAGCCCATGCCGTGCCTGCTGGGGGCTGCATGGGCATGCCTCTCGTGCCCAGGGTCTGTGCGGCGTGGCTCCCCTGGCTCGCTCTCTGGGCACTAAGTCATGGGACAGGGACGAGGTGGCTGGTTCGCGATAGGCGCACGGGCCTGGCTGGCACGCACACCGCTGCTGCACGCTGGGCACTTGGCCCATGCCGTGCCTGCTGGGGGCTACATGGGCATGCCTCCCGTGCCAAGGGTCCATGCGATGTGGCTCCCCAGGCTCGCTCGGTGGGCACTTAGTCGAGGGACAGGGACGAGGGTGCTGGCTCGTGATGGGCTCCCGTGGCCTGGCTGGCACGCCCATCGCTGTCGGACGCTGGGCACTTGGCCCATGCAGTGCCTGCTGGGGGCTGCCTGGGCATGCCTCCTGTGCCAAGCATCCATGCGATGCGGCTCCCTTGGCTCGCTCGCTGGGCACTTAGTCAAGGGACAGGGACGAGGGGACTTGCTCGTGATGGGCACCCGTGGCCTGGCTGGCACGCCCACCGCTGCAGGACACTGGGCACTTGGCCCATGGTGTGCCTGCTGGGGGCTGCCTGGGCATGCCTCCCGTGCCAAGGATCCAAGCGACGTGGCTCCCTGGCTCGCTCGCTGGGCACTAAGTCGAGGGACAGGGAGGAGGGGGCAGGTTCGTGATGGGTGCCCGTGGCCTGGCTGGTGCGCCCACCGCTGTTGCACGCTGGGCCCTTGGCCCATGCCGTGCCTCCTGGGGGATGACTGGGCATGCCTCCCATGCCCAGGGTACATGCGACGGGCTCCCCTGGCTCGCTCGCTGGGCACTAGGTCGAGGGACAGGGACGAGAGGGCTGGGTCGTGATGGGCTCCCGTGGCCTCGCTGGCGCGCCCACCGTTGCCGCACTCTGGGCACTTGGCCCTTGCCGTGCCTGCTGGGGGCAGCCTGGGCATACCCCCCGTGCCCAGGGTCCATGTGACGCGGCTCCCCTGGCTCGCTCGCTGGGCACTTAGTCGAGGGACAGGGACGAGGGGGCTTGCTCGTGATGGGCACCCGTGGCCTGGCTGGCACGCCCACGGCTGCCGAACACTGGGCACTTGGCCCATTCTGTGCCTGCTGGGGGCTGCCTGGGCATGTGTTCCATGCCAAGGGTCCATGCGACGTGGCTCCCCTGGCTCACTCGCTGGGCACTAAGTTGAGGGACAGGGACGAGGGGGCTGTCTCGTGATGGGCGCCCGTGGCCTGGCTGGCGCGCCCACCACTGCTGCACACTGGGAACTTGGCCCATGCCATGCCTCCTGGGGGATGACTGGGCATGCCTCCCATGCCCAGGGTACATGCGACGAGCTCCCCTGGCTCACTCGCTGGGCACTAAATCGAGGGACAGGGACGAGGGGGCTGGCTCGTGATGGGCTCCCGTGGGCTGGCTGGCGCGCCCACCGCTGCCGCACGCTGGGTACCTGGCCAGTGCCGGGCTGGGGCTACCTGGGCATGCCTCTTGTGCCCAGGGTCCATGCAACACTGGGCACTTAGTCGAGGGACAGGGACGAGGGGGCTGGCTCGCACCCTTGGGGCTACCTGGCCAGTGCCGTGCCTGCTGGGGCTACCTGGGCATGCCTCTTGTGCCCAGGGTCCATGCAATGTAGCTTCCCTGGCTCTCTCACTGGGCACTTAGTCGAGGGACAGGGACGAGGGGGCTGGCTCGTGATGGGCACCCTTGGCCTGGCTGGCACGCCCACCGCTGCCGGACACTGGGCACTTGGCCCATGCCGTGCCTGCTGGGGGCTGCCTGGGCATGCCTCCCGTGCCCAGGGTCCATGTGACGCGGCACCTCTGGCTCGCTCGCTGGGCACTTAGTCGAGTGACAGGGACGAGGGGGCTGGCTCGTGATGGGCACCCGTGGCCTGGCTGGCACGCCCACCGCTGCCTGACACTGGGCACTTGGCCCATGCCGCGCCTGCTGGCGGATGCCTGGGCATGCCTCCCATGCCCAGGGTCAGTGTGACGTGGCTCCACTGGCTTGATCGCTGGGCACTAAGTCGAAGGACAGGGACGAGGGGGCTGGCTCGTGATGGGCACCCATGGCCTGGCTGGCACACCCACCGCTGCCGGACGCTGCCCACTGGGCCCATGCCTTGCCTGCTGGGGGCTGCCTTGGCGTGCCTCCCGTGTCCAGGGTCCATGCGACGCGGCTCCCCTGGCTCGCTCGCATGGCACTTAGCCCATGCCGTGACTCCTGGGAGATGACTGGCATGCCTCCCGTGCCCAGGGTACATGCGACGCGGCTACCCTGGCTCGCTCGCTTGGCCCTAAGTCGAGGGAAAGGGACGAGGCGACTGGCTCGTGATGGGCTCTAGTAGCCTGGCTGGCGTACCCACTGCTGCCGGACGCTCGGCACTTGGCCCATGCCGTGCCTGTTGGGGGCTGCCTGGGCATGCCTCCCATGCCCAGGGTCCATGCGACGCAGCTCCCCTGGCTCGCTCGCTGGGCACTTAGTCGAGGGACAGGGACGAGGGGGCATGCTAGTGATGTGCACCCGTGGCCTTGCTGGCACGCCGACCGCTGCCAGACACTGCACACTTGGCCCATGCCGTGCCTGCTGGGGGCTGCCTGGGCATACCTTCCGTGCCAAGGGTCCATGCGACATGGCTCCCCTGGCTTGCTCGCTGGAAACTAAGTCGAGGGACAAGGACGAGGGGGCTGGCTCGTGATGGGCACCCATGGCCTGGCTGGTGCGCCCACCGCTGCCAGACGCTGGCCACTTGGCCCATGCCTTGCCTGCTGGGGGCTGCCAGGGCATGCCTCCCGTGCCCAGGGTCCATGCGACGCGGCTCCCCTGGCTCGCTCGCTGGGCACTTAGTCGAGTGACAGGGACGAGGGGGCTCGCTCGTGATGGGCACCCGTGGCCTGGTTGGCACGCCCACCGCTGCCTAGGCATGCCACCCGTGCCCAGGGTCCATGCGACGTGGCTCCCCTGGCTTGTTCGCTGGGCACTAAGTCGTGGGACAGGGATGAGGGGGCTGGCTCGTGATGGGCACCCATGGCCTGGCTGGCGCGCCCACCGCTGCTGCACGCTGGGCACTTATCCCATGCCGTGACTCATGGGAGATGACTGGGCATGCATCCCGTGCCCAGGGTACATGCGATGCGGCTCCCCTGGCTCGCTTGCTTGGCCTTAAGTTGAGGGACAGAGACGAGGGGCTTGGCTCATGATGGGCTCTCGTGACCTGGCTGGCGCGCCCACCGCTGCCGGACGCTGGGCACTTGGCCCATGCCGTGCCTGCTGGGGGCTGCCTGGGCTTGCCTCCCATGCCCAGTGTCCATGCGACGCGGCTCCCCTGGCTCGCTCGCTGGGCACTTAGTCGAGTGACAGGGACGAGGGGGCTGGCTCGTGATGGGCACCCATGGCCTGGCTGGCGCGCCCACCGCTGCCGGACGCTGGCCACTTGGCCCATGCCTTGCCTCCTGGGGGCTGCCAGGGCGTGCCTCCCGTGCCCAGGGTCCATGCAACGCGGCTCCCCTGGCTCGCTCGCTGGGCACTTAGTCGAGTGACAGGGACGAGGGGGCTCGCTTGTGATGGGCACCCGTGGCCTGGCTGGCACGCCCACCGCTGTCTAGGCAAGCCACCCGTGCCCAGGGTCCATGCGACGTGGCTCCCCTGGCTCGTTCGCTGAGCACTAAGTCGAGGGACAGGGATGGGGGGGCTGGCTCGTGATGGGCACCCATGGCCTGGCTGGCGCGCCCACCGCTGCTGCACGCTGGGCACTTATCCCATGCCGTGACTCCTGGGAGATGACTAGGCATGCATCCCGTGCCCAGGGTACATGCGACGCGGCTCCCCTGGCTCGCTCGCTTGGCCTTAAGTTGAGGGACAGGGAAGAGGGGGCTGGCTCATGATGGGCTCTCGTGGCCTGGCTGGCGTGCCCACCGCTGCCGGACGCTGGGCACTTGGCTCATGCCGTGCCTGCTGGGGGCTGCCTGGGCTTGCCTCCCATGCCCAGTGTCCATGCGACACGGCTCCCCTGGCTCGCTCGCTGGGCACTTAGTCGAGTGACAGGGACGAGGGGGCTCGCTCGTGATGGGCACCCGTGGCCTGGCTGGTACGCCCACCGCTGCCGGACGCTGGGCACTTGGCCCATGCCATGCCTCCTGGTGGCTGCCTGGGCATGCCTCCTGTGCCCAGGGTCCATGCGACGTGGCTACCCTGGCTCGCTCGCTGGGCACTAAGTTGAGGGACAGGGACGAGGGGGCTGCACATGGGTGGGCGCCCGTGGCCTGGCTGGCGTGCCCACTGCTGTTGCACGCTGGGCACTTGGCCGATGCAGTAACTCCTGTGGGATGACTGGGCATGCCTCCGATGCCCTGGGTACATGCGACGGGCTCGCCTGGCTCACTCGCTTGGCACTAAGTTGAGGGAGGAGACGAGGGGGCTGGCTCGTGATGGGCACCCGTGGCCTCGCTGGCACGCCCACCGCTGCTGACGTGGGCACTTGGCCCACCTGGGCATGCCTCCTGTGCCCAGGGTCCATGCGACGTGGCTACCCTGGCTCGCTCGCTGGGCACTAAGTTGAGGGACAGGGACAAGGGGGCCTGCACATGGTGGGCGCCCGTGGCCTGGCACATGATGGGCGCCCGTGGCCTGGCTGGCGTGCCCACTGCTGTTGCACGCTAGGCACTTGGCCGATGCAGTAACTCCTGTGGGATGACTGGGCATGCCTCCGATGCCCTGGGTACATGCGACGGGCTCGCCTGGCTCACTCGCTGGGCACTAAGTTGAGGGAGGAGATGAGGGGGCTGGCTCGTGATGGGCACCCGTGGCCTCGCTGGCACGCCCACCGCTGCTTGACGATGGGCACTTGGCCCATGCCGTGCCTGCTGGCGGCTGCCTGGGCATGCCACCCTTGCTCGGAGTCCATGTGATGTGGCTCCCCTTGCTCGTTCGCTGGGCACTAAGTCGAGGGACAGGGATGAGGGGGCTGGCTCGTGATGGGCGCCCATGGCCTGGCTGGCGCGCCCACCGCTGCTGCACACTAGGCACTTGGCCCATGCCGTGACTCCTGGGAGATGACTGGGGCAAGCATCTTGTGCCCAGGGTACATGCGACGCGGCTCCCCTGGCTCGCTCACTTGGCCCTAAGTTGAGGGACAGGGACGAGGGGGCTGGCTCGTGATGGGCTCTCGTGGCCTGGTTGGCGCGCCCATCGCTGCCGGACGCTGGGGGATGACTGGGTATGCCTCCCATGCCTAGGGTACATGCGACGGGCTCCCCTGGCTCGCTCGCTGGGCACTAAGTTGAGGGACAAGGACGAGGGGGCTGGCTTGTGATGGCCTCCCGTGGCGTGGCTGGCGCGCCCACCGCTGCCGCACGCTGGGCACCTGACTCATGTCGTGCCCGCTGAGGGCTACCTGGGAATGCATCCCGTGGCCAGGGTCAATGCGACTCTACTCCCCTGGCTCGCTCGCTGGGCACAAAGTCGAGGGACAGGGACGAGGGGACTGGCTCGCGATGGGAGCCCGTGGCCTGGCTTGTGCGCCCACCGCTGCCGCATGCTGGGCACTTGGCCCATGCCGTGCCTGCTGGGGGCTGCCTGGGAATGCCTCCCGTGCCCATGGGCCGTGCGCCACAGCTCCCCTGGCTTGCTCACTGGCCACTTAGTCGAGGGACAGGGACGAGGGGGCTTGCTCGTGATGGGCACCTGTGGCCTCGCTGGTGCTCCCACCGCTGCCGCCCGCTAGGCACTTGGCCCATGCCGTGCCTGCTGGGGGCTGCCTGGGCATGCCTCCATGCCCAGGGTCCATGTGACACGGCTCCCTTGGCTCGCTCGGTGGGCACCTTGTCTGGGAACAGGGACGAGGGGGCTGGCTCACGATGGGCACCTGTGGCCTGGCTGGGGCGCCCACTGCTACCACGCGGTGGGCACTTGGCCCATGCCGTGCCTGCTGGGGGCTGCCTGGGCATGCCTCCCATTCCCAGGGTCCGTGCGAAGATGCTCCCCTGGCTCACTCGCTGGGCACTAAGTCGAGGGGGAGGGGCGTGGGGGCTGGCTCGCGATGGGCGCCATTGGCCTGGCTAGCGCGCCCAAATCTACCGCACACAGGGCACTTGGCCCATGCCTTGCCTGCTGGGGGCTGCTGGGGCATGTCTCCCGTGCCTAGGGTCTGGGCGACGTGGCTACCCTGGCTCGCTCGCTGGGCACTTAGTCGAGGGACAGGGACCAGGGGGCTGGCTCGCAATGGGAGCCCGTGGCCTGGCTGGTGCGCCACCGCTGCAGATGCTGGGCTCTTGGCCCATCCCGTGCCTGCTGGGGGCATCCTGGGCATGCCCCCATGCCAGGGTCCATGCGACGCGGCTCCCCTGGCTCGCTCGCTGGGCACTTAGTCGAGGGACAGAAACGAGGGGCTGCCTCGTGATGGGTGCCCGTGGCCTGGCTGGTGCGGCCACCGCTGCCGCACACTGGGCACTTGGTCCATGCCGTGCCTGCTGGGGGCTGCTGGGCATGCCTCCCGTTCCCAAGGTCCGTGCAAAGCTGCTCCCCTGGCTCACTCGCTGGCCTAGGTGAGGGACAGAGACGAGGGGCTGGCTCGCGATGGGCGCCCTTGGCCTGGCTAGCGCGCCACTCTACCCACGCTGGGCACTTGGCCCATGCCATGCTGCTGGGGGCTGCCTGGGCTTGCCTCCCATGCCCAGTGTCCATGCGACGCGGCTCCCCTGGCTCGCTCGCTGGGCACTTAGTCGAGTGACAGGGACGAGGGGGCTGGCTCGTGATGGGACCCATGGCCTGGCTGGCGCGCCCACCGCTGCCGACGCTGGCCACTTGGCCCATGCCTTGCCTCCTGGGGGCTGCCAGGGCGTGCCTCCCGTGCCCAGGGTCCATGCAACGCGGCTCCCCTGGCTCGCTCGCTGGGCCAGTCGAGTGACAGGGACGAGGGGGCTCGCTTGTGATGGGCACCCGTGGCCTGGCTGGCACGCCCACCGCTGTCTAGGCAAGCCACCCGTGCCCAGGGTCCATGCGACGTGGCTCCCCTGGCTCGTTCGCTGAGCACTAAGTCGAGGGACAGGGATGGGGGGGCTAGCTCTTGATGGGCACCCATGGCCTGGCTGGCGCGCCCACCGCTGCTGCACGCTGGGCACTTATCCCATGCCGTGACTCCTGGGAGATGACTAGGCATGCATCCCGTGCCCAGGGTACATGCGACGCGGCTCCCCTGGCTCGCTCGCTTGGCCTTAAGTTGAGGGACAGGGAAGAGGGGGCTGGCTCATGATGGGCTCTCGTGGCCTGGCTGGCGTGCCCACCGCTGCCGGACGCTGGGCACTTGGCTCAGCTGTGCCTGCTGGGGGCTGCCTGGGCTTGCCTCCCATGCCCAGTGTCCATGCGACACGGCTCCCCTGGCTCGCTCGCTGGGCACTTAGTCGAGTGACAGGGACGAGGGGGCTCGCTCGTGATGGGCACCCGTGGCCTGGCTGGTACGCCCACCGCTGCCGGACGCTGGGCACTTGGCCCATGCCATGCCTCCTGGTGGCTACCTGGGCATGCCTCCTGTGCCCAGGGTCCATGCGACGTGGCTACCCTGGCTCGCTCGCTGGGCACTAAGTTGAGGGACAGGGACAAGGGGGCCTGCACATGGTGGGCGCCCGTGGCCTGGCACATGATGGGCGCCCGTGGCCTGGCTGGCGTGCCCACTGCTGTTGCACGCTAGGCACTTGGCCGATGCAGTAACTCCTGTGGGATGCCTGGGCATGCCTCCGATGCCCTGGGTACATGCGACGGGCTCGCCTGGCTCACTCGCTGGGCACTAAGTTGAGGGAGGAGATGAGGGGGCTGCTCGTGATGGGCACCCGTGGCCTCGCTGGCACGCCCACCGCTGCTTGACGATGGGCACTTGGCCCATGCGTGCCTGCTGGCGGCTGCCTGGGCATGCCACCCTTGCTCGGAGTCCATGTGATGTGGCTCCCCTTGCTCGTTCGCTGGGCACTAAGTCGAGGGACAGGGATGAGGGGGCTGGCTCGTGATGGGCGCCCATGGCCTGGCTGGCGCGCCCACCGCTGCTGCACACTAGGCACTTGGCCCATGCCGTGACTCCTGGGAGATGACTGGGGAAGCATCTTGTGCCCAGGGTACATGCGACGCGGCTCCCCTGGCTCGCTCACTTGGCCCTAAGTTGAGGGACAGGGACGAGGGGGCTGGCTCGTGATGGGCTCTCGTGGCCTGGTTGGCGCGCCCATCGCTGCCGGACGCTGGGGGATGACTGGGTATGCCTCCCATGCCTAGGGTACATGCGACGGGCTCCCCTGGCTCGCTCGCTGGGCACTAAGTTGAGGGACAAGGACGAGGGGGCTGGCTTGTGATGGCCTCCCGTGGCGTGGCTGGCGCGCCCACCGCTGCCGCACGCTGGGCACCTGACTCATGTCGTGCCCGCTGAGGGCTACCTGGGAATGCATCCCGTGGCCAGGGTCAATGCGACTCTACTCCCCTGGCTCGCTCGCTGGGCACAAAGTCGAGGGACAGGGACGAGGGGACTGGCTCGCGATGGGAGCCCGTGGCCTGGCTTGTGCGCCCACCGCTGCCGCATGCTGGGCACTTGGCCCATGCCGTGCCTGCTGGGGGCTGCCTGGGAATGCCTCCCGTGCCCATGGGCCGTGCGCCACAGCTCCCCTGGCTTGCTCACTGGCCACTTAGTCGAGGGACAGGGACGAGGGGGCTTGCTCGTGATGGGCACCTGTGGCCTCGCTGGTGCTCCCACCGCTGCCGCCCGCTAGGCACTTGGCCCATGCCGTGCCTGCTGGGGGCTGCCTGGGCATGCCTCCATGCCCAGGGTCCATGTGACACGGCTCCCTTGGCTCGCTCGGTGGGCACCTTGTCTGGGAACAGGGACGAGGGGGCTGGCTCACGATGGGCACCTGTGGCCTGGCTGGGGCGCCCACTGCTACCACGCGGTGGGCACTTGGCCCATGCCGTGCCTGCTGGGGGCTGCCTGGGCATGCCTCCCATTCCCAGGGTCCGTGCGAAGATGCTCCCCTGGCTCACTCGCTGGGCACTAAGTCGAGGGGGAGGGGCGTGGGGGCTGGCTCGCGATGGGCGCCATTGGCCTGGCTAGCGCGCCCAAATCTACCGCACACAGGGCACTTGGCCCATGCCTTGCCTGCTGGGGGCTGCTGGGGCATGTCTCCCGTGCCTAGGGTCTGGGCGACGTGGCTACCCTGGCTCGCTCGCTGGGCACTTAGTCGAGGGACAGGGACCAGGGGGCTGGCTCGCAATGGGAGCCCGTGGCCTGGCTGGTGCGCACACCGCTGCAGCATGCTGGGCTCTTGGCCCATCCCGTGCCTGCTGGGGGCATCCTGGGCATGCCCCCATGCCTAGGGTCCATGCGACGCGGCTCCCCTGGCTCGCTCGCTGGGCACTTAGTCGAGGGACAGAAACGAGGGGCTGCCTCGTGATGGGTGCCCGTGGCCTGGCTGGTGCGGCCACCGCTGCCGCACACTGGGCACTTGGTCCATGCCGTGCCTGCTGGGGGCTGCTGGGTCATGCCTCCCGTTCCCAAGGTCCGTGCAAAGCTGCTCCCCTGGCTCACTCGCTGGGCACTAGGTCGAGGGACAGAGACGAGGGGGCTGGCTCGCGATGGGCGCCCTTGGCCTGGCTAGCGCGCCAGACTCTACCACACGCTGGGCACTTGGCCCATGCCATGCATGCTGGGGCCTGCCAGGGCATGCCTCCTGTGCATGGGGTCTGTGTGACGCGGCTACCCTGGCTTGCTCACTGGGCACTTAGTCGAGGGACTGGGACCAGGGAGCTGGCTTGCGATGGGAGCCCGTGTCCTGGCTGGTGCGCCCACCGCTGCCGCATGCTGGGCACTTGGCCCATGCTGTGCCTGCTGGGGGCTTCCTGGGCATGACTCCAGTGCCCAGGGTCCATGGGCCGCTGCTCCCCTGGCTCGCTCGCTGGGCACTCAGTCGAGGGACAGGGACGAGGGGGCTTGCTCGTGACGGGCCCCTGCAGCCTCCCTGGTGCGCCCACCGCAGCTGCCTGCCTGGCACTTGGCCCATGCCGTGCCTGCAGGGAGCTGCCTTGGCATGCCTCCCATGCCCAGGGTCCATGCGACGCGGCTCCCCTGGCTCGCTCGCGGGGCACTAAGTCGAGGGACAGGGACGAGGGGGCTGGCTCGCGATGGGCGCCCTTGGCCTGGCTGGTGCGCCCACCGCTGCCGCATGCTGGGCACTTGGCCCATGCCGTGCCTGCTGGGGGCTGTCTGGGCATGCCTCCTGTGCCCAGGGTCCATGCGACGCGGCTCCCCTGGCTCGCTCGCTGGGCACTTAGTCGAGGGACATTGACGTGGGGGCTGGCTCGCGATGGGCGCCCTTGGCCTGGCTAGCACGCCCAACTCTACCACACGCTGGGCACTTAGCCCATGCCATGCCTGCTGGGGGCTGCTGGGCCATGCCTCCCATGCCCAGGGTCCCTGCGACACTGCTCCCCTGGCTCGCTCACTGGGCACTTTGCCGAGGAACAGGGATGAGGCGGCTTGCTAACGATGGGCACCTGTGGCCTGGCTGGCGCACCCACTGCTACCGCACGCTGGGCACTTAGCCCATGCCGTGCCTTCTGGTGGCTGCCTGGGCATGCCTCCCGTGCCCAGGGTGCATGCGACGTGGCTCCTCTGGCTCGCTCGCTGGGCACTTAGTCGAGGGACAGGGACAAGGGGGCTGCCTCGTGATGGGCAAATTTGGCCTGGCTGGCGCGCCCACCGCTGCTGCACGTTGGGCACTTGGCCCTTGCAATGCCTGCTGAAGGCTTCCAGGGCATGCCTCCCCTGCCCAGGATCCCTGCAACGCGGCTCCCTTGTCTCACTCGCTTGGCACTTAGTCGAGGGACAGGGACGAGGGGCTTGCTCGCGATGGGCGCCTGTGGCTTTGCTGGCGCGCCCACCGCCGCCGCATGCTGGGCACTTGGCCCATGCCATGCCTGCCATGCCTGCTGGGGGCTGCTGGGGAATGCCTCCCGTTCCCAGGGTCCATGCGAAGCTGCTCCCCTGGCTCGCTAGCCGGGCACTAGGTCGAGGGACAGGGACGAGGGGGCTGGTTTGCGATGGGCGCCCTTGGCCTGGCTAGCGTGCCCAACTCTACCACACGCTGGGCACTTGCGCCATGCCGTGCCTGCTGTGGGCCACCGGGGCATGCCTCCCATAACCAGGGTCTGTGCGACCCGGCTACCCTGGCTCGCTCGCTGGGCACTTAGTCGGGGGACAGGGACCAGGGGGCTGGCTCGCGATGGCAGCCCGTGGCCTGGCGGGTTTGCCCACCGCTCCCGCATGCTGGGCACTTGGCTCATCCCGTGCCTGCTGGGGGCTGCATGGGCATGCCTCCTGTGCCCAGGGTCAATGCAACGTGGCTCCCCTGGCTCGCTCGCTGGGCACATAGTCGAGGGACAGGGACGAGGGGGCTGGTTCGCGTTGGGCGACTGTGGCCTCGCTGGCGCACCCACCGCTGCCGCACGCTGGGTACTTGGCCCATGCCGTGCCTGCTGGGGGCTGCCGGGGCATGCCTCCCATTACCAAGGTCCATACAAAGCTGCTCCCCTGGCTCACTCGCTGGGCACTAAGTTGAGGGACAGGGACGAGGGGGCTGGTTCGCGATGGGCGCCCTTGGCCTGGCTAGCGCGCCCAACTCTACCGCACGCTGGCACTTGCCCCATGCCGTGCCTGCTGGGGGCTGCCGGGGCATGCCTCCCGTGACTAGGGTCTGTGCGACACGGCTACCCTGGCTCGCTCGCTGGGCACTTAGTCGAGGGACAGGGACCAGGGGGCTGGCTTGCTATGGGAGCCCGTGGCCTGGCCGGTGCGCCCACCGCTGCCGCATGCTGAGCACTTGGCTCATACCGTGCCTGCTGGGGGCTTCCTGGGCATGCCTCCCGTGCCCAGGGACCTTGCGGCGCGGCTCCCCTGGCTCACTCGCTCGGCACATAGTCGAGGGACACGGACGAGGGGGCTGGTTCGCGTTGGGCGCCTGTGGCCTCGCTGGCGCGCCCATCGCTGCCGCACACTGGGCACTTGGCCCATGCTGTGCCTGCTGGGGGCTGCCGGGGCATGCCTCCCATTCCCAAGGTCCGTGCGAAGCTGCTCCGCTGTCTCGCTTGCTGGGCACTAAGTTGAGGGACAGGGACGAGGGGGCTGGCCTCGCGATGGGAGCCCTTGGCCTGGCTAGCGCGCCAAACTCTACCTCACACTGGGCACTTGGCCCATGCCGTACCTGCTGGGGGCTTCCGGGGCATGGCTCCCATGCCCAGGGTCCATGCGTGACGGCTCCCCTGGCTCGCTCGCTGGGCACATGGTCGAGGGACAGGGACCAGGGGGCTGGCTCGCGATGGGCGCCCATGGCCTGGCTGGTGCGCCCATCGCTGCCGCATGCTGGGCACTTGGCCCATGCCATGCCTGATGGGGGCTGCCTGGGCATGCCTGCTGTGCACAGGGTCCATGTGACGCGGCTCCCCTGGCTCACTCGCTGGGCACTTAGTCGAGGGACAGGGACGAGGCGGCTGGCTCGCGATGGGCGCCCGTGGCCTCGCTGGCGCGGCCACCGCTGCCCCACACTGGGCACTTGGCCCATGCCGTGCCTGCTGGGGGCTGCCGGGGCATGCCTCCCGTTCCCAAGTTCCGTGCGAAGCTGCTCCCCTGGCTCGCTCGCTGGGCACTAAGTCGAGGGACAGGGACGAGGGGGCTGGGTCGCGATGGGCACCCTTGGCCTGGCTAGCACGCCCAACTCTACCACACGCTGGGCACTTGGCCCATGCCGTACCTGCTGGGGGCTTCCAGGGGATGCCTCCCGTGCCCAGGGTCCATGCGACGTGGCTCCCTTGCTCGCTCGGTTGGCACTTAGTCGAGGGACAGGGACGAGGGGGCTGGCTCGCGATGGGCGCCCCTGGACTGGCTGGTGCGCCCACCGCTGCCGCATGCTGGGCTCTTGGGCCATGCCATGCCTGCTGGGGGCTTCCTGTGCCCAGGATCCATGCGACGTGGCTCCCTTGGCTAGCTCACTGGGATCTAAGTCGAGGGAGAGGGACGAGGGGGCTGACTCGCGATGGGCGCCCTTGGACTGGCTACCGCGCCCAACTCTATCGCACGCTGGCACTTGGCCCATGCTGTGCCTGCTGGGGGCTGCCAGGGAATGCCTCCTTTGTGTAGGGTCTGTGCGACACGGCTACCCAGGCTCACTCGCTGGCCACTTAGTCGAGGGACATGGACCAGGGGGCTTGCTCGCGATGGGAGCCTGTGGCCTGGCTGGTGCGCCCACCGCTGAAGCATGCTGGGCACTTGGCCCATGCCGTGCCTGCTGGGGGCTGCCTGGGCATGCCCCCTGTGCCCAGGGTCCATGCGACGCGGCCCCCCTGGCTCACTCGCTGGGCACTTAGTCGAGGGACAGAGACGAGGGGGCTGGCTCGCGATGGGCGCCCGTGGCCTGGCTGGTGCTCCCACCGCTGCCACATGCTGGGCACTTGGCCCATGCCGTGCCTGCTGGGGGATGCCTGGGTATGCCTCCTGTGCCCAGGCTCCATGCGACACGGCTCCTGTGGCTCACTCGCTGGGCACTTAGTCGAGGGACAGAGACGATGGGGCTGGCTCGCGATGGGCTCCCGTGGCCTGGCTGGCATGGCCACTGCTGCCGCAAGCTGGGCACTTGGCCTATGCTGTACCTGCTGGGGGCTTCCGGGGCATGCCTCCTATTCCCAGGGTCCATGCAATGCGGCTCCCCTGGCTCGCTCGCCAGGCACTAAGTCGAGGGACAGGGACGAGGGGGCTGGCTAGCGCGCCCAACTCTACTGCACGCTGGGCACTTGGCCCATGCCATGCCTGCTGGGGGCTGCCGGGGCATGCCTCCCGTGCCAAGGGTCCATGCGACATGGCTCCCCTGGCTCGCTCGCTGGGCACTTAGTCGAGGGACAGGGACGAGGGTTCTGGCTCGTGATGGGCGCCCGTGGCCTGGCATGTGCGCCCACCGCTGCCACATTCTGGGCACTTGGCCCATGCCGTGCCTGCTGGGGACTGCCTGGGCATGCCTCCCGTGCCCAGGGTCCATGTGACGCGGCTCCCCTGGCTCGCTCGCTGGGATCTAAGTCGAGGGACAGGGACGAGGGGCTGGCTCGCGATGGGCGCCCTTGGCCTGGCTGGCGCGGCCACCGCTGCCGCACGCTGGGCACTTGGCCTATGCCGTGCCTGCTGGGGGCTGCCGGGGCATGCCTCCCATCCCCAGGGCCCATGCGATGCAGCTACCCTGGCTCGCTCGCCGGGCACTAAGTCGAGGGACAGGGACGTGGGGGCTGGCTCGCGATGGGCGCCCTTGGCTTGGCTAGCGCGCCCAACTCTACCGCACTGTGGGCACTTGGCCCATGCCATGCCTGCCGGGGGCTGCCGGGGCATGCCTCCCGTGCCAAGGGTCCATGCGACGCGGCTCCCCTGGCTCACTCGCTTGGCACTTAGTCTAGGGACAGGGACGAGGGGGCTGGCTCGCGATGGGAGCCCGTGGCCTGGCTGGCGCGCCCACCGCTGCCGCACGCTGGGCACTTGGCCCATGTTGTGCCTGCTGGGGGCTTCCTGGGTATGCCTACCATGCCCCGAGTTTTTGTTACGCTTCTCCCCTAGCTCGATCGCTGGGCACTAAGTCAAGGGACAGGGGCAAGGGGGCTGGCTCGTGTTGGGCGCCTGTGGCCTCGCTGGCGCGCCCACTGCTGCCGTACGCTGGGCACTTGGCCATGCCATGCCTGCTGGGAGCTGCCGGGGCATGCCTGCCATGCCCAGGGTCCATGTGACGCAGCTCCCCTGGCTCACTCGCTGGGGACTTAGTCGAGGGACAGGGATGAGGGGGCTGGCTCGCGATGGGCGCCTGTGGCCTGGCTGGCACGGCCACCGCTGCCCCACACTGGGCACTTGGCCCATGCCGTGCCTGCTGGGGGCTGCCGGGGCATGCCTCCCGTTCCCAAGTTCCGTGCGAAGCTGCTCCCCTGGCTCGCTCGCTGGGCACTAAGTCGAGGGACAGGGACGAGGGGGCTGGGTCGCGATGGGCACCCTTGGCCTGGCTAGCGCGCCCAACTCTACCACACGCTGGGCACTTGGCCCATGCCGTACCTGCTGGGGGCTTCCGGGGGATGCCTCCCGTGCCCAGGGTCCATGCGACGTGGCTCCCTGGCTCGCTCGGTTGGCACTTATTCGAGGGACAGGGACGAGGGGGCTTGCTCGCGATGGGAGCCCGTGGCCTGGCTGGCGCGCCCACCGCTGCCGCACGCTGGGCACTTGGCCCATGCCGTGCCTGCGGGGGGCTTCCTGAGCATGCCTCCCATGCCCAGGGTCCATGCGCCGCTGCTCCCCTGGCTCGCTCGCTGGGCACTCAGTCGAGGGACAGGGACGAGGGGGCTTGCTCGTGACGGGCCCCTGTGGCCTCCCTGGTGCGCCCACCGCAGCCGCCTGCATGGCACTTGGCCCATGCCGTGCCTGCAGGGGGCTGCCTTGGCATGCCTCCCATGCCCAGGGTCCATGCGACGCGGCTCCCCTGGCTCGCTCGCTGGGCACTAAGTCTAGGGACAGGGACGAGGGGGCTGGCTCGCGATGGGCGCCCTTGGCCTGGCTGGTGCGCCCACCGCTGCAGCATGCTGGGCACTTGGCCCATCCCTTGCCTGCTGGGGGCTGTCTGGGCATGCCTCCCATGCCCAGGGTCCATGCGACACGGCTCCCCTGGCTCTCTCGCTGGGCACTTAGTCGAGGGACAGGGACGAGGGGGCTGGCTCGCGATGGGCGCCCTTGGCCTGGCTAGCACGCCCAACTCTACCACACGCTGGGCACTTAGCCCATGCCATGCCTGCTGGGGGCTGCCGGGCCATGCCTTCCGTGCCCAGGGTCCCTGCGACACGGCTCCCCTAGCTCGCTCGCTGGGCACTAAGTCAAGGGACAGGGACAAGGGGGCTGGCTCGTGATGGGCGCCTGTGGCCTCGCTGGCGCGCCCACCGCTGCCATACGCTGGGCACTTGGCGCATGCCGTGCGTGCTGGGAGCTGCTGGGGCATGCCTGCCATGCCCAGGGTCCGTACGACGCGGCTCCCCTGGCTCGCTCACTGGGCACTTAGTCGAGGGACAGGGACGAGGGGGCTGGCTCGCGTTGGGCGCCTGTGGCCTCGCTGTCGCGCCCACCGCTGCTGCACGCTGGGCACTTGGCCCAAGCTGTGCCTGCTGGGGGCTTCCTGGGCATGCCTCCCATGCCGAGGGTCTGTGCAACGCGGCTCTCCTGGCCCGCTCTCAGGCCACTTAGTCGAGGGACAGGGACGAGGGAGCTGGCTCGCGTTGGGCACCGGTGGCCTGGCTGGCGCGCCCACCACTGCCGCACACTGGGCACTGGGCCCATGCCATACCTGTTGGAGGCTGCCAGGGCATGCCTCCCGTGCCATGGGAAAATGCGACATGGCTCCCCTGGCTAGCTCGCTGGGCACTTAGTCGAGGGACAGGGACGAGGGGGCTTGCTCGCTGTGGGCTCCCGTGGCCTTGCTGGCGCACCCACCGCTGCCGCACGCTGGGCACTTGGCCCATGTTGTGCCTGCTGGGGGCTTCCTGGGTATACCTACCATGCCCCCAGTTTTTGCTACGCTTCTCCCCTAGCTCGCTCGCTGAGCACTAAGTTAAGGGACAGGGGCAAGGGGGCTGGCTCGTGTTGGGCGCCTGTGGCCTCGCTGGCGCGCCCACTGCTGCCGTACGCTGGGCACTTGGCCATGCCATGCCTGCTGGGGGCTGCCGGGGCTTGCCTGCCATGCCCAGGGTCTGTGCGACGCAGCTCCCCTGGCTCGCTCGCTGGGGACATAGTCGAGGGACAGGGACGAGGGGGCTGGCTCGCGATGGGCGCCCGTGGCCTGGCTGGCGCGGCCACCGCTGCCGCACGCTGGGCACTTGGCCTATGCCGTGCCTGCTGGGGACTTCCGAGGCTTTCTTCCCGTTCCCAGGGTCCATGCGACGCGGCCCCCTAGGGTCGCTCTCTGGGCACTAAGTCGAGGGACAAGGACGAGGGGGCTGGCTCGCGATGGGCGGCCTTGGCCTGGCTAGCACGCCCAACTCTACCACATGCTGGGCACTTGGCCCATGCCGTGCCTGGCGGGGGCTGCCAGGGTATGCCTCCCGTGCCAAGGGTCCATGTGACATGGCTCCCCTGGCTCACTCGCTTGGCACTTATTCGAGGGACAGGGACGAGGGGGCTTGCTCGCGATGGGAGCCCGTGGCCTGGCTGGCGCGCCCACCGCTTGCCGCATGCTGGGCACTTGGCCCATGCCGTGCCTGCTGGGGGCTGTCTGGGTATGCCTCCCGTGCCCAGGGTCCATGCGACGCGGCTCCCCTGGCTCGCTCACTGGGCACTTAGTCAAGGGACAGGGACGAGGGGGCTGGCTCGCGATGGGCGCCCTTGGCCTGGCTAGCACGCCCAACTCTACCACACGCTGGGCACTTAGCCCATGCCATGCCTGCTGGGGGCTGCCGAGCCATGCCTTCCGTGCCCAGGGTCCCTGCAACACGGCTCCCCTAGCACGCTCGCTGGGCACTAAGTCAAGGGACAGGGACAAGGGGGCTCGCTCGTGATGGGCGCTTGTGGCCTCGCTGGCGCGCCCACCGCTGCCATACGCTGGACACTTGGCCCATGCCGTGCGTGCTGGGGGCTGCTGGGGCATGCCTGCCATGCCCAGGGTCCGTGCGACGTGGCTCCCCTGGCTCGCTCGCTGGGGACTTAGTCGAGGGACAGGGACGAGGGGGCTGGCTCGCGATGGGGGCCTGTGGCCTCGCTGGCGTGCCCACTGCTGCCGCACGATGGGCACTTGGCCCATGCCGTGCCTGCTGGGTGCTGCTGGGGCATGCCTCCCATACCCAGGGTCTGTTCGACATGGCTCCCCTGGCTCGCTCACTGGGCACTTAGTCGAGGGACAGGGACGAGGGGGCTGGTTCGAGTTGGGCGCCTGTGGCCTCGCTGTCGCGCCCACCGCTGCCGCACGCTGGGCACTTGGCCCAAGCTGTGCCTGCTGGGGGCTTCCTGGGCATGCCTCCCATGCCCAGGGTCTGTGCAACACGGCTCCCCTGGCCCGCTCTCAGGCCACTTAGTCGAGGGACAGGGACGAGGGGGCTGGCTCTTGTTGGGCACCGGTGGCCTGGCTGGCGCGCCCACCGCTGCCGCACACTGGGCACTGGGCCCATGCCGTACCTGCTGGGGGCTGCCAGGGCATGCCTCCCGTGCCATGGGAAAATGCGACATGGCTCCCCTGGCTAGCTCGCTGGGCACTTAGTCGAGGGACAGGGACGAGGGGGCTTGCTCGCTATGGGCTCCCGTGGCCTGGCTGGCGCGCCCACCGCTGTCGTACGCTGGGCACTTGGCCCTTGGCCCTTGACGTGCCTGCTTGGGGCAGCCGGGGCATGCCTCCCGTTCCTAGGGTTCCTGCAAAGCTGCTCCCCTGGCTTGTTCGCTGGGCACTAAGTCGAGGGGCAGGGACAAGGGGGCTGGCTCGCGATAGGAGCCCTTGGCCTGGCTAGCGCGCCCAACTCTACATCACGCTGGGCACTTAGCCCATGCCGTGCCTGCTGGGGGCTGCTGGGGCATGCCTCCCGTGCCCAGGGACCATGCGACGCGGCTCCCCTGGCTCGGTCGCTGGGCACTTAGTCGAGGGACAGCGACCAAGGGACTAGCTAGCGATGGGAGCCCGTGGCCTGGCTGGTGCGCCCACTGCTGCCGCATGCTGGGCACTTGGTCCATGCCGTGCCTGCTGGGGGCTGCCTAGGCATGCCTCCCGTGCCCAGGGTCCATGCGACATGGCTCTCCTGGCTCGCTCGCTGGGCACTTAGTCGAGGGACAGGGACGAGGGGGCCTGTCGCGATGGGAGCCCGTGGCCTGGCTGGCGCGCCCACCGCTGCCGCTTGCTCGGCACTTGGCCCATGCCGTGCCTGCTGGGGGCTACCTGGGCATGCCTCCAGTGCTCAGGGTCCATGCGACATGGCTCCCCTGGCTCGATCGTGGGGCACTTAGTCGAGGAACAAGGACGAGGGGGCTGGCTCGTGATGGGCGCCTGTGGCCTGGCTGGTGCGCCCACCGCTGCCGCATGCTAGGCAATTGGCCCTTGCCATACCTGCTGGATACTGCCTGAGCATGCCTCCCGTGCCCAGGGTCCAAGCGACGTGGCTCCCCTGGCTGGCTCGCTGGGCACTTAGTCGAGGGACAGGGACCAGGGGGCTGGCTCGCTATGGGAGCCCGTGGCCTGGCTGGTGCGCCCACCGCTGCCACATGCTGGGCACTTGGCCCATGCCGTGCCTGCTGGGGGCTGCCTGGGCATGCCTCCTGTGCCCAGGGTCCATGCAACGCGGCTCCCCTGGCTCGCTCGCTGCGCACTTAGTCGAGGGACAGGGACGAGGGGGCGGGCTCGCGATGGGCGCCCGTGGCCTGGCTGGTGCGCCCACCACTGCCACATGCTAAGCACTTGGCCCATGCCGTGCCTGCTGGGGGCTGCCTAGGCATGCCTCCCATGCCCAGGGTCCATGCGACGCGGCTCCCCTGGCTTGCTCGCTGGGCACTTAGTCGAGGGACAGGGACCAGGGGGCTGGCTCGCGATGGGTGCCCGTGGCCTTGCTGGTGCTCCCACCGCTGCCTCATGCTGGGCACTTGGCCCATGCCGTGCCAGCATGGGGCTGCCTGGGCATACCACCCGTGCCCAGGGTCCATGTGACGCGGCTCCCTTGGCTCGCTCGCTGGGAACTTAGTTGAGGCACAGGGACGAGGAGGCTGGCTCGCGATGGGCACCCGTGGCCTGGCTGGCGCGGCCACCTCTGCCGCATGCTGGGCACTTGGCCCATGCCATGCCTGCTGGGGGCTGCCGGGGCATGCCTCCCGTTCCCAAGGTCTATGCGAAGCTGCTCCCCTGGCTCGCTCGCCGGGCACTATGTTGAGGGGCAGGGACGAGGGGGATGGCTCGCGATGGGCGCCCTTGGCCTTGCTAGCGCGCCCAACTCTACCACACGCTGGGCACTTGGCCCATGCCGTGCCTGCTGGGGGCTGCCGGGGCATGCCTCCCATGCATAGGGTTTGTGCGACGTGGCTACCCTGGCTCTCTCACTGGGCATTTAGTCAAAGGACAGGGACCAGGGGTCTGACTCACGATGGGAGCCCGTGGCCTGGCTTGTGCACCCACCGCTGCCACATGCTGGGCACTTAGCCCATGCCATGCCTGCTGGCGGCTGCCTGGGCATGCCTCCCATTCCCAGGGTCCGTGCGCCACGGCTCCCATGGCTCGCTCGCTGGGCACTTAGTTGAGGGACTGGGATGAGGGGGCTGGCTCGTGATGGACGACTGTGGCCTCGCTGGTGCGCCCACCGCTGCCGCCCGCTGGGAACTTGGCCCATGCCGTGCATGCTGGGACGACATGACCGCCAGCCATGCACCAAGATCAGGGCAACTGGGGTGTGCTTTTCCATTCGAGTTCCTTGGCGCATCTCGCTTTGGGTTTTGTTGTTGCGTGCGACGAGGGGCTTGGTCGTGAGCCTGCGCACCCTTGCCGCGCGAGGAGGGGCGAGGGGCTCGAGAGCCCTCCGCCCCACCAGTGTGTTTACAATGTGTTTGCGGGTCGTTTCGCTGAGCGAGTTTTCGACAATGATCCTTCCGCAGGTTCACCTACGGAAACCTTGTTACGACTTCTCCTTCCTCTAAATGATAAGGTCCAGTGAACTTCTCGCAACGTCGCGAGTGGCGAACCGCCCACGTTGCCGTGATCGCGAGCCATGACGGGCGGTGTGTACAAAGGGCAGGGACGTAGTCAACGCGAGCTGATGACTCGCGCTTACAAGGAATTCCTCGTTGAAGACCAACAATTGCAATGATCTATCCCCATCACGATGAAATTTCAAAGATTACCCGGGCCTGTCGGCCAAGGCTATAAACTCATTGAATACATCAGTGTAGCGCGCGTGCAGCCCAGAACATCTAAGGGCATCACAGACCTGTTATTGCCTCAAACTTCCTTGGCCTAAGCGGCCATAGTCCCTCTAAGAAGCCGATCGTGGAGGGTCACCTCCACGTAGCTAGTTAGCAGGCTGAGGTCTCGTTCGTTAATGGAATTAACCAGACAAATCGCTCCACCAACTAAGAACGGCCATGCACCACCACCCATAGAATCAAGAAAGAGCTCTCAGTCTGTCAATCCTTACTGTGATTGGACCTGGTAAGTTTCCCCGTGTTGAGTTAAATTAAGCCGCAGGCTCCACTCCTGGTGGTGCCTTTTCGTCAATTCCTTTAAGTTTCAGCCTTGCGACCATACTCCCCTTGGAACCCAAAGACTTTGATTTCTCATAAGGTGCCAGCGGAGTCCTAAAAGCAACATCCGCTGATCCATGGTCGACATCGTTTATGGTTGAGACTAGGATGGTATCTGATCGTCTTCGAGCCCCCAACTTTCGTTCTTGATTAATGAAAAAATCCTTGGCAAATGCTTCCGCAGTTGTTTGTCTTTCATAAATCCAAGAATTTCACCTCTGACTATGAAATATGAATGCCCCCGACTGTCCCTGTTAATCATTACTCCGATCCCAAAGGCCAACAGAATAGGATCGAAATCCTATGATGTTATCCCATGCTAATGTATTTAGAGCGTAGGCTTGCTTTAAGCACTATAATTTCTTCAAAGTAGCAATGCCGGAGGCACGACCCAGCCAATTAAGGCCAGGAGCTCATCGCCGGCAGTAGGGACGAGCCAACCGGTGCACACCGTAGGCGGACCAGCCGACCCATCCCAAGGTCTAACTACGAGCTTTTTAACTGCAACAACTTAAATATACGCTATTGGAGCTGGAATTACCGTGGCTGCTGGCACCAGACTTGCCCTCCAATGGATCCTCGTGAAGGGATTTAGATTGTACTCATTCTAATTACCAGACTCGAAGAGCCCGGTATTGTTATTTGTTGTCACTACCTCCCCGTGTCAGGATTGGGTAATTTGCACGCCTGCTGCCTTCCTTGGATGTGGTAGCCGTTTCTCAGGCTCCCTCTCCGAAATCGAACCCTAATTCTCCGTCACCCGTTACCACCATAGTAGGTAACTATCCTACCATCGAAAGTTGATAGGGCAGAAATTAGAATGATGCGTCGCCGGCACGATGGCCTTGCTATCCGTCGAGTTATCATGAATCATCAGAGCAACAGGCGAAGCCCGCGTTGACCTTTTATCTAATAAATGCGCCCCTTTCAGAATTAGGGTTATCTGAGTAATAGGTACCATTAAACAAACTATAACTAATTTAATGAGCCATTCGCAGTTTCACAATCTGAATTAGTTCATACTTACACATGCATGGCTTAATCTTTGAGACAAGCATATGACTACTGGCAGGAGCAACCTGGTAGCATCCTTCGAGATGCCGCGCCAACAAAGACCGAAGCATGCCGTAAGGCAAGCTAAGGCCAAAGCTATCACAGTCGTCGTTCAAAATCGATGGGACATGGGACACATGCTTTCGCTTGGACAGGCTGAGGCTGAGGCCACTCCTGTCGCAATACTTTTTGCACCCGAGGGGACAACCGATCTCTCATGTGCCAAAGCAGCCGCGTTTGGAGCACGAGGCCCAGCTTAGGTTTCCACCCATGCCCATGAGGGACATGGTACAAAGACAATCGACTCGAATCATCAAATTCCATTTGTGAAGGCACGCGACATAGGGTCCCGATGTCACCCACGAAACGCCAACGTATGGCTCGGGGTCGAGCTTGAAGCGACGTGCTAGTCGACAGTTCGATGCGAGAGCATGGAGCCTGCCAACGCGCACGACTACATCACCACTCACACGCCGCACGTACAAATGTGCAGCAACAGCATGAAATGAGCTACAAGCCGACGAGCGAAAGGCCCATCAATCCTGCAGGTCATCATGTGCCGCCGCACCCAAGCCGCTAAGCGCGAAATTGTTTCAATAGAAAGGGACAATTCTTCAATGGCAAGGGACCACCGATGAGGCCTTGGCAGCAGGGATGTCACAACGTGCCTAGGCTGGCCATGTGGCTCGCTCGTTGCTAACAGCCGAGGATCGTGTCGTCGATCGCGCTGCGCAACAAGTCCGCTTCTAGGCAAGCCTAAGCGTCGAGATCCAACCCCGCGTCCACCACCTCGAGGGCCTGCGACAAAGCACTCCGCATACTCAAAATCCCCCCAACGATTTGGCCCTCAAGTAGCATGCATCATCGTTAGCTTCGCCGCCCACACCATCAAGCCTATCTAGCCACATCCCAGCTCATTATCCCACGATTATTCTCGCTTTGTTGCCTACGTTTTTCCCACCGATGAGGCCTTTGCAGCAGGGGTGCCCAGGCTAGCCGTGTGGCTCGCTCGTTGCTAACAACCGATGATCGTGTCATCGATCGCGCTGCACAACGAGTCTGCCTACGCAAGCCTGAGCATCAAGATGCAACCCCATGTCTGCCACCTCGAGGGCCTGCGACGAAGCACTCCGCATGCTCAAAATCCCCCCAACAATTTGGCCCTCACGTAGCATGCATCATCGTTAGCTTCGCTGTCCACACCATCGAGCTTGTCTAGCCACATCCCAGCTCATTATCCCATGATTATTCTCGCTTCGTTGCCCACGTTTTTTCCACCGATGAGGCCTTGGTAGCAGGGGTGCCCAGGCTGGCCATGTGGCTTGCTCATTGCTAACGACCTACGATCGTGTTGTCGATCGCACTGCACAACGAGTCCGCCTAGGCAAGCTTGAGCGTCAGGATCCAACCCCACGTTCGCCACCTCGAGGGCCTGTGACGAAGCACTCCGCATGCTCGAAATTCCCCCAAACGATTTGGCCCTCGCGTAGCATGCATCATCGTTAGCTTCGCCGCCCACACCGTCGAGCTTGTGTAGCCACATCCCAACTCATTATCCCACGATTTTTCTCATTTTGTTGCCCACATTTTTCCCATCGATGAGGCCTTGGCAGCAGGGGTGTCATGCCTTGCCCAGGCTGGCCGTGTGGCTCACTCATTGCTAACGGCCGACGATCCTGTCGTCGATCGCGCTGCGGAACAAGTTCTCCAAGGCAAGCCTGGGCGTCGGGATCCAGCCCCGCGTCTGCTGCCTCGAGGGCCTGTGACGAAGCACTCCGCATGCTCGAAATCCTCCCAGCAATTTGGCCGTTGCGTAGCATGCATCAACGTTAGCTTCGCCGCCCACACTGTCGAGCTTGTGTAGCCACATCCCAACTCATTATCCCATGATTTTTCTCATTTCGTTGCCCATAATTTAGCAGATTTCGTTTCCCACGTTTTCCCCACTCCGTTGGCTACTGATCGGGCATCCAACACTCTTCGGTTGATGTCGCCGGCCGCCTGCCTGCCGGCGGTGGTCGCTGCCACAGCCATGCACCACCGGCTGGATGGGCAATGCAGCAAGCTGCCCTGCCCATGCCATGCGCGCTGGGTTGCCCAAGCCCAGCGCCTGCCCATGTGGGATGAGTAAGGGGGAGGCACGCATGGCCTGTTGGCACCCAGCAAGCTTGGTGACCACCTCCCCCCTAAAGAGTCTTAAATGGAATTTCACTCCCGGTAGGAGGAAACATCAATATGTCTGAGCCGTCATAATGGATCTAAAAAATTATTTACTTGAAACTTTGAGCTGAAATTTTGTACATAATTGGATAATAATCATATCTACCACCAACAAAAATTTCAGAATTTTCCGTGGCTCTCTCGCTGGGCATTACGTCGAGGGACAGGGACGTGGGGCTGGCTCACGATGGGAGCCCGCATCCTGGCTAGCGCGCCCACCGCTGTCGCACGCTGGGCGAGCATCCCATGCCATGCCTGTTGGGGGATGCCTAGGCGTGCCACCCGTGCCAAGGGTCCGCGCGATGCGGCCCCCCTGGCTCGCTCGCTGGGCAGTAAGTCGAGGGACAGGGACGTGGGGGCTTGCTCGCGATGGCCGCCCGTGGATTGGCTGGCGCGCCAACCTCTACCACACGCTGGGCACTTGGACCATGCCGTGCCTGCTGAGGGCGGCCTGGGCGTGCCTACCATGCCCAGGGTTCATGCGATGAGGCTCCACTGGCTCGCTCGCTTGGCACTAAGTTGAGAGAAAGGGACATGGGGACTGGCTCGCGATGGGCGCCTGCAGCCTGGCTGGCGCCCCCACCCCTGCCGCACACTGGGCAAGCAGCCCATGCCGTTCCTACTGGGGGCTGCCTTGGCATGCCACCCGTTCCCAGGGTCCATTCGACGCGGCCCCCTTGGCTCGCTCGCTGGGCACTACGTCGAAGGACAAGAACGTGGGGGCTGGCTCGCGATGTGCGCCCGAGGCCTTGCTGGCGCACCCATCGCTGCCGCACGCTAGGCGAGCAAGCCATGCCGTGCCATGTAAGGGCTTCTTGGGCGTGCCACCCGTGCCCAGGATCCGTGCGACGTGGCCCCCCTGGCTCGATCGCTGGGCACTATGTCGAGGGACAAGGACTTGGGGGCTGGCTGGCGCGCCCACCGCTGCCGTGTATTGGGAGAGCAGCCCATGCCGTGCCTGCCGGGGGCTTCCTTGGCGTGCCACCCGTGCCCAGGGTCTGTGCGATGAGGCCCCCCTGGCTCCCTCGCTAGGCACTACGTCGAGGGACTGGGAAGTGGGGGCTGGCTCGCGTTGGGCGCCCGCGGCCTGGCTGGCGCGCCCACCTCTACCGCACGCTGGGCACTTGGCCCATGCCGTGCCTGCTGGGGGCTGCCTGGGCGTGCCAACCATGCCCAGGGTCCATGTAACGAGGCTCCACTGGCTCGCTCGCTAGGCATTAAGATGAGGGAAAGGGACGTGGGCGCTGGCTCGCGAT
>JAJFZO010000885.1:867500-940000 GCA_021397835.1 Moringa oleifera | reverse complement strand
CCCCTGGCTCGATCGCTGGGCACTATATCGAGGGACAAGGACGAGGGGGCTGGCTCGTGATGGGCACCGGTGGCCTGGCTGGCACGCCTACCGCTGCCGGACACTGGGCACTTGGCCCATGCCGTGCCTGCTGAGGGCTGCCTGGGCATGCCTCCCGTTCCAAGGATCCAAGCGACGTGGCTCCCTGGCTCACTCGCTGGGCACTAAGTCGGGGGACAGGGACGAGGGGGCAGGTTCGTGATGGGTGCCCGTGGCCTTGCTGGTGCGCCTACCGCTGTAGCACGCTGGGCACTTGGCCCATGCTGTGCCTCCTGGAGGATGACTGAGCATGCCTCCCATGCCCAGGGCACATGCGACGGGCTCCCCTGGCTCGGTCGTTGGGCACTAAGTCGAGGGACAGGGACGAGGGGGCTGGGTCGTGATGGGCTCCCGTGGCTCGCTGGCGCGCCCACCGCTGCAGCACTCTGGGCACTTGGCCCAGGCCGTGCCTGCTGGGGGCAGCCTGGGCATACTCCCCATGCCCAGGGTCCATGTGACGCGGCTCCCCTGGCTCGCTCGCTGGGCACTTAGTCGAGGGACAGGGACGAGGGGGCTTGCTCATGATGGGCACCCGTGGCCTGGCTGGCACGCCCACGGCTACTTTAACTCTGGGCACTTGGCCCATGCTGTGCCTGCTGGGGGCGTCCTGGGCATGCGTTCCATGCCAAGGGTCCATGCGACGTGGCTCCCCTGGCTCGCTCGCTAGGCACTAAGTTGAGGGACAGGGACGAGGGGGTTGTCTCGTGATGGGCGTCCGTGGCCTTGCTGGCGTGCCCACCGCTGCTACACACTGGGAACTTGTCCCATGCCATGCCTCCTAGGGGATGACTGGGCATGCCTCCCATGCCCAGGGTACATGCAACGGGCTCCCCTGGCTCACTTGCTAGGCATTAAATTGAGGGGCAAGGATGAGGGGGCTAGCTCATGATGGGCTCCCGTGGGCTGGCTGGCGCGCCCACCGCTGCCGCACGCTGGGCACCTGGCCAGTGCCGTGCCTGCTGGGGCTACCTGGGCATGCCTCTTGTGCCCAAGGTCCATGCAATGTGGCTCCCCTGGCTCTCTCACTGGGCACATAGTCGAGGGACAGGGACGAGGGGACTGGCTCGTGATGGGCACCCGTGGCCTGGCTGGCACACCCACCGCTGCCGGACACTGGGCACTTGGCCCATGCCGTGCCTGCTGGGGGCTGCCTGGGCATGCCACCCGTGGCAAGGGTCCATGCGACATGGCTCCCCTGGCTCGCTCGCTTGGCTCTAAGTCGAGGGACAGGGACGAGGGGGCTGGCTCGTGATGGGCGCCCGTGGCTTGGCTGGCGCGCCCGCCGGTGCTGCACGCTGGGCACTTGGCCCATGCTGTGCCTTTTGGGGGATGACTGGGCATGCCTCCCACGCCCTGGATACATGCGACAGGCTACTCTAGCTCCCTCGCTGGGTACTAAGTCGAGTGACAGGGACGAGGGCCCTGTCTCGTGATGGGCACCCGTGGCCTGGCTGGCGCGCCCACCGCTGCCGGACGCTGGGAACTTGGCCCATGCCTTGCCTGCTGGGGGCTGCCTGGGCATGCCTCCCATGCCTAGGGTCCATGCGACGCGGCACCTCTGGCTCGCTCGCTGGGCACTTAGTCAAGTGACAGGGACGAGGGGGTTGGCTCGTGATGGGCACCCGTGGCCTGGCTGGCACGCCCACTGGTGCCGGATGCTGGGCACTTGGCCCATACCGTGCCTGCTGGCGGCTGCCTGAGCGTGCCAACCATGCCCAGGGTCCATGTAACGAGGCTCAACTGGCTCGCTCGCTAGGCACTAAGTCGAGGGAAAGGGACGTGGGCGCTGGCTCGCGATGGGCGCCCGCGGCCCGGCTGGCGCGCCGACCGCTACCACACACTGGGCGAGCAGCCCATGCCGTGCCGGCTGAGGGCTTCCTGGGCATGCCACCTGTGCCAAGGTTTCGTACAACGCGGCCCACCTGGCTCGCTCGCTGGGCACTATGTCGAGGGACAGGGAAGTGGGGGCTGGCTCTCGATGGGTGCCCGCTGCCTGGCTGGTCCGCCCACCTCTACCGCACGCTGGGCACTTGGCCCATGCCGTGCCTTATGGGGGCTGCCTGGGCATGCCAACCATGCGAGGGTCCGTGTGGTAAGGCTCCACTGGCTCGCTCGCTGGGCACTATGTCAAGGGAAAGGGGCGTGGGGGCTGGCTCGCGATGGGCGCCCACGGCCTGGCTGGCGTGCCCACCGCTGCCGCACACTAGGCGAGCAGCCCATGTCGTACCTGCTGGCGGCTTCCTGGGCGTGCTGCCCGTGCCCAGGGTGTGTGCAACGCTGCCCACCTGGCTCCCTCGCTGGGCACTATGTCGAGGGACAGGGACGAGGGGGCGAGCTCGTGATGGGCGCCCATTGCCTGGCTGGTGCGGCCACCGCTGCCGCACAATGGGCGAGCAGCCCATGCCGTCCCTGCTGGGGGCTACATGGGCATGCCTCTCGTGCCCAGGGTCCGTGCGGCGTGGCTCCCCTGGCCCTCTCTCTGGGCACTAAGTCATGGGATAGGGACGAGGTGGCTGGTTCGCGATTGGCGCACGGGCCTGGCTGGCACGCACACCACTGCTACACGCTGGGCACTTGGCCCATTCCGTGCCTGCTAGGGGCTGCCTGGGCATGCCTCCCGTGCCAAGGGTCCATGCGACGTGGCTCCCCAGGCTCGCTCGGTGGGCACTTAGTCGAGGGACAGGGACGAGGGGGTTGGCTCGTGATGGGCTCCCGTGGCCTGGTTGGCGCGCCCACCGCTGCCGGACGCTGGGCACTTAGCCCATACAGTGCCTGCTGGGGGCTGCCTGGGCATGCCTCCCGTGCCCAGCGTCCATGCAATGCGGCTCCCCTGGCTCGCTCGCTGGGCACTTAGTCAAGGGACAGGGACGAGGGGGCTTGCTCGTGATGGGCACCCGTGGCCTAGCTGGCACGCCCACCGCTGCAGGACACTGGGCACTTGGCCCATGGCGTGCCTGCTGGGGGCTCCCTGGGCATGCCTCCCGTTCCAAGGATCCAAGCGACGTGGCTCCCTGGCTCACTCGCTGGGCACTAAGTCGGGGGACAAGGACGAGGGGGCAGGTTCGTGATGGGTGCCCGTGGCCTGGCTGGTGCGCCCACCGCTGTAGCACGCTGGGCCCTTGGCCCATGCCGTGCCTCCTAGGGGATGACTGGGCATGCCTCCCATGCCCAAGGTACATGCGACGGGCTCCCCTGGCTCGCTCGCTGGGCAATAGGTCGAGGGACAGGGACGAGGGGGCTGGTTCGTGATGGGCTCCCGTGGCCTCGCTGGCGCGCCCACCGCTGCCGCACTCTGTGCACTTGGCCCATGCCGTGCCTGCTAGGGGCAGCCTGGGCATACCCCCCGTGCCAAGGGTCCATGTGACACGGCTCCCATGGCTCGCTCGCTGGGCACTTAATCGAGGGACAGGGACGAGGAGGCTAGCTCGTGGTGGGCACCCGTGGCCTGGCTGGCACGCCCACCGCTGCAGGACACTGGGCACTTGGCCCATGGCGTGCCTGCTGGGGGCTGCCTGGGCATGCCTCCTGTGCCAAGGGTCCAAGCGACGTGGCTCCCCTGGCTCGCTCGCTGGGCACTAAGTCGAGGGACAGGGACGAGGGGGCAGGTTCATGATGGGTGCCCGTGGCCTGGCTGGTGCGCCCACCGCTGTTGCACGCTGGGCACTTGGCCCATGCTGTGCCTCCTGGGGGATGACTGGGCATGCCTCCCATGCCCAGGGCACATGCGACGGGCTCCCCTAGCTCGGTCGTTGGGCACTAAGTCGAGGGACAGGGACGAGGGGGCTGGGTCGTGATGGGCTCCCGTGGCTCGCTGGCGCGCCCACCGCTGCCGCACTCTGGGCACTTGGCCCAGGCCGTGCCTGATGGGGGCAGCCTGGGCATACCCGCCATGCCCAGGGTCCATGTGATGCGGCTCCCCTGGCTCGCTCGCTGGGCACTTAGTCGAGGGACAGGGACGAGGGGGCTTGCTCGTGATGGGCACCCGTGGCCTGGCTGGCACGCCCACGGCTGCCGAACACTGGGCACTTGGCCCATGCTGTGCCTGCTGGGGGCTGCCTGGGCATGCATTCCATGCCAAAGGTCCATGCAACGTGGCTCCCCTGGCTCGCTCGCTGGGCACTAAGTTGAGGGACAGGGACGAGGGGGCTGTTTCGTGATGGGCGTCCGTGGCCTTGCTGGCGCGCCCACCGCTGCTGCAAACTAGGAACTTGTCCCATGCCATGCCTTCTGGGGGATGACTGGGCATGCCTCCCATGCCCAAGGTACATGCAACGGGCTCCCCTAGCTCCCTCGCTGGGCATTAAATCGAGGGACAGGGATGAGGGGGCTGGCTCGTGATGGGCTCCCGTGGGCTGGCCGGCGCGCCCACCGCTGCCGCACGCTGGGCACCTGGCTAGTGCCGTGCCTGCTGGGGCTACCTGGGCATGCCTCTTGTGCCAAGGGTCCATGCAATGTGGCTCCCCTGGCTCTCTCACTGGGCACTTAGTCGAGGGACAGGGACGAGGGGGATGGCTCGTGATGGGCACCCGTGGCCTGGCTGGCACGCCCACCGCTGCCGGACACTGGGCACTTGGCCAATGCCGTGCCTGCTGGGGGCTGCCTGGGCATGCCACCCGTGGTAAGGGTTCATGCGACATGGCTCCCTGGCTCGCTCGCTTGGCTCTAAGTCGAGGGACAGGGACGAGGGGGCTGGCTCATGATGGGCGCCCGTGGCTTGGCTGGCGCTCCCACCGGTGCTGAACACTGGGCGCTTGGCCCATGCTGTGCCTTTTGGGGGATGACTGGGCATGCCTCCCACGCCCAGGGTACATGCGACAGGCTCCTCTAGCTCCCTCGCTGGGTACTAAGTCGAGCGACAGGGATGAGGGCGCTGGCTCATGATGGGCACCCGTGGCTTGGCTGGCGCGCCCACCGCTGCCGGACGCTGGGAACTTGGCCCATGCCGTGCCTGCTGGGGGCTGCCTGGGCATGCCTCCCATGCCTAGGGTCCATGCGACGCGGCACCTCTGGCTCGCTTGCTGGGCACTTAGTCGAGTGACAGGGACGAGGGGGTTGGCTCGTGATGGGCACCCGTGGCCTGGCTGGCACGCCCACCGGTTCCGGACGCTGGGCACTTGGCCCATACCGTGCCTGCTGGCGGCTGCCTGAGTGTGCCAACCATGCCCAGGGTCCATGTAATGAAGCTCAACTGGCTCGCTCGCTAGGCACTAAGTCGAGGGAAAGGGACGTGGGCGCTGGCTCGCGATGGGCGCCCGCGGCCTGGCTGGCGCGCCCACCGCTACCACACACTGGGCGAGCAGCCCATGCCGTGCCGGCTGAGGGCTTGCTGGGCATGCCACCTGTGCCAAGGTTTCATACAACGCGGCCCACCTGGCTCACTCACTGGGCACTACGTCGAGGGACAGGGAAGTGGGGGCTGGCTCGCGATGGGTGCCCGCTGCCTGGCTGGTCCGCCCACCTCTACCGCACGCTGGGCACTTGGCCCATGCCGTGCCTGCTGGGGGCTGCCTGGGCGTGCCAATCATGCGAGGGTCCGTGTGGTGAGGCTCCACTTGCTCGCTCGCTGGGCACTATGTCGAGTGAAAGGGGCATGGGGGCTGGCTCGCGATGGGCGCCCACGGCCTGGATGGCGTGCCCACCGCTGCCGCACGCTAGGCGAGCTGCCCATGCCTAGCCTGCTGGGGTCTACCTGGGCGTGCCACCTGTGTCCAGGGTCCATTCAACGTGGTTCCCTTGGCTTTCTCGCTGGGCACTACGTCCAGGGACAGGGACGTGGGGGCTTGCTCGCGATGGGCGCCTGCGGCCTTGTTGGCGCGCCCACCGCTGCTGCACTCTCAGTGAGCAGCCTATTCTGTGCCTGCTGGGGGCTGCCTGGGCATGCCTACCATGCCCAGGGTCCATGTGGCAAGGCTCCACTGGCTTGCTCGCTGGGCACTAAGTCGAGGGAAAGGGACGTTGGGGCTGGATCGAGATGGGCGCCCACGGCCTGGTTGGCGCGCCCACCTCTACCGCACGCTGGGCACTTGGCCCATGCCGTGCCTGCTGGGGGCTTCTTGGGCATTACTACCATGCCCAGGGTCCATGCGACGAGGCTCCACTAGCTCGCTCGCTGGGCACTAAGTCGAGGGAAAGGGATGTGGGGGCTGGCTCGCGATTGGCTCACACGGCCTTGCTGGCGCTACCACCGCTGCCGCACGCTGGGTGAACAGCCCATGCCGTGCTTGCTGGGGGCTGCCAGGGCAAGCCACCCGTGCCCAGGATCCATGCGACGCGGCCCCCCTGGCCCGCTCGCTGTGCAGTCAGTCGAGGGACAGGGACGTGGGGCCTGGCTCGCGATGAGCACCCGCGACCTGGCTGGCGCCCCCACCACTGCTGCACGCTGGGTGAGGAGCCCATGCCGTGCCTGCTGGGGCCTCCCTGGGTGTGCCACACGTGCTCAGGGTCCGTGCGACGCGGCCCCCCTGGCTCGCTCGCTGGGCACTACATCGAGGGTTAGGGACGTGGGCTACCTGGGCGTGCCACCTGTGCCTCGGGTCTGTGCGACGCGGTCCCCCTTGCTCGCTCGCTGGGCAGTATGTCGAGGGACAGGGACGTGGGGGCTGGCCCGCGTTTGGCGCCCGCGGCGTGGGTGGCGCTCCCACCGCTGCCGCACACTAGGCGAGCAGCCCAAGCCGTGCCTGCTGGGGGCTACCTGGGCGTGCCACCTGTGCCCAGGGTCTGTGCGACATGGCCCCCCTGGCTCGCTCGCTGGGCACTACGTCGAGGGAAAGCGACGTGGGGGCTGGCTCGCGTTGGGCGCCCGCGGCCATGCTGGCGCGCCCACCACTGCCGCACACTGGGCACCCGTGGCTGGCTCGTGTTGGGCTGCCGTGGCTTGGCTGGCGCGCCCACCGATGCTGCACGCTGGGCACTTGGCCCATGCCGTGCCTGCTGGGGGCTGCCTAGGCATGCCTCCCATGCCAAGGGTCCATGCGACACGGCTCCCCTAGCTCGCTTGGTGGGCACTTAGTCAAGGGAAAGGGACGAGGGGGCAGGCTCGTCATGGGCGCCGGTGGCCTGGCTGGTGCGCCCACCGCTGCCGGACGCTGGGCACTTGGCCCATGCTGTGCCTGCTGAGGGCTGCTTGGGCATGCCTCCCGTGCCTAGTGTCCATGCGATGTCGCTCCCCTGGCTCGCTCACTGGGCACTTAGTCGAGGGACAGAGACGAGGGGGCTTGCTCGTGATGGGCACCCGTGGCTTGGCTGGCACGCCCACCGCTGCAGGACACTGGGCACTTGGCCCATGGCATGCCTACTGGGGGCTAACTGGGCATGCCTCCTGTGCCAAGGGTCCAAGCGACGTGGCTCCCTGGCTCGCTCGCTGGGCACTAAGTCGAGGGACAGGGACGAGGGGGCTGGTTCATGATGGGTGCCCGTGGCCTGGCTGGTGCGCCCACCTCTGTTGCAAGCTGGGCACTTGGCCCATGCCGTGCCTCCTGGGGGATGACTGGGCATGCCTCCCATGCCTAGGGTACATGCGACGGGCTCCCCTAGGTCGCTCGCTAGGCACTAAGTCGAGGGACAGGGACGAGGGGGCTGGCTCGTGATGGGCTCCCGTGGGCTGGCTGGGGCGCCCACCGCTGCCGCACGCTGGGCACCTGGCCCATGCTGTGCCTGCTGAGGCTACCTGGGCATGCCTCTCATGCCCAGGGTCCATGCAATGTGGCTCCCTTGGCTCTCTCGTTGGGCACTTAGTCGAGGGACAGGGACGAGGGGGCTGGCTCGTGATGGGCACCCGTGCTCTGGTTGGCGCGCCCACCGCTGCCGCACGCTGGGCACCGGGACCATGCCGTGCCTGCTGGGGCTACCTAGGCATGCCTCTCGTGCCCAGGGTCCATGCAATGTGGCTCCCTTGGCACTCTCACTGGGCACTTAGTCGAGGGACAGGGACAAGGGGGCCGGCTCGTGATGGGCACCCGTGGCCTGGCTGGCATGCCCACCGCTGCCGGACACTGGGCACTTGGCCAATGCCGTGCCTGCTGGGGGCTGCCTGGGCATGCCACCCGTGGCAAGGGTCCATGCGACATGGCTCCCCAGGCTCGCTTGCTTGGCACTAAGTCGAGGGACAGGGACGAGGGGGCAGGTCCATGATGGGTGCCCGTGGCCTGGCTGGTGCGCCCACCTCTGTTGCACGCTGGGCACTTGGCCCATGCCATGCCTCCTGGGGGATGACTGGGCATGCCTCCCATGCCTAGGGTACATGCGACGGGCTCCCCTGGGTCGCTCGCTGGGCACTAAGTCGAGGGACAGGGACGAGGGGGCTGGCTCGTGATGGGCTCCCGTGGGCTGGCTGGTGCGCCCACCGCTGCCGCACGCTGGGCACCTGGCCCATGCTATGCCTGCTGGGGCTACCTGGGCATGCCTCTCGTGCCCAGGGTCCATTCAATGTGGCTCCCTTGGCACTCTCACTGGGCACTTAGTCAAGGGACAGGGACAAGGGGGCCGGCTCGTGATGGGCACCCGTGGCCTGGCTGGCATGCCCACCGCTGCTGGACACTGGGCACTTGGCCAATGCCGAGCCTGCTGGGGGCTGCCTGGGCATGCCACCCATGGCAAGGGTCCATGCGACATGGCTCCCCAGGCTCGCTTGCTTGGCACTAAGTCGAGGGACAGGGACGAGGGGGCAGGTTCATGATGGGTGCCCGTGGCCTGGCTGGTGCGCCCACCTCTGTTGCACGCTGGGCACTTGGCCCATGCCGTGCCTCCTGGGGGATGACTGGGCATGCCTCCGATGCCTAGGGTACATGCGACGGGCTCCCCTGGGTCGCTCGCTGGGCACTAAGTCGAGGGACAGGGACGAGGGGGCTGGCTCGTGATGGGCTCCCGTGGGCTGGCTGGCGCGCCCACCGCTGCCACACGCTGGGCACCTGGCCCATGCTGTGCCTGATGGGGCTACCTGGGCATGCCTCTCATGCCCAGGGTCCATGCAATGTGGTTCCCTTGGCACTCTCACTGGGCACTTAGTCGAGGGACAGGGACAAGGGGGCCGGCTCGTGATGGGCACCCGTGACCTGGCTGGCATGCCCACCGCTGCCGGACACTGGGCACTTGGCCAATGCCGTGCCTGCTGGGGGCTGCCTGGGCATGCCACCCGTGGCAAGGGTCCATGCGACATGGCTCCCCAGGCTCGCTTTCTTGGCACTAAGTCGAGGGACAGGGACGAGGGGGCAGGTTCATGATGGGTGCCCGTGGCCTGGCTGGTGCGCCCACCTCTGTTGCACGTTGGGCACTTGGCCCATGCCTTGCCTCCTGGGAGATGACTGGGCATGCCTCCCATGCCTAGGGTACATGCGACGGGCTCCCCTGGGTCGCTCGCTGGGCACTTAGTCGAGGGACAGGGACGAAGGGGCTGGCTCGTGATGGGCGCCCGTGGCTTGGCTGGCGCGCCCACCGGTGCTGCACGCTGGGCATTTGGCCCATGCTGTACCTTTTGGGCAATGACTGGGCATGCCTCCCACGCCCAGGGTACATGCGACGGGCTCCCCTGGCTCCCTCGCTGGGCACTAAATCGAGCGACAGGGACGAGGGCGCTGGCTCGTGATGGGCACCCGTGGCCTGGCTGTCGCGCCCACCGCTGCCGGACGCTGGGAACTTGGCCCATGCCGTGCCTGCTGAGGGCTGCCTGGGCATGCCTCCCGTGCCCAGGGTCCATGCGATGCGGCACCTCTGGCTCACTAGCTTGGCAGTTAGTCGAGTGATAGGGACGAGGGGTCTGGCTCGTGATGGGCACCCGTGGCCTGGCTGGCACGCCCACCGGTGCCGGACACTGGGCACTTGGCCCACGCTGTGCCTACTGGCGGCTGCCTGGGCATGCCTCCCATGCCCAGGGTCCATGTGACGTGGCTCCCCTGGCTCGCTCACTAGGCACTAAGTCGAGCGACAGGGCCGAGGGGGCTGGCTCGTGATGGGCACCCATGGCCTAGCTGGCGCGCCCACCTCTGCCGAACGCTGCCCACTGGGCCCATGCCTTGCCTGCTGGGGGCTGCCTTGGCGTGCCTCCCGTGTCCACGCTCCATGCGACGCGGCTCCCCTGGCTCGCTAGCTGGGCACTTAGCCCATGCCGTGACTCCTGGGAGATGACTGGCATGCCTCCCGTGCCCAGGGTACATGCGACGCGGCTCCCCTGGCTCGCTCGCTTGGCCCTAAGTCGAGGGACAGGGACGAGGGGGCAGGCTCGTGATGGGCTCCAGTAGCCTGGCTGGCGTGCCCACTACTTCCAGACGCTGGGCACTTGGCCCATGTCGTGCCTGCTGGGGGCTGCCTGGGCATGCCTCCCATGCGCAGGGTCCATGCGACGCGGCTCCCCTGGCTCGCTCGCTGGGCACTTAGTCGAGTGACAAGGACGAGGGGGCTAGCTCGTGATGGGTACCCGTGGCCTGGCTGGCACGCCCACCGCTGCTGCACACTGGGCACTTGTCCCATGCCGTGACTCCTGGGAGATGACTGGGCATGCATCCCGTGCCCAAGGTACATGCGACGCGGCTCCCCTGGCTCGCTTGCTTGGCCTTGAGTCGAGGGACAGGGACGAGGGGTCTGGCTCGTGATGGGCTCTCGTGGCCTGGCTGGCGCGCCCACCGCTGCCGGACGCTGGGCACTTGGCCCATGCCGTGCCTGTTGGGGGCTGCCTGGGCATGCCTCCCATGCCCAGTGTCCATGCGACGCGGCTCCCCTGGCTCGCTCGCTGGGCACTTAGTCGAGTGACAGGGACGAGGGGGCTCGCTCGTGATGGGCACCTGTGGACTGGCTGGAACGCCCACCGCTGCCGGACGCTGGGCACTTGGCCCATGCCGTGCCTCCTGGCGGCTTCCTGGGCATGCCTCCTGTGCCTAGGGTCCATGCGACGTGGCTACCCTGGCTCGCTCGCTGGGCACTAAGTCGAGGAAGGAGACGAGGGGGTTGGCTCGTGATGGGCACCCGTGGCCTCGCTGGCACGCCCACCGCTGCCTGACGATGGGCACTTGGCCCATGCCGTGCCTGCTGGCGGCTGCCTGGGCATGCCACCCGTGCTCGGAGTCCATGCGACGTGGCTCCCCTGGCTCGTTCGCTGGGCACTAAGTCGAGGGACAGGGACGAGGAGGCTGGCTCGTGATGGGCTCTCGTGGCCTGGCTGGCATGCCCACCGCTGCCTAGGCATGCCACCCGTGCCCAGGGTCCATGCGACGTGGCTCCCCTTGCTCGTTCGTTGGGCACTAAGTCGAGGGACATGGATGAGGGTGCTGGCTCGTGATGGGCGCCCATGGCCTGGCTGGCGTGCCCACCGCTGCTGCACGCTGGGCACTTAGCCCATGCCGTGACTCCTGGGAGATGACTGGGCATGCATCTTGTGCCCAGGGTACATGCGACACGGCTCCGCTGGCTCGCTCGCTTGTCCCTAAGTCGAGGGACAGGGACGAGGGGGCTGGCTCGTGATGGGCTCTCGTGGCCTGGCTGGCGCGCCCATCGCTGCCAGACGCTGGGGGATGACTGGGTATGCCTCCCATGCCCAGGGTACATGCGACGGGTTCCCCTGGCTCGCTCGCTGGGCACTAGGTCGAGGGACAGGGACGAGGGGGCTGGTTCGTGATGGGCTCCCGTGGCCTCGCTGGCGCGCCCACCGCTGCTGCACGTTGGGCACTTAGCCCATGCTGTAACTCCTGGGGGATGACTGGGCATGCCTTCCATGCCCAGGGTACATGCGACGGGCTCCCCTGGCTCGCTCGCTGGGCACTAAGTCGAGCGACAGGGACGAGGAGGCTTGCTCGTGATGGGCACCCGTGGTCTCGCTGGCACGCCCACCGCTGCCGAAAGCTGGGCACTTGGCCCATGCCGTGCCTGCTGGCGGCTGCCTTGGCATACCTCCTCTGCCTAGGGTCAATCCATCGTGGCTCTCCTGCCTCGCTTGCTGGGTACTATGTCAACGACAGGCACGAGGGGGCTGGCTCATGATGGGCACCCGTGGCTTGGCTCTCACGCCCACCGGTGCTGCACGCTGGGCACTTGGCCCATGCATTGCCTTTTGGGGGATGACTGGGTATGCCTCCCACGCCCAGGGTACATACGACGGGCTCCCCTGGCTCCCTCGCTGGGCACTAAGTCGAGCGACAGGGACGAGGGCGCTGGCTCGTGATGGGCACCCGTGGCCTAGCTGTCGCGCCCTCCGCTGCCGGACGTTAGGAACTTGGCCCATGCCGTGCCTGCTGGGGGCTGCCTAGGCATGCCTCCCATGCCCAAGGTCCGTGCGACATGGCTCCCCTGGCTCGCTCGCTAGGCACTAAGTCGAGGGATAAGGACGAGGGGGCCGGCTCGTGATGGACACCCATGGCCTGGCTGGCGCGCCCACCGCTGCCGGACGCTACCAACTGGGCCGATGCCTTGCCTGCTGGGGGATGCCTTGGCGTGCCTCCCGTGCCCATGGTCCATGCGATGCGGCTCCCCTGGCTCGCTCGCTGGGCACTTTGTCAAGTGACAGGGACGAGGGGGCTCGCTCGTGATGGGCACCCGTGGCCTGGCTGGCACGCCCACCGCTGCTGGACACTGCGCACTTGTCCCATGCCGTGCCTGCTGGGGGCTGCCTAGGCATGCCTCCCATGCCAAAGGTCCATGCGACGTGGCTCCCCTGGCTCGCTCGCTGGGCACTAAGTCGAGGTACAGGGACGAAGGGGCTGGCTCGTGATGGGCTCTCGTGGCCTGGCTGGCAAGCCCATCGCTGCCAGACGCTAGGGGATGACTGGGTATGCCTCCCATGCCCAGGGTACATGCGACGGGCTCCCATGGCTCGCTCACTGGGCACTAGGTCAAGGGACAGGGACGAGGGAGCTGGTTCGTGATGGGCTCCCGTGGCCTCGCTGGCGCGCCCACCGCTGCTGCACGTTGGGCACTTAGCCCATGCTGTAACTCCTGGGGGATGACTGGGCATGCCTTCCATGCCCAGGGTACATGCGACGGGCTCCCCTGGCTCACTCGCTGGGCACTAAGTCGAGCGACAGGGACGAGGAGGCTTGCTCGTGATGGGCACCCGTGGCCTCGCTGGCACACCCACCGCTGCCGAAAGCTGGGCACTTGGCCCATGCCGTGCCTGCTGGCGGCTGCCTTGG
This sequence comes from Moringa oleifera, assembly GCA_021397835.1. Taxonomy (NCBI): domain Eukaryota; kingdom Viridiplantae; phylum Streptophyta; class Magnoliopsida; order Brassicales; family Moringaceae; genus Moringa; species Moringa oleifera. The sequence goes on along the minus strand of JAJFZO010000885.1, from coordinate 926,810 downwards.
CATACCTCCTCTGCCTAGGGTCAATCCATCGTGGCTCTCCTGCCTCGCTTGCTGGGTACTATGTCGAGGACAGGCACGAGGGGGCTGGCTCGTGATGGGCACCCGTGGCCTGGCTGGCACGCCCACCGGTGCTGCACGCTGGGCACTTGGCCCATGCATTGCCTTTTGGGGGATGACTGGGTATGTCTCCCACGCCCAGGGTACATACGACGGGCTCCCCTGGCTCCCTCGCTGGGCACTAAGTCGAGCGACAGGGACGAGGGCGCTGGCTCGTGATGGGCACCCGTGGCCTGGCTGTCGCGCCCTCCGCTGCGGGACGTTGGGAACTTGGCCCATGCCGTGCTTGCTGGGGGCTGCCTAGGCATGCCTCCCATGCCCAAGGTCCTTGCGACGTGGCTCCCCTGGCTCGCTCGCTGGGCACTAAGTCGAGGGATAAGGACGAGGGGGCTGGCTTGTGATGGGCACCCATGGCCTGGCTGGCGCGCCCACCGCTGCCGGACGCTACCCACTGGGCCGATGCCTTGCCTGCTGGGGGATGCCTTGGCGTGCCTCCCGTGCCCATAGTCCAAGCGACGCGGCTCCCCTGGCTCACTCGCTGGGCACTTTGTCAAGTGACAGGGACGAGGGGGCTCGCTCGTGATGGGCACCCGTGGCCTGGCTAGCACTCCCACCGCTGCCGGACGCTGGGCACTTGGCCCATGCCGTGCCTGCTGACGGCTTCCTAGGCATGCCACCCGTGCCCAGTGTCCATGCGACGTGGCTCCCCTGGCTCGTTCTCTGGGCACTAAGTCGAGGGACAGGGACGAGGGTGCTGGCTCGTGATGGGCGCCCGTGGTCTGGCTGGCGCACCCACCGCTGCTGCACGCTGGGCACTTAGCCCATGCCATGACTTCTGAGAGATGACTGGGCATGCCTCTCGAGCCCAGGGTACATACGACGCGGCTCCCATGGCTCACTCACTTGGCCCTAATTCGAGGGACAGGGAGGAGGGGGCTGGCTCGTGATGGGCTCCAGTGGCCTGGCTGGCGCGGCCACTGTTGCCAGATGCTGGGCACTTGGCCCATGCTGTGCCTACTGGTGGCTGCCTGGGCATGCCTCCCATGCCCAGGGTCCATGCGACGCGGCTCCCCTAGCTCGCTCGCTGGGCACTTAGTCGAGGGACAGGTACGAGGGGGCATGCTAGTGATGTGCACCCGTGGCCTTGCTGGCACGCCGACAGCTGCCAGACACTGCACACTTGGCCCATGCTGCGCCTGCTGGGGGCTGCCTGGGCATGCCTCCCATGCCAAGGGTCCATGTGACACGGCTTCCCTGGCTCGCTCGCTGGAAACTAAGTCGAGGGTAAGGGACGAGGGGGCTAGCTCGTGATAGGCACCCATGGACTGGCTGGCGCGCCCACCGCTGCTGGACGCTGGCCACTTAGCCCATGCCTTGCCTGCTGGGGGCTGCCTGGGCGTGCCTCCCGTGCCCAGGGTCCATGCGACGCGGCTCCCCTGGCTCGCTCGCTGGGCACTTAGTCGAGTGACTGGGACGAGGAGGATCGCTCGTGATGGGCTTCCGTGGCCTGGCTGGCGCGCCCACCGCTGTCGGACGCTGGGCACTTGGCCCATGTCGTGCCTACTGGCGGCTTCCTGGGTATGCCTCTTGTGCCCAGGGTCCATGCGATGTGGCTACCCTGGCTCGTTCGCTGGGCACTAAGTCGAGGGATAGGGACGAGGGGGCTGGCACGTGATGGGCACCCGTGGCCTAGCTGACGTGCCCACCGCAGCTGCACGCTGGGCACTTAGCCCATGCCGTAACTCCTGCGGGTTGACTGGGCATGCCTCCAATGCCCAGGGTACATGCGACGGGCTCGCCTGGCTCGCTCGTTGGGCACTAAGTCGAGGGATAGGGATGAGGGCGCTGGCTCGTGATGGGCGCCCATGGCCTGGCTGGCGCGCCCACCGCTGCTACACGCTGGGCCCTTAGCCAATGCCGTGACTCCTGGGAGATGACTTGGCATGCATCCCGTGCCCAGGGTACATGTGAAACAGCTCCCCTGGCTCGCTCACTTGGCCCTAAGTCGAGGGACAGGGACGAGGGGGCTGGATCGTGATGGGCTCCCGTGGCCTGGCTGGCGCACCCACCGCTGCCTGACACTGGGCACTTGGCCCATGCCGTGCCTGCTGGGAGCTGCCTGGGCATGCCTCCCATGCCAAGGGTCAATGCGACGCGGCTCCCCTGGCTCGCTCGCTGGGCACTTAGTCGAGGGACAGGGACGAGGGGGTATGCTAGTGATGGGCATCTGTGGCCTGGCTGGCACGCCGACCGCTGCCAGACACTGCATACTTAGCCCATGCCGTGCCTGCTGGGGGCTGCCTGGGCATGCCTCTCGTGCCAAGGGTCCATGCGACATGGATCCCATGGCTTGCTCATTGGGTACTAAGTCGAGGGACAGGGACCAGGGGGCTCGTCATTGGCTCCCGTGGCCTGGCTGGCGTGCCCACCGCTGCTGCACGCTGGGAACTTGGCCCACGCCGTGCCTCTTGGGGGATGACTGGGCATGCCTCCCATGCCCAGGGTACATACGACGGGCTCCCCTGGCTCGCTCGCTGGGCACTAAGTCGAGGGACATGGACGAGGGGGCTGGCTCGGGATGGGCTCCCATGGCGTGGCCGGCGCGCCCACCACTGCCGCACGCTGGGCACCTGACTTATGCCGTGCCTGCTGAGGGCTACCTGGGAATGCCTCCCGTGGCCAGGGTCCATGCGACTCGGCTCCCCTGGCTCGCTCGCTGGGCACTTAGTCGAGGGACAAGGACGAGGGGGCTAGCTCGTGATGGGCACCCATGGCCAGGCTGGCACGCCCACCGCTGCCGGACGCTGGCCACTTGGCCCATGCCTTGCTTGCTGGGGGCTGCCTGGGCGTGCCTCCCATGCCCAGGGTCCATGCGACGTGGCTCCCCTGACTCGCTCACTGGGCACTTAGTCGAGTGACAGGGACGAGGGGGCTCGCTCGTGATGGGCACCCGTGGGCTGGCTGGCACGCCCACCGCTGCCGGACGCTGGGCACTTGGCCCATGCCGTGCCTGCTGGCCGCTGCCTAGGCATATCTCCTGTGCCCAGAGTCCATGCGACGTGGCTACCCTGGCTCGCTCGCTTGGCCCTAAGTCGAGAGACAGGGACGAGGGGGCTGGCTCATGATGGGCTCCAGTGGCCTGGCTGGCGCGGCCACTATTGCCGGATGCTGGGCACCTGGCCCATGCCATGCCTGCTGAGGGCTGCCTGGGCATGCCTCGCCTGCCTCGGGTCCATGCAACATGGCTCCCCTGGCTCGCTCGCTGGGCACTTAATCGAGGGATAGGTACGAGGGGGCATGCTAGTGATGTGCACCCGTGGCCTTGCTGGCACGCCGACCGCTGCCAGACACTGCACACTTGGCCAATGCCGTGCCTGCTGGGGGATGACTGGGCATGCCACCCGTGCCAAGGGTCCATGCGACATGGCTCCCCTGGCTCGCTCGCTGGAAACTAAGTCGAGGGTAAGAGACGAGGGGGATGGCTCGTGATGGGCACCCATGGCCTGGCTGGCGCGCCCACCGCTGTCGGACGCTGGCCACTTGGCCCATGCCTTGCCTGCTGGGGGCTGCTTGGGCGTGCCTCCCGTGCCCAGGGTCCATACGACGTGGCTCCCCTGGCTCGCTCACTGGGCACTTAGTCGAGTGACAGGGACGAGGGGGCTCGCTCGTGATGGGCACCCATGGGCTGGCTGGCACGCCCACCGCTGCCGGACGCTGGGCACTTGGCCCATGCCGTGCCTGCTGGCAGCTGCCTAGGCATGTCTCCTGTGCCCAGGGTCCATGCAACGTGGCTACCCTGGCTCGCTCGATGGGCACTAAGTCGAGGGATAGGGACGAGGGGGCTGGCACATGATGGGCGCCCGTGGCCTGGCTGGCGTGCCCACCGCTGTTGCACGCTGGGCACTTGGCCCATGCCGTAACTCCTGCGGGATGACTAGGCTTGCCTCCGATGCCCAGGGTACATGCGACGGGCTCGCCTAGCTCACTCGTTGGGCATTAAGTCGAGGGGGGAGACGAGGGGGCTGGCTCGTGATGAGCACCCGTGGCCTCGCTTGCACGCCCACCACTGCCGGACGCTGGGCACTTGGCCCATGCCGTGCCTGCTGGGGGCTGCCTGGGCACGCCTCCCATGCCAAGGGTCCATGCGACGCGGCTCCCCTTGCTCGCTCGCTCGCAGTGCACTTAGTCGATGGACAGGTACGAGGGGGCATGCTAGTGATGGGCACCCGTGGCCTGGCTGGCACGCCAACCGCTGCCAGACACTGCATACTTGGCCCATGGCATGCCTGCTGGGGGCTGCCTGGGCATGCCTCCCATGCCAAGGGTCCATGCGACATGGCTCCCCTGGCTCGCTCACTGGGCACTAAGTCGAGGGATAAGGACCATAGGGCTGGCTCATGATTAGCGCCCGTGGCCTGGCTGGCGTGCCCACCGCTACTGCACGCTGGGAACTTGGCCCATGTCGTGCCTCCTGGGGGATCACTGGGCATGCCTCCCATGCTGGGAACATGACGAGGGGGCTGGCTTGTGATGGGCTCCCGTGGCGTGGCTGGTGCGCCCACCGCTGCTGCACGCTGGGCACCTGACTCATGTCGTGCCTGCTGAGGGCTACCTGGGAATGCCTCCCGTGGCCAGGGTCCATACGACTCGGCTCCCTTGGCTCGCTCGCAGGGCACTTAGTCGAGGGACAGGGACGAGGGGGCTGGCTCGTGATGGGCGCCCGTGGCCTGCCTGGCGTGCCCATCGCTGGTGCACGTTGGGCACTTGGCCCATGCCGTAACTTCTGGGGGATGACTGGGCATGCCTCCCATGCCTAGGGTACATGCGATGGTCTCCCCTGGCTCGCTCGCTGGGCACTAAGTCGAGGGAGGAGACGCGGGGACTGGCTCTTGATGGGCACCCGTGGCCTCGCTAGCACGCCCACCGCTGCCGGACGCTGCGCACTTGGCCCTTGTTGTGCCTGCTGGCGCCTGCCTGGCCATGCCTCCCATGCCCAGAGTCAATGCGACGTGGCTCCCCTGGCTCGATCGCTGGGCACTAAGTCGAGGGACAGGGTCGAGGGGGCTGGCTCGTGATGGGCACCCATGGCCTGGCTGGCGCGCCCACCGCTGCCGAATGCTGGTCACTTGGCCCATGTTGTGCCTGCTGGGGGCTGCCTGGGCATGCCTCCCGTGCCCAGGGTCCAAGCGATGCAGCTCCCCTGGCTCGCTCGCTGGGCCCTTAGTTGAGTGACAGGGACGAGGGGGCTAGCTCATGATGGGCACCGGTGGACTGGCTGGCAAGCCCACCGCTGCCGGATACTGGGCTCTTGGCCCATGTCGTGCCTGCTATTGGCTGCCTGGGCATGCCTCCTATGCCCCGGGTCCAGGCGACGTGGCTCCCCTGGCTCACTCGTTGGGCACTAAGTCGATGGACAGGGATGAGGGGGCTGGCATGTGATTAGCGCCCGTGGCCTTGCTGGCGTGCCCACCACTGCTGCACGCTGGGCACTTGGCCCAGGCCGTAACTCCTGGGGGATGACTGGGCATGCCTCTCATGCCCAGGGTACATGCGACGGGCTCCCCTGGCTCGCTCGCTGGGCACTAAGTCGAGGGAGGAGCCGAGGGGGCTTGCTCCTGATGGGCACCCGTGGCCACGCTGGCACGCCCACCGCTGCCGGAAGCTGGGCACTTGGCCCATGCCTTGCCTGCTGGCAGCTGCCTTGGCATGCCTCCTGTGCCCAAGGTCAATGCATCATGGCTCCCCTGCCTCGGTTGCTGGGCACTATGTTGAGGGACAGGCACGAGGGGGCTGGCTCGTGATGGGCACCCGTGGCCTGGCTGGCACGCCCACCGTTGCTGCATGCTGGGCACTTGGCCCATGCCGTGCCTGCTGGGGGCTACCTGGGCATGCCTCTCGTTCCCAAGGTCCATGCGACGCGGCTCCCTTGGCTCGGTCGCTGGGCCCTCAGTCGAAGGACAGGGACGAGGGGGCTGGCTCACGATGGGCTCCTGTGGCCTGGCTGGAGCGCCCACCGCTGCCGCACGCTGGGCACTTGGCCCATGCCGTGCCTGCTGGGGGCTGCCTTGGCATGCCTCTTATGCCAAGGGTCCATGCGACGCGGCTCTGCTAGCTCACTCGCTGGCCACTTAGTCGAGGGACAGGGACGAGGGGGCTGGCTCACGATGGGCTCCTGTGGCCTTGCTGGCACGCCCACCGCTGCCGTACGCTGGGCACTTGGCCCATGCTGTGCCTGCTGGGGGCTGCCTGGGCGTGCCACCCGTGCCCAGGGTCCATGCGACGCGGTCCCCCTGGCTCGCTCGCTGGGCACTACGTCGAGGGACAGGGACGAGGGGTCTGGCTCGTGATAGGCGCCCGCGGCCTGGCTGGCAAGGTGCAAAGACAACCGACTCGAATCATCAAATTCCATTTGTGAAGGCACGCGACATAGGGTCCCGATGTCACCCACAAAACGCCAACGTTTGGCTTGAGGTCGAGCTTGAAGTGACGTGCTAGTCGACAGTTCGATGCGAGAGCATGGAGCCTGCCAACGTGCACGACAAGATCACCACTCACACGCCGCACGTACAAATTGGCAGCAACAGCACCAAACGAGCTGCAAGCCGACGAGCGAAAGGCCCATCGATCATGCAGGTCATCGTGTGCCGCCACACCCAAGCCGCTAAGCACGAAATTGTTTCAATAGCAAGGGACGATTCTTCAATGGCAAGGCACCACCGATGAGGCCGTGGCAACAGGGATGTCACAACGTGCCCAGGCTGGCCGTCTGGCTCACTCGTTGCTAATGGCCGACGATAGTGCCTTCGATCACGCTGCGCAACGAATCCGCCGAGGCAAGCCTGAGCATCGGGATCCAACCCTACGTCCGCCACCTCGAGGGCCTGCGACGAAGCACTCCGCATGCTTAAAATTCCCCCCAACGATTTGGCCCTCGCGTAGCATGCATCATCATTAGCTTCGCCGCCACACCATCGGGCTTGAGTAGCCATATCCCAGCTCATTATCCCACGATTTTTCTCATTTCGTTGCCCATGGTTGTCCCATCGATGAGACCTTGGCAGCAGGGGTGTCACGACTTGCCCAGGCTGGCCGTGTGGCTCGCTCATTGCTAACGGCCGACGATCGTGTCATCGATCACGCTGCGCAATGAGTCCGCCTAGGCAACCCTAAGCATCGGGATCCAACCCTACGTCCGCCACCTCGAAGGCCTGCAATGAAGCACTACGCATGCTCAAAATTCCCCCAAACGATTTGGCCCTCGCGTAGCATGCATCATTGTTAGCTTCGCCGCCACACCGTCGAGCTTGTGTAGCCACATCCCAGCTCAGTATCCCACGATTTTTCTCATTTCGTTGCCAATGTTTTTCCCATTGATGAGGCCTTGGCAGCAGGGGTGTCACGCCATGCCCAGGCTGGCCGTGTGGCTCACTCATTGCTAACGGCAGATGATCGTGTCGTCGATCGCGCTGTGCAACAAGTCCGCTTCTAGGCAAGTCTGAGCGTCGGGATCTAACCCCATGTCCACCGCCTTGAGCACCTGCGACGAAGCACTTTGCATGCTCAAAATGCCCCCAACGAGTTGGCCCTTACGTAGCATGCATCATTGTTAGCTTCGCCGCCCACACCATCGAGCTTGTCTAGCCGCATCCCATCTCATTATCCCACGATTATTCTCGCTTCATTGCCCACGTTTTTCCCACCGATGAGGCCTTGGCAACAAGGGTGCCTAGGCTGGCCGTGTGGCTCGCTCATTGCTAGCGGCTGACAATCGTGTCGTCGATCACGCTGCGCAACGAATCCGCCGAGGCAAGCCTGAGCGTCGGGATCCAACCCCACGTCGGCCGCCACGAGGGCCTGCGATGAAGCACTCCATATGCTCAAAATTCCCCCCAACGATTTGGCCCTCGCGTACCATGCATCATCATTAGCTTCGCCGCCACACCGTCGAGCTTATGTAGCCATATCCCAGCTCATTATCCCACAATTTTTCTCATTTCGTTGCCCATGTTTTTCCCATCGATGAGGCCTTGGCAGCAGAGGTGTCACGCCTTGCCTAGGCTGGCCGCGTGGCTTGCTCATTGCTAACGGCTGACGATCGTGTTGTTGATCGCGCTGCGCAACGAGTCCACCGAGGCAACCCTGAGCGTCGGGATCCAACCCCACGTCCGCCACCTCGAGTGCATGCGATGAAGCACTCCGCATGCTCAAAATTCCCCCCAATGATTTGGCCCTCGCGTAGCATGCATCATCGTTAGCTTCGCCGCCACACTGTCGAGCTTGTGTAGCCACATCCCAGCTCATTATCCCACGATTTTTCTCATTTCGTTGCCCATGTTTTTCCCATCGGTGAGGCCTTGGCAGAAGGGGTGTCACGCCTTGCCCAGGCTGGCCATGTGGCTCACTCATTGCTAACGGTTGATGATCGTGTCGTCGATCACATTGCGCAACGAGTCCGCTTAGGCAAGCCTGAGCGTCGGGATCCAACCCCACGTCTGCCGCCTCGAGGGTATGCGACGAAGCACTCCGCATGCTTAAAATTTCCACCAACGATTTGGCCCTCGCGTAGCATGCATGATCGTTAGCGTCGCCGCCACACCGTCGAGCTTGTGTAGCCTTATCCCAGCTCATTATCCCACGATTTTTCTAATTTCATTGCCCATGTTTTTCCCATCGATGAGGCCTTGGCAGCAGGGGTGTCACGCCATGCCCAGGCTGGCCGTGTGGCTCACTTATTGCTAACGGCCGATGATCGTGTCGTCGATCGCGCTGTGCAACAAGTCCGCTTCTAGGCAAGCCTGAGCGTCAAGATCCAACCCCAAGTCTGCCGCCTCGAGCACCTGCAACGAAGCACTCCGCATGCTCAAAATTCCCCCAACGAGTTGGCCCTCACGTAGCATGCATCATCGTTAGCTTCGCCGGCCATACCATCGAGCTTGTCCAGCTGCATCCCATCTCATTATCCCATGACTATTCTCGCTTCATTGCCCACATTTTTCCCACCGATGAGGCCTTGGCAACAGGGGTGCACAGGCTGGCCGTGTGGCTCGCTCATTGCTAATGGCCGACGATCGTGTCGTCGATCACGCTGCGCAACGAATCCGTCGAGGCAAGCCTGAGCGTCGGGATCCAACCCCACGTCGGCCGCCTCGAGGGCCTGCAATGAAGCACTCCATATGCTCAAAATTCCCCCCAACGATTTGGCCCTCGTGTAGCATGCATCATCGTTAGCTTCGTCGCCACACCATCGAGCTTGTGTAGCCACATCCTAGCTCATTATCCCACGATTTTTCTCATTTCGTTGCCCATGTTTTTCCCATCAATGAGGCCTTGGCAGCAGGGGTGTCACGCCTTGCCCAGGCTGGCCGTGTGGCTTGCTCATTGCTAAAGGCCAACGATCGTGTTGTCGATTGCGCTACGCAACGAGTTCGACTAGGCAAGCCTGGGCATCAGGATCCAGTCACGCGTCCGCCGCCTCGAGGGCCTGCGACGAAGCACTCCGCATGCTGGAAATCCCCCCAGCGATTTGGCCCTCTCGTAGTATGCATCATCGTTAGCTTCGCAGCCTTACCGTCGAGCTTGTGTAGCCACATCCCAGCTCATTATCCCACAATTTTTCTCATTTCGTTGCCTATGTTTTTCCCATCGATGAGGCCTTGGCAGCAGGGATGTCACGCCTTGCCTAGGTTGGCCGTGTGGCTTGCTCATTGCTAACGGCCAACGATCATTTCGTCGATCGTGCTGCGTAACGAGTTTACCTAGGCAAGCCTGGGCATCAGGATCCAGCCACACGTCCGCCGCCTCGAGGGCCTACGACGAAGCACTCCGCATGCTGGAAATCCCCCCAGCGATTTGGCCCTCGCGTAGCATGCATCATCGTTAGCTTCGCAGCCACACCGTCGAGCTTGTGTAGCCACATCCCAGCTCATTATCCTGCGATTTTTCTCATTTCGTTGCCCATGTTTTTCCCATCGATGAGGCCTTGGCAGCAGGGGTGTCACGCCTTGCCCAGGCTGGCCGTGTGGCTTGCTCATTGCTAACGGCCGACGATCATGTCGTCAATCGCGCTGCGTAACGAGTCTACCTAGGCAACCCTGGGCATCAGGATCCAGCCACGCGTCCGCCGCCTCGAGGGCCTGCGACGAAGCACTCCGCATGCTGGAAATCCCCCCAGCGATTTGGCCCTCGCATAGCATGCATCATCGTTAGCTTCGCCGTCCACACCGTCGAGTTTGTCTAGCCACATCCCAGCTCATTATCCCACAATTTCTCTCGTTTTGTTGCCCACGTTTTACCCACCGATGAGGCCTTGGCAGCAGCGGTGTCACGCCTTGCCCAGGCTGGCCGTGTGGCTCGCTCATTGCTACCGGCCGACCATCGTGTTGTTGATCGCACTGCACAACGAGTCCGCCTGGGCAAGCTTGAGCATTGGAATCCAACCCCATGTCCGCCACCTCGAGGGCCTCCGACAAATTACTCCGAATGCTCAAAATTCCCCCCAACAATTTGGCCCTCGCGTAGCATGTATCATTGTTAGCTTCGCCGTCCACACCGTTGAGTTTGTCTAGCTACATCCCAGCACATTATCCCACAATTTCTCTTGTTTCGTTGCCCACGTTTTACCCACCGATGAGGCCTTGGCAACAGCGGTGTCACGCCTTGCCCAGGCTGGCCGTGTGGCTTGCTCATTGCTAAAGGCCAACGATCGTGTCGTCGATCGCGCTACGCAACGAGTTCGGCTAGGCAAGCCTGGGCATCAGGATCCAGTCACGCGTCCGCCGCCTCGAGGGCCAGCGACGAAGAACTCCGCATGCTGGAAATCCCCCCCGCGATTTGGCCCTCGCGTAGCATGCATCATCGTTAGCTTCGCCGTCCACACCGTCGAGCTTGTCTAGCGACATCCCAGCTCATTATCCCATAATTTCTCTCGTTTCGTTCCCCACGTTTTACCCACCGATGAGGCCTTGGCAGCAGCAGTGTCACGCCTTACCCAGGCTGGCTGTGTGGCTCGCTCGTTGCTACCGGCCGACAATCGTGTTGTCGATCGCGCTGCGCAACGAGTCCGCCTAGGCAAGCCTGAGCGTCGGGATCCAACCCCACGTCGGCCGCCACGAGGGCCTGCGATGAAGCACTCCATATGCTCAAAATTCCCCCCAACGATTTGGCCCTCGCGTACCATGCATCATCATTAGCTTCGCCGCCACACCGTCGAACTTGTGTAGCCATATCCCAGCTCATTATCCCACAATTTTTCTCATTTCGTTGCCCATGTTTTTCCCATCGATGAGGCCTTGGCAGCAGAGGTGTCACGCCTTGCCTAGGCTGGCCGCGTGGCTTGCTCATTGCTAACGGCTGACGATCGTGTTGTTGATCGCGCTGCGCAACGAGTCCACCGAGGCAACCCTGAGCGTCGGGATCCAACCCCACGTCCGCCACCTCGAGTGCATGCGATGAAGCACTCCGCATGCTCAAAATTCCCCCCAATGATTTGGCCCTCGCGTAGCATGCATCATCGTTAGCTTCGCCGCCACACTGTCGAGCTTGTGTAGCCACATCCCAGCTCATTATCCCACGATTTTTCTCATTTCGTTGCCCATGTTTTTCCCATCGGTGAGGCCTTGGCAGAAGGGGTGTCACGCCTTGCCCAGGCTGGCCATGTGGCTCACTCATTGCTAACGGTTGATGATCGTGTCGTCGATCACATTGCGCAACGAGTCCGCTTAGGCAAGCCTGAGCGTCGGGATCCAACCCCACGTCTGCCGCCTCGAGGGTATGCGACGAAGCACTCCGCATGCTTAAAATTTCCACCAACGATTTGGCCCTCGCGTAGCATGCATGATCGTTAGCGTCGCCGCCACACCGTCGAGCTTGTGTAGCCTTATCCCAGCTCATTATCCCACGATTTTTCTAATTTCATTGCCCATGTTTTTCCCATCGATGAGGCCTTGGCAGCAGGGGTGTCACGCCATGCCCAGGCTGGCCGTGTGGCTCACTTATTGCTAACGGCCGATGATCGTGTCGTCGATTGCGCTGCGCAACAAGTCCGCTTCTAGGCAAATCTGAGCGTCGGGATCCAACCCCATGTCCACCGCCTTGAGCACCTGCGACGAAGCACTCTGCATGCTCAAAATCCCCCCAACGAGTTGGCCCTTACGTAGCATGCATCATTGTTAGCTTCGCCGCCCACACCATCGAGCTTGTCTAGCCGCATCCCATCTCATTATCCCACGATTATTCTCGCTTCATTTCCCACGTTTTTCCCACCGATGAGGCCTTGGCAACAAGGGTGCCTAGGCTGGCCGTGTGGCTCGCTCATTGCTAACGGCTGACAATCGTGTCGTCGATCACGCTGCGCAACGAATCCGCCGAGGCAAGCCTGAGCGTCGGGATCCAACCCCACGTCGGCCGCCACGAGGGCCTGCGATGAAGCACTACATATGCTCAAAATTCCCCCAAACAATTTGGCCCTCGCGTACCATGCATCATCATTAGCTTCGCCGCCACACCGTCGAGCTTGTGTAGCCATATCCCAGCTCATTATCCCACAATTTTTCTCATTTCGTTGCCCATGTTTTTCCCATCGATGAGGCCTTGGCAGCAGAGGTGTCACGCCTTGCCTAGGCTGGCCGCGTGGCTTGCTCATTGCTAACGGCTGACGATCGTGTCGTTGATCGCACTGCACAACGAGTCCGCCTGGGCAAGCTTGAGCGTTGGAATCCAAGCCCATGTCCGCCACCTCGAGGGCCTCCGACAAATTACTCCGAATGCTCAAAATTCCCCCCAACAATTTGGCCCTCGCGTAGCATGCATCATCGTTAGCTTCGCCGTCCACACCGTTGAGTTTGTCTAGTCCCATCCCAGCACATTATCCCACAATTTCTCTTGTTTCGTTGCCCACGTTTTACCCACCGATGAGGCCTTGGCAGCAGCGGTGTCACGCCCTACCCAGGCTGGCCGTGTGGCTCGCTCGTTGCTACCGGTCGACGATCGTGTTATCGATCGCGCTGTGCAACGAGTCCGCCTAGGCAAGCCTGAGCGTCGAAATCTAACCCCACGTCCGCCGCCTCGAGGGCCTGCGACGAAGCACACTGCATGCTCGAAATCCCCCCCAACAATTTGGCCCTCGGGTAGCATGCATCATCGTTAGCTTCGCAGCCACACTGTCGAGCTTGTGTAGCCACATCCCAGCTCATTATCCCACGATTTTTCTCATTTCGTTGCCCATGTTTTTCCCATCAATGAGGCCTTGGCAGCAGGGGTGTCACGCCTTGCCCAGGCTGGCCATGTGGCTTGCTCATTGCTAATAGCCGATGATCGTGTCATCGATCACGCTAAGCAACGAGTTCGGCTAGGCATGCTTGGGCGTCGGGATCGAGCCCCGCGTCCTCCGCCTTGAGGGCCTGCGATGAAGCACTCTGCATGCCGAAAATCCCCCCAGCGATTTGGCCCTCACGTAGCATGCATCATCGTTAGCTTCGCGGCCATACCGTCGAGCTTGTGTAGCCACATCCCAGCTCATTATCCCACGATTTTTCTCGTTTCGTTGCCCATGTTTTTCCCATCGATGACGCCTTGGCAGCAGGGGTGTCACGCCTTGCCCAGGTTGCCCGTGTGGCTTGCTCATTACTAATGGCTGACGATCATGTCGTCGATCGCGCTGCGTAACGAGTCTATCTAGGCAAGCCTGGGCATCAGGATCCAGCCAAGCGTCCGCCTCCTCGAGGGCCTTCGACGAAGAACTCCGCATGCTGGAAATCCCCCCAGCGATTTGGCCCTCGCGTAGCATGCATCATCGTTAGCTTCGTCGTCCACACCGTCGAGTTTATCTGGCCACATCCCAGCTCATTATCCCACAATTTCTCTCGTTTCGTTGCCCACATTTTACCCACCGATAAGGCCTTGGCAGCAGCGGTGTCACGCCTTGGCCAGGCTGGCCGTGTGGCTCGCTCGTTGCTACCGGCCGACCATCGTGTTGTTGATCGCCCTGCGCAATGAGTCCGACTAGGCAAGCTTGAGCGTCGGAATCCAACCCCATGTCCACCGCCTCGAGGGCCTCCGACGAAGCACTCCGAATGATCGAAATTCCCCCCAATAATTTGGCCCTCGCGTAGCATGCATCATCGTTAACTTCGCAGCCACACCGTCGAGCTTGTGTAGCCACATCCCAGCTCATTATCCCAAGATTTTTTTCATTTCGTTGCCCATGTTTTTCCCATCGATGAGGCCTTGCAGCAGGGGTGTCACGCCTTGCCCAGGTTGGCCGTGTGGCTTGCTCATTACTAACGGCTGATGATCATGTCGTCGATCACGCTGCGTAAGGAGTCTGCCAAGGCAAGCCTGGGCATCAGGATCCAGCCACGCGTCCACCGCCTCGAGGGCCTGCGACAAAGAACTCCGCATGCTGGAAATCCCCCCAGCGATTTGGGCCTCGCGTAGCATGCATCATCGTTAGCTTTGTCGTCCACACCGTCCAGTTTGTCTAGCCACATCCCAGCTCATTATTCCACAATTTCTCTCGTTTCGTTGCCTACGTTTTACCCACCGATGAGGCCTTAGCAGCAGCGGTGTCACGCCTTCCCAGGCTGGCTGTGTGGCTCGCTCGTTGCTACCGGCCGACAATCGTGTTGTCGATCGCGCTGCGTAACGAGTCCGCCTAGGCAAGCTTGAGCATCGGAATCCAACCCCACGTCTGCCGCCTCGAGGGCCTGCGACGAAGCACTCCACATGCTGGAAATCCCCCCAGCGATTTGGCCCTCGCGTAGCATGCATCATCGTTAGCTTCGTAGCCACACCGTCGATCTTGTGTAGCCACATCCCAACTCATTATCCCACGATTTTTCTCATTTCGTTGCCCATGTTTTTCCCATCGATGAGGCCTTGGCAGTAGGGCTGTCACGCCTTGCCCAGGCTGGCCGTGTGGCTTGCTCATTGCTAACGGCCGACGATCATTTCGTCGATCGCGCTGCGTAACGAGTCTACCTAGGCAACCCTGGGCATCTGGATCCAGCCACACGTCCGCCGCCTCGAGGGCCTACGACGAAGCACTCCGCATGCTGGAAATCCCCCCAGCGATTTGGCCCTCGCGTAGCATGCATCATCGTTAGCTTCGTAGCCACACTGTCGAGCTTGTGTAGCCACATCCCAGCTCATTATCCCGCGATTTTTCTCATTTCGTTGCCCATGTTTTTCCCATCGATGAGGCCTTGGCAGCAGGGGTGTCACGCCTTGCCCAGGCTGGCCGTGTGGCTTGCTCATTGCTAACGGCCGACGATCATGTCGTCGATCGCGCTGCGTAACGAGTCTACCTAGGCAACCCTGGGCATCAGGATCCAGCCACGCGTCCGCCACCTCGAGGGCCTGCGACGAAGAACTCCGCATGCTGGAAATCCCCCCCGCGATTTGGCCCTCGCGTAGCATGCATCATCGTTAGCTTCGCCGTCCACACCGTCGAGCTTGTCTAGCGACATCCCAGCTCATTATCCCACAATTTCTCTCGTTTCGTTCCCCACGTTATTCCCACCGATGAGGCCTTGGCAGTAGGGGTGTCACGCCTTGCCCAGGTTGGCCGCGTGGCTCGCTCGTTGCTAACGGCCGACGATCGTGTCGTCGATCACGCTGCACAACGAGTCCGCCTAGGCAAGCCTAAGCGTCGGAATCCAACCCCACGTCCGTCACCTCGAGGGCCTGCGACGAAGCATTCCTCATGCTCGAAATTCCCCCCAACGATTTGGCCCTCGCGTAGCATGCATCATCGTTAGCTTCGCAGCCACACCGTCGAGCTTATGTAGCCACATCCCAGCTTATTATCCCACGATTTTTCTCATTTCGTTGCCCATGTTTTTCCCATCGATGAGGCCTTGGCAGCAAGGGTGTCACGGCTTGCCCAGGTTGGCCGTGTGGTTTGCTCATTGCTAACGGCCGAAGATCGTGTCGTCGATCGCGCTGCATAACGAGTTCGACTAGGCAAGCCTGGGCGTCGGGATTTAGCCCCGCATCCGCTGCCTCGAGGGCCTACGACGAAGCACTTCGCATACTAGAAATCCCCCCAGCGATTTGGCCCTCGCGTAGCATGCATCATCGTTAGCTTCGCCGTCCACACCATCGAGCTTGTCTAGCCACATCCCAGCTCATTATCCCACAATTTCTCTCGTTTCATTCCCCACGTTTTTCCCACCGATGAGGCCTTGGCAGTAGGGGTGTCACGCCTTACCCAGGCTGGCCGCGTGGCTCGCTCGTTGCTAACAGTCGACGATCGTGTCGTCGATCGCGCTGCGCAATGAGTCCGCCTAGGCAAGCCTGAGCGTCGAGATCTAACCCAACGTCCGTCGCCTCGAGGAACTGCGATGAAGCACTCCGCATGCTCGAAATTTCCCCCAACGATTTTGCCCTCGCGTAGCATGCATCATCGTTAGCTTCACCGCGCACACCGTCGAGCTTGTGTAGCCACATCCCAGCACATTATCCCACGATTGTTCTCATTTCGTTGCCCATGTTTTTCCCATCGATGAGGCCTTGGCAGCAGGGGTGTCACGCCTTGCCCAGGCTGGCCGTGTGGCTTGCTCATTGCTAACGGCCGACGATCATGTCGTCGATCGCGCTGCGTAACGAGTCTACCTAGGCAACCCTGGGCATCAGGATCCAGCCACGCGTCCGCCACCTCGAGGGCCTGCGACGAAGCACTCCGCATGCTAGAAATCCCCCCAGCGATTTAGCCCTCGCATAGCAAGCATCATCGTTAGCTTCGCCGTCCATACCGTCGAGTTTGTCTAGCCACATCCCAGCTCATTATCCCACAATTTCTCTCGTTTTGTTGCCCACGTTTTACCCACCGATGAGGCCTTGGCAGCAGCGGTGTCACGCCTTGCCCAGGCTGGCCGTGTGGCTCGCTCATTGCTACCGGCCGACCATCGTGTTGTTGATCGCACTGCACAACGAGTCCGCCTGGGCAAGCTTGAACATTGGAATCCAACCCCATGTCCGCCACCTCGAGGGCCTCCGACAAATTACTCCGAATGCTCAAAATTCCCCCCAACAATTTGGCCCTCGCGTAGCATGTATCATTGTTAGCATCGCCGTCCACACCGTTGAGTTTGTCTAGCTACATCCCAGCACATTATCCCACAATTTCTCTTGTTTCGTTGCCCACGTTTTACCCACCGATGAGGCCTTGGCAACAGCGGTGTCACGCCTTGCCCAGGCTGGCCGTGTGGCTTGCTCATTGCTAAAGGCCAACGATCGTGTCGTCGATCGCGCTACGCAACGAGTTCGGCTAGGCAAGCCTAGGCATCAGGATCCAGTCACGCGTCCGCCGCCTCGAGGGCCAGCGACGAAGAACTCCGCATGCTGGAAATCCCCCCCGCGATTTGGCCCTCGCGTAGCATGCATCATCGTTAGCTTCGCCGTCCACACCGTCGAGCTTGTCTAGCGACATCCCAGCTCATTATCCCACAATTTCTCTCGTTTCGTTCCCCACGTTATTCCCACCGATGAGGCCTTGGCAGTAGGGGTGTCACGCCTTGCCCAGGTTGGCCGCGTGGCTCGCTCGTTGCTAACGGTCGACGATCGTGTCGTCGATCACGCTGCGCAACGAGTCCGCCTAGGCAAGCCTAAGCGTCGGAATCCAACCCCACGTCCGTCACCTCGAGGGCCTGCGACGAAGCATTCCTCATGCTCGAAATTCCCCCCAACGATTTGGCCCTCGCGTAGCATGCATCATCGTTAGCTTCGCAGCCACACCGTCGAGCTTATGTAGCCACATCCCAGCTCATTATCCCACGATTTTTCTCATTTCGTTGCCCATGTTTTTCCCATCGATGAGGCCTTGGCAGCAAGGGTGTCACGGCTTGCCCAGGTTGGCCGTGTGGTTTGCTCATTGCTAACGGCCGAAGATCGTGTCGTCGATCGCGCTGCATAACGACTTCGACTAGGCAAGCCTGGGCGTCGGGATTTAGCCCCGCATCCGCTGCCTCGAGGGCCTACGACGAAGCACTTCGCATACTAGAAATCCCCCTAGCGATTTGGCCCTCGCGTAGCATGCATCATCGTTAGCTTCGCCATCCACACCATCGAGCTTGTCTAGCCACATCCCAGCTCATTATCCCACAATTTCTCTCGTTTCATTCCCCACGTTTTTCCCACCGATGAGGCCTTGGCAGTAGGGGTGTCACGCCTTACCCAGGCTGGCCGCGTGGCTCGCTCGTTGCTAACAGTCGACGATCGTGTCGTCGATCGCGCTGCGCAATGAGTCCGCCTAGGCAAGCCTGAGCGTCAAGATCTAACCCAACGTCCGTCGCCTCGAGGAACTGCGATGAAGCACTCCGTATGCTCGAAATTTCCCCCAACGATTTTGCCCTCGCGTAGCATGCATCATCGTTAGCTTCACCGCGCACACCATCGAGCTTGTGTATCCACATCCCAGCACATTATCCCACGATTGTTCTCATTTCGTTGCCCACGTTTTTCCCATCGATGAGGCCTTGGCAGTAGGGGTGTCACGCCTTGCCCAGGCTGGGTGTGTGGCTTGCCCATTGCTAGCGGCCGACAATCGTGTCATCGATCGCGCTGCGCAACGAGTCTGCCAAGGCAAGCCTGGGCGTCGAGATCCAGCCCCTCGTCCGTCTCCTCGAGGGCCTACGACGAAGCACTCCGCTTGCTCGAAATCCCCCCAGCGATTTGGCCCTCGCGTAGCATTCATCATCATTTGCTTCGCCGCCTACACCATCGAGTTTGTCTAGCCACATCCCAGCTCATTATCCTTCAATTTTTCTCGTTTCATTGCCCACGGTTTTTCCGCCGATGAGGCCTTGGCAGCAGGGCTGTCACGCCTTGCCCAGGCTGGCCGTGTGGCTCGCTCGTTGCTAACGGCCGACGATCGTGTCGTCGATCGCGCTGCGCAACAAGTCCGCCTAGGCAAGCCTGAGCTTCGGGATCCAACCCCACGTCTGTCGCCTCGAGGGCCTGCGACAAAGCACTCCGCATGCTCGAAATTCCCCCAAACGATTTGGTCCTCGCGTAGCATACATCATCGTTAGCTTCACCGCCTACGCCGTCGAGCTTCTGTGGCCACATCCCAGCTCATTATCCCATGATTTTTCTCATTTCGTTGCCCACGTTTTTTTCATTGATGAGGCCTTGGCAGCAGGGGTGTCACGCCTTGCCCAGGCTGGCCGCGTGGCTCCCTCATTGCTAACGGCCGACGATCATGTCGTCGATCGCACTGCGCAACGAATCCGCATAGGCAAGCCTGAGCGTCGGGATCTAACCGACGTCCGTCGCCTCGATGGCCTGCGATGAAGCACTCCGCATGCTCGAAATCCCCCTAGCGATTTGGCACTCCCGTAGCATGCATCATCGTTTGCTTCGCCGCTCAGACCGTTGAGTTTGTCTAGCCACATCCCAGCTCATTATCCCAGAATTTCTCTTGTTTCGTTGCCCTCATTTTTTTCGCCGATAAGGCCTTGGCAGCAGGGGTGTCACGCCTTGCCCAGGCTGGCCGTGTGGCTCACTCGTTGCTAACGGCGGACGATCGCGTCGTCGATCGCGCAACGCAACGAGTCCGCCTAGTGAAGCCTGAGCGTCGAGATCTAACTCGACGTCCGTCACCTCGACGGCCTGCGATGATGCACTCCGCATGCTCGAAATTCCCCCAACCGATTTGCCCCTCGCGTAGCATGCATCATCATTAGCTTCGCAGCCACACCGTCGAGCTTGCGTAGCCACATCCCAGCTCATTACCCCATGATTTTTCACATTTCGTTGCCCATGTTTTTCCAATCGATGAGGCCTTGGTAGCAGGGGTGTCACGCCTTGCCCTGGTTAGTCGTGTGGCTTGCTCATTACTAGCAGCCGACGATCGAGTCGTCGATCGCGTTGCGCAACGAGTCTGCCTAGGCAAGCCTGGGCGTCGGGATCCAGCCATGCGTCCGTTGCCTCGAGGGCTTGCGACGAAGCATTCCGCATGCTGGAAATCCCCCCAGTGATTTGGCCCTCGCATATAATGCATCATCGTTAGCTTCGCCGTCCACACCGACGAGTTTGTCTAGCCATATCACAGCTCATTATCCCACAATTTCACTCGTTTTGTTGCCCATGTTTTACCCACTGATGAGGCCTTGGCAGCAGTGGTGTCACGCCATGCCCAGGCTGGCCGTGTGGCTCGCTCGTTGCTACCGGCCGACGATCGTGTTGTTGATCGCGCTGCGCAACGAGTCCGCCTAGGCAAGCCTGAGCGTCAGAATCCAACCCCATGTCAGCCGCCTCGAGGGCCTGCGACGAAGCACTCCGAATGCTCGAAATTTCCCCCAACAATTTGGCCCTCGCATAGCATGCATCATCGTTAGCTTCGCCGTCCACACAGTTGAGTTTGTCTAGCCACATCCCAGCACATTATCCCATAATTTCTCTTGTTTCGTTGCCCATGTTTTACCCACCGATGAGACCTTGGCAGCAGCGGTGTCACGCCTTGCCGAGGCTGGCCGTGTGGCTTGCTCATTGCTAAAGGCCAACGATCGTGTCATCGATCGCGCTGCGCAACGAGTTCGGCTAGGCAAGCCTGGGCATTAGGATCCAGTCACGCGTCCGCCGCCTCGAGGGCCAGCGACGAAGAACTCCGCATGCTGGAAATCCCCCCCGCGATTTGGCCCTCGCGTAGCATGCATCATCGTTAGCTTCGCCGTCCATACCTTCGAGTTTGTCTAGCCACATCCCAGCTCATTATCCCACAATTTTTCTCGTTTCGTTGCCCACGTTTTACCCACCGATGAGGCCTTGGCAGCAGCGGTCTCACGCCCTGCCCAGGCTGGCCGTGTGCCTCGCTCGTTGCTAGCGGTCGACGATCGTGTTGTCGATCACGCTGCGCAACGAGTCCGCCTAGGCAAGCCTGCGACGAAGCACACCGCATGCTCGAAATTCCCCCCAATAATTTGGCCCTCGCGTAGCATGCATTATCGTTAGCTTCGCAGCCACACCATCGAGCTTGTGTAGCCACATCCCAGCTCATTATCCCACGATTTTTCTCATTTCGTTGCCCATGTTTTTCCCATCAATGAGGCCTTGGCAGCAGGGGTGTCACGCCTTGCCCAGGCTGGCCGTGTGGCTTGCTCATTGCTAATAGCCGATGATCATGTCGTCGATCACGCTAAGCAACGAGTCCGGCTAGGCAAGCTTGGGCGTCGGGATCGAGCCCCGCGTCCGCCACCTCGAGGGCCTGCGATGAAGCACTCCGCATGCCAGAAATCCCCCCAGCGATTTGGCCCTCACGTAGCATGCATCATCGTTAGCTTCGCGGCCACACCGTCGAGGTTGTGTAACCACATCCCAGCTCATTATCCCACAATTTTTCTCATTTCGTTGCCCATGTTTTTCCCATCGATGAGGCCTTGGCAGCAGGGGTGTCACGCCTTGCCCAGGTTGCCCGTGTGGCTTGCTCATTACTAACGGTTGACGATCATGTCGTCGATCGTGATGCGTAACGAGTCTACCTAGGCAAGCCTGGGCATCAGGACCCAGCCACGCATCCGCCTCCTCGAGGGCCTGCGACGAAGCACTCCGCATGCTGGAAATCCCCCAGCGATTTGGCCCTCGCGTAGCATGCATCATCGTTAGCTTCGCCGTCCACACCGTCGAGTTTATCTAGCCACATTCCAGCTCATTATCCCATAATTTCTCTCGTTTCGTTGCCCACGTTTTACCCACCGATGAGGTCTTGGCAGCAGCGGTGTCAAGCCTTGCCCAGGCTGGCCGTTTGGCTCGCTCGTTGCTACCGACCGACGATCGTGTTGTCGATCGCGCTGTGCAACCAGTCCGCCTAGGCAAGCCTGACCGTCGGAATCCAACCCCACGTCCGCCGCCTCGAGGGCCTGCGATGAAGCACTCTGCATGCTCGAAATTCCCCCCAACAATTTGGCCCTCGCGTAGCATGCATCATTGTTAGCTTCGCAGCCACACCGTCGAGCTTGTGTAGCCACATCCCAACTCATTATCCCACGATTTTTCTCATTTCGTTGCCCATGTTTTTCCCATCGATGAGGCCTTGCAGCAGGGGTGTCACGCCTTGCCCAGGTTGGCCGTGTGGCTTGCTCATTGCTAACGGCTGACGATCGTGTCGTCGATCGCGCTGTGTAAGGAGTCTGCCGAGGCAAGCCTGGGCATCAGAATCCAGCCACGCGTCCGCCGCCTCGAGGGCCTGCGACGAAGAACTCCGCATGTTGGAAATCCCCCCAGCGATTTGGCCCTCGCGTAGCATGCATCATCGTTAGCTTCGCCGTCCACACCGTCGAGTTTGTCTAGCCACATCCCAGCTCATTATCCCACAATTTCTCTCGTTTCATTGCCCATGTTTTACCTACCGATGAGGTCTTGGCAGCAGCGGTGTCAAGCTTTGCCCAGGCTGGCCGTGTGGCTCGCTCGTTGCTACCGACCAACGATCGTGTTGTCGATCGCGCTGCGCAACGAGTCCGCCTAGGCAAGCCTAAGCGTCGGAATCCAACCCGACGTCCGCCTCCTCGAGGGCCTGCGATGAAGCACTCCGCATGCTCGAAATTCCCCCCAACAATTTGGCCCTCGCGTAGCATGCATCATTGTTAGCTTCGCAGCCACACTGTCGAGCTTGTGTAGCCACATCCCAGCTCATTATCCCACGATTTTTCTCATTTCGTTCCCCATGTTTTTCCCATCGATGAGGCCTTGGCAGCTGGGGTGTCACGCCTTGCCCAGGTTTGCCGTGTGGCTTATTCATTGCTAATGACCGACGATCGTGCCGTCGATTGCGCTACGTAACGAGTTCAGCTAGGCAAGCCTGGGCATCAGGATCCAACCACGCGACCGCCGCCTCGAGGGCCTGCGACGAAGAACTCCGCATGCTAGAAATCCCTCCAGCGATTTGGCCCTCGCGTAGCATGCATCATCGTTAGCTTCGCCGTCCACACCGTCGAGTTTGTCTAGCCACATCCCAGCTCATTATCCTAAAATTTCTCTCGTTTCATTGCCCACATTTTACCCACCGATGAGGCCATGGCAGCAGCGGTGTCATGCCTTGCCCAGGTTGGCTGTGTGGCTCGCTCGTTGCTATCGGCCGACGATCGTGTTGTCGATCACGCTGCGCAACGAGTCCGCCTAGGCAAGCTTGGGCATCAGGATCCAGCCACCCATCCGCCGCCTCGAGGGCCTGCCATGAAGCACTCCACATGCTGGAAATCCCCCTAGTGATTTGGCACTCGCGTAGCATACATCATCGTTAGCTTCGCTGTCCACACCGTCGAGTTTGTCTAGCCACATCCCAGCTCATTATCCCACAATTTCTCTCATTTTGTTGCCCACGTTTTTCCCACCGATGAGGCCTTGGCAGCAGGGGTGTCACACCTTGCCCAGGCTCGCCGCGTGGCTCGCTCGTTGCTAACAGTCGACGATCGTGTCGTCGATCGCGCTGCGCAACGAGTCCACCTAGGCAAGCCTGAGCGTCGGGATCTCACCCGACGTCCGTCACCTCGAGGGACTGCGATGAAGCACTTCGCATGCTCGAAATTCCCCCAAACGATTTGGCCCTCACGTAGCATGCATCATCGTTAGCTTTATCGCCCACACGGTCGAGCTTGTGTAGCCACATCCCAGCACATTATCCCACGATTCTTCTCATTTTGTTGCCCACGTTTTTCCGATCGATGAGGCCTTGGCAGTAGGGGTGTCATTCCTTGCCCAGGCTAGCCGTGTGGCTTGCCCATTGCTAACGGATGACAATCGTGTCGTCGATCGCGCTGCGCAACGAGTCTGCCTAGGCAAGCCTGAGCATCGGGATCTAACCCTACGTCCGTCACCTCAAGGAACTGCGATGAAGCACTCCACATGCTCGAAATTCCCCCAAATGATTTGGCCCTCGCGTAACATGCATCATCGTTAGCTTCGCCGCCACAGCGTCGAGCTTGTGTAGCCACATCCCAGCTCATTATCCCACGATTTTTCTCATTTCGTTGCCCACGTTTTTTCCACCGATAAGGCCTTGGCAGCAGGGGTGTCACGCCTTGCCCAGGCTGGCCGTGTGGCTCGCTCGTTGCTAACGACCGACGATCGCTTCATCGATCGCGCTGCACAACGAGCCCGTCTAGTCAAGCCTGAGCGTCGAGATCTAACCCGACGTCCGTCGCCTCGACGGCCTGCGATGAAGCACTCCGCATGCTCAAAATTCGCCCAAACGATTTGGCCCTCGCGTAGCATGCATCATCATTAGCTTCGCAGCCACACTGTCGAGCCTGTGTAGCCACATCCCAGCTCATTATCCCACGATTTTTCTCATTTCGTTGCCCATGTTTTTCCCATCGATGAGGCCTTGGCAGGAGGGGTGTCACGCCTTGCCCTAGCTGGCCATGTGGCTTGCTCATTGGTAACAGCCAACGATCGTTTCGCCGATCGCGTTGCGCAACAAGTCTGCCTAGGCAAGCCTGGGCGTCGGGATCCAGCCATGCATCCGTCGCCTCGAGGGCCTACGACGAAGCACTCCGCATGCTGGAAATCCCCCCAGCGATTTGACCCTCGCGTAGCATGCATCATCGTTAGCGTCGCCGTCCTCACCGATGAGTTTGTCTAGCCACATCCCAGCTCATTATCCCACAATTTCTCTCATTTTGTTGCCCACGTTTTACCCACCGATGAGGCCTTGGCAGCAGCGGTGTCACGCCTTGCCCAGGCTGGCGGTGTGGCTCGCTCGTTCCTACCGGTCGACGATCGAGTTGACGATCGCGCTGCGCAACGAGTACGCCTAGGCAAGCCTGAGCGTCGGAATCCAACCACACGTCCGCCGCCTCGAGGGCCTGCGATGAAGCACTCCGCATGCTCGAAATTCCCCCCCACAATTTGGCCCTCGCGTAGCATGCATCATTGTTAGCTTCGCAGCCACACCGTCGAGCTTGTGTAGCCACATCCCAGCTCATTATCCCACGATTTTTCTCATTTTGTTGCCCATGTTTTTCCCATCGATGAGGCCTTGCAGCAGGGGCATCACGCCTTGCCTAGGTTGGCCGTGTGGCTTGCTCATTGCTAACGGCTGACGATCGTGTCGTCGATCGCGCTGCGTAAGGAGTCTGCCTAGGCAAGCCTGGGCATCAGAATCCAGCCACGCGTCCGCCGCCTCGAGGGCCTGCGACGAAGAACTCCGCATGTTGGAAATCCCCCCAGCGATTTGGCCCTCGCGTAGCATGCATCATCGTTAGCTTCGCCGTCCACACCGTCGAGTTTGTCTAGCCACATCCCAGCTCATTATCCCACAATTTCTCTCGTTTCATTGCCCATGTTTTACCTACCGATGAGGTCTTGGCAGCAGCGGTGTCAAGCTTTGCCCAGGCTGGCCGTGTGGCTCGCTCGTTGCTACCGACCAACGATCGTGTTGTCGATCGCGCTGCGCAACGAGTCCGCCTAGGCAAGCCTGAGCGTCGGAATCCAACCCGACATCCGCCTCCTCGAGGGCCTGCGATGAAGCACTCCGCATGCTCGAAATTCCCCCCAACAATTTGGCCCTCGCGTAGCATGCATCATTGTTAGCTTCGCAGCCACACCGTCGAGCTTGTGTAGCCACATCCCAGCTCATTATCCCACGATTTTTCTCATTTCGTTCCCCATGTTTTTCCCATCGATGAGGCCTTGGCAGCTGGGGTGTCACGCCTTGCCCAGGTTTGCCGTGTGGCTTATTCATTGCTAACGATCGACGATCGTGTTGTCGATCGCGCTACGCAACGAGTTCGGCTAGGCAAGCCTGGGCATCAGGATCCAGCCACGTGACCGCCGCCTCGAGGGCCTGCGACGAAGAACACTGCATGCTAGAAATCCCCCCAGCGATTTGGCCCTCGCGTAGCATGCATCATCGTTAGCTTCGCCGTCCACACCGTCGAGTTTGTCTAGCCACATCCCAGCTCATTATCCTAAAATTTCTCCGTTTCATTGCCCACGTTTTACCCACTGATGAGGCCATGGCAGCAGCGGTGTCACGCCTTGCCTAGGCTGGCTGTGCGGCTCGCTCGTTGCTATCGGCCGACGATCGTGTTGTCGATCACGCTGCGCAACAAGTCCGCCTAGGCAAGCTTGGGCATCAGGATCCAGCCACCCGTCCGCCGCCTCGAGGGCCTGCCATCAAGCACTCCACATGCTGGAAATCCCCCCAGTGATTTGGCACTCGCGTAGCATACATCATCGTTAGCTTCGCCGTCCACACCGTCGAGTTTGTCTAGCCACATCCCAGCTCATTATCCCACAATTTCTCTCATTTTGTTGCCCACGTTTTTCCCACCGATGAGGCCTTGGCAGCAGGGGTGTCACACCTTGCCCAGGCTCGCCGCGTGGCTCGCTCGTTGCTAACAGTCGACGATTGTGTCGTCGATTGCGCTGCGCAACGAGTCCACCTAGGCAAGCCTGAGCGTCGGGATCTCACCCGACGTCCGTCACCTCGAGGGACTGCGATGAAGCACTTCGCATGCTCGAAATTCCCCCAAACGATTTGGCCCTCGCGTAGCATGCATCATCGTTAGCTTTATCATCCACACGGTCGAGCTTGTGTAGCCACATCCCAGCACATTATCCCACGATTCTTCTCATTTTGTTGCCCACGTTTTTTCGATCGATGAGGCCTTGGCAGTAGGGGTGTCATTCCTTGCCCAGGCTAGCCGTGTGGCTTGCCCATTGCTAACGGATGACAATCGTGTCGTCGATCGCGCTGCGCAACGAGTCCGCCTAGGCAAGCCTGAGCATCGGGATCTAACCCGACGTCCGTCACCTCAAGGGACTGTGATGAAGCACTCCACATGCTCGAAATTCCCCCAAATGATTTAGCCCTCGCGTAACATGCATCATCGTTAGCTTCACCGCCACAGCGTCGGGCTTGTCTAGCCACATCCCAGCTCATTATCCCACGATTTTTCTCATTTCGTTGCCCACGTTTTTTCCACCGATAAGGCCTTGGCAGCAGGGGTGTCACGCCTTGCCCAGGCTGGCCATGTGGCTCGCTCGTTGCTAACGACTGACGATCGCTTCATCGATCGCGCTGCACAACGAGCCCGCCTAGTCAAGCCTGAGGGTCGAGATCTAACCCGACGTCCGTCGCCTCGACGGCCTGCGATGAAGCACTCCGCATGCTCAAAATTCGCCCAAACGATTTGGCCCTCGCGTAGCATGCATCATCATTAGCTTCGCAGCCACACTGTCGAGCTTGTGTAGCCACATCCCAGCTCATTATCCCACGATTTTTCTCATTTTCGTTGCCCATGTTTTTCCCATCGATGAGGCCTTGGCAGGAGGGGTGTCACGCCTTGCCCTAGCTGGCCATGTGGCTTGCTCATTGGTAACAGCCGACGATCGTTTCGTCGATCGCGTTGCGCAACGAGTCTGCCTTGGCAAGCCTGGGTGTCGAGATCCAGCCATGCATCCGTCGCCTCGAGGGCCTACGACGAAGCACTCCGCATGCTGGAAATCCCCCCAGCGATTTGACCCTCGCGTAGCATGCATCATCGTTAGCATCGCCGTCCTCACCGACGAGTTTGTCTAGCCACATCCCAGCTCATTATCCCACAATTTCTCTCATTTTATTGCCCACGTTTTACCCACTGATGAGGCCTTGGCAGCAGCGGTGTCATTCCTTGCCCAGGCTGGCCGTGTGGCTCGCTCGTTGCTACCGGCCGACGATCGTGTTGTCGATCGCACTGCGCAACGAGTACGCCTAGGCAAGCCGGAGCGTCGGAATCCAACACCACGTCCGCTGCCTCGCGGGCCTACGACGAAGCACTCCCCTTGCTCGAAATTCCCCCTAACTATTTGGCCCTCGCGTAGCATGCATCATCGCTTCGCAGCCACACCGTCGAGCTTGTGTAGCCACATCCCAGCTCATTATCCCACGATTTTTCTCATTTCGTTGCCCATGTTTTTCCCATCGATGAGGCCTTGGCAGCAGGGGTGTCACGCCTTGCCCAGGCTGGCCGTGTTGCTTGCTCATTGCTAACAGCCGACGATCGTTTAGCCGACCGCGTTGCGCAACGAGTCTGCCTAGGCAAGCTTGGGAGTCGGGATCCAGCCATGCATCCGTCGCCTCGAGGGCCTATGACGAAGCATTCCGCATGCTGGAAATCCCCCCAGCGATTTGACCCTCGCGTAGCATGCATCATCGTTAGCTTCGTAGCCACACCGTCGAGCTTGTGTAGCCACATCCCAGCTCATTTTCCCACGATTTTTCTCATTTCGTTGCCCATGTATTTCCCATCGATGAGGCTTTGGCAGCAGGGGTGTCACGCCTTGCCTAGGTTGGCTGTGTGGCTTGCTCATTGCTAACAGCCGATGATCGTGTCGTCGATCACGCTAAGCAACGAGTCCGGCTAGGCAAGCTTGGGCGTCGGGATCCGGCCCCTAGTCCGCCGCCTCGAGAGCCGGCGACGAAGCACTCCGCATGCTGGAAATCCCCCCAGGGATTTGGCCCTCGCATAGCATGCCTCATCGTTAGCATCGCAGCCACACCGTCGACCTTGTGTAGCCACATCCCAGCTCATTATCCCACGATTTGTCTCATTTCATTGCCCATGTTTTTTCCATCGATGAGGCCTTGGCAGCAGGGGTGTCACGCCTTGCTCAGGCTGGCCGTGTGGCTTGCTCATTGCTAACGGCCGACGATCGTGTCGTCGATAGCGTTGCGTAACGAGTCTGCCGAGGCAAGCCTGGGCATCAGGATCCAGCCACGCGTCCGGCTCGTTGAGGGCCTGCGACGAAGAACTCCGCATGCTGGAAATCCCGCCAGCGATTTAGCCCTCGCGTAGCATGCATCATCGTTAGCTTCGCCATCCACACCGTCCAGTTTTTCTAGCCACATCGCAGCTCATTATCCCATAATTTCTCACGTTTTGTTGCCCACGTTTTACCCACCGATGAGGCCTTGGCAGCAGCGGTGTCACGCCTTGCCCAGGCTGGCCGTGTGGCTCGCTCGTTGCTACCGTCCGACGATCGTGTTGTTGATCGCGCTGCGCAACGTGTCCGCCTGGGCAAGCCTGAGCGTCGGAATCCAACCCCACGTCCGCCGCCTTGAGAGCCTGCGACGAAGCACTTCGCATGCTCGAAATTCCCTCCAACAATTTGGCCCTCGCGTAGCGTGCATCATCGTTAGCTTCGCAGCCACACCGTCGAGCTTATGTAGCCACATCCCAGCTCATTATCCCACAATTTTTCTCATTTCGTTGCCCATGTTTTTCCCATCGATGAGGCCTTGGCAGCAGGGGTGTCACGCTTTGCCCAGGCTGACCGTATGGCTTGCCCATTGCGAACGACCGACAGTCGTGTCGTCGATCGCGCTGCGCAACGAGTCCGGCTACGCAAGTCTGGGCGTCAGGATCCTGCCCCGCATCCGCCGCCTCGAGGGCCTGCGACGAAAAACTCCGCATGCTCGAAGTCCCCCCAGTGATTTGGCCATCGCATAGCATGCGTCATCGTTTGCTTCGTCGCCGACACCGTCGAGTTTGTGTAGCCACATCCCAGCTCATTATCCCATAATTTCTCTCCTTTCGTTGCCCACGTTTTTCCTACCGATGAGGCCTTGGCAGTAAGGGTGTCATGCCTTGCCCAGGCTGGCCGCGTGGCTCGCTCGTTGCGAACGGCTGACGATTGTGTCGTCGATCGCGCTGCGCAACGAGTCCGCCTAGGCAAATCTGAGCGTCGGAATCCAACCCCACGTCCGCCGCCTCGAGGGCCTGCGACGAAGCACTCCGCATGCTCAAAGTTCCCCCCAACGATTTGGCCCTCGCGTAGCATGCATCATCGTTAGCGTCATTGCCTACACCATTGAGCTTGTGTAACCACATCCCAGCTCATTATCACACGTTTTTTCTCATTTCGTTGCCTACGTTTTTTCCATCGAAGAGGCCTTGACAGCAGGGGTGTCACCCCTTGCCCAGGCTGGCCGTGTGGCTTGCTCATTGCTAACGGTCGACGATGGTGTCATCGATCGCGCTGCGCAACGAGTTCGGCTAGGCAAGCCTGGGCGTTGGGATCCTGCCCCGCGTCCACCGCCTCAAGGGCCTGCGACGAAGCACTCTGCATGCTCGAAATCCCCCCAGCGATTTTACCCTCGCGTAGCATGCATCATCGTTTGCTTCGCCGCCCACACCGTCGAGTTTGTCTAGCCACATCCCAGCTCTTTATCCCACGATTTCTCTCATTTTGTTGCTAACAGTTGACGATCGTGTCGTCGATCGCGCAGCGCAACGAGTCCGCCTAGGCAAGCCTGAGCGTCGGGATCTCAACCGACGTCCGTTGCCTCGAGGGACTGCGATGAAGCACTTCGCATGCTCGAAATTCCCCCAAACGATTTGGCCCTCGTGTAGCATGCATCATCATTAGGTTCGCAGCCACACCGTCGAGCTTGTGTAGCCACATCCCAGCTCATCATCCCACAATTTCTCTCCTTTTGTTGCCCACGTTTTTCCCACCGATGAGGCCTTGGAAGCAGGGGTGTCATGCCTTGCCCAGCCTCGCCGCGTGGTTCGCTCGTCGCGAACGGCCGACGATCGTGTCGTCGATCACGCTGCGCAACGAGTCCGCCTAGGCAAGCCTGAGCGTCGGGATCTAACCCGACGTCCGTCGCCTCGAGGGACTGCGATGAAGCACTCCGCATGCTCGAAATTCCCCCAACGATTTGGCCCTCGCGTAGCATGCATCATCGTTAGCTTCACCGCGCACACGGTCGAGCTTGTGTAGCCACATCCCAGGCTCATTATCCCACGATTTTTCTCATTTCGTTGCCCATGTTTTTCCCATCGATGAGGCCTTGGGAGCAGGGGTGTCACGCCTTGCCCAAGCCGGCCGTGTGGCTCGCTCATTGCTAACGACCGACGATCGTGTCGTCGATCGCGCTACACAATGAGCCCGACTAGGCAAGCCTGATCGTCGAGATTCAACACCATGTCCACCGCCTCGAGGGCCTACGACGAAGCACTCCGCATGCTCGAAATTCCCCCCAGTGATTTGGCCCTCGCGTAGCATGCATCATCGTTAGCTTCACCGCCCACACCGTCGAGCTTGTGTAGCCACATCCCAACACATTATCCCACGATTCTTCTCATTTCGTTGCCCATATTTTTCTCATCGATGAGGCCTTGGCAGTAGGGGTGTCACGCCTTGCCCAGGCTGGCCGTATGGCTCGCTCATTGCTAACGGCCGACGATCATGTCGTCGATCGCGCTGCGCAACGCGTCCGCCTAGGCTACCCTGAGCGTCGGGATTCAACCCCACGTCCGTCACCTTGAGGGCCTGCGACGAAGCACTCCACATGCTCGAAATTCTCCCAAACGATTTGGCCCTCGCGTAGCATCCATCATCGTTAGCTTCACCGCCTACACTGTCGTGCTTGTGTAGCAACATCTCGGTACATTATCTCACGATTCTTCTCATTTCGTTGCCCACGTTTTTCTCATCGATGAGGCCTTGGCAGCAGGGGTGTCACGCCTTGCCCAGGCTGGCCGTGTGGCTCGCTCATTGCTAACTGTCGACGATCATGTCGTTGATCGCGCTGCGCAACGAGTCCGCCTAGGCAAGCATGAGCGTCGGGATTCAACCCCACGTCCATCGCCTCGAGGGCCTGCGACAAAGCACTCCGCATGCTCGAAATTCCCCCAATGATTTGGCTCTCGCGTAGCACGCATCATCGTTAGCTTCACCGCCCACACGGTCGAGCTTGTGTAGCCACATCCCAGCTCATTATCCCACGATTTTTCTCATTTCGTTGCCCATGTTTTTCCCATCGATGAGGCCTTGGGAGCAGGGGTGTCACACCTTGCCCAAGCTGGTCGTGTGGCTCTCTTATTGCGAATGGCTGACGATCGTGTCGTCGATCGCGCTGCACAACGAGCCCGCCTAGGCAAGCCTGATCGTCAGGATTCAACCCCACGTCCACCGCCTCGAGGGCCTACGACGAAGCACTCCGCATGCTCGAAATTTCCCCCAACGATTTGACCCTCGCGCAGCATGCTTCATCGTTAGCTTCACCGCCCACACCGTCAAGCTTGTGTAGCCACATCCCAACACATTATCCCACGATTCTTCTCATTTCGTTGCCTACGTTTTTCCCATCGATGAGGCCTTACCCGTAGGGGTGTCACGCCTTGCCCAGGCTGGCCGTGTGGCTCGTTCATTGCTAACGGCCGACGATCATGTCGTCGATCGCGCTGCGCAACGAGTTCGCCTAGGCAAGCCTGAGCGTCGGGATTTGACCCCACATCCGTCACCTCGAGGGCCTGCGACGAAGCACTTCGCATGCTCGAAATTCCCCCCAACGATTTGGCCCTCGCATAGCATTCATCATCGTTAGCTTCACCGCCCACACTGTCGTGCTTGTGTAGCCACATCCCAGTACATTATCCCACGATTCTTCTTATTTCGTTGCCCACTTTTTCTCATCGATGAGGCCTTGGCAGCAGGGGTGTCACGCCTTGCCCAGGCTGGTCGTGTGGCTCGCTCATTGCTAACGGCCGACGATCATGTCGCTGATCGCGCTGCGCAACGAGTCTGCCTAGGAAAGCCTTGGCATTGGGATCCAGCCCCGCGTCCGCTGCCTCGAGGGCCTGCGACAAAGCACTCCGGATTCTCGAAATCCCCCCATCGATTTGGCCCTCGCGTAGCATGCATCATCGTTAGCTTCGCCGCCTGCACCGTCAAGTTCGCCTAGCCACATCCCAGCTCATTATCCCACAATTTCTCTCGTTTTGTTGCCCACATTTTTTCCACCGATGAGGCCTTGGCAGCAGGGGTGTCACACCTTGCCCATCCTCGTTCGTTGCTAACGGCCAACGATTGTGTTGTCGATCGCTCTGCGCAACGAATCCGCCTAGTCAAGCCTGAGCGTCGAGATCTAACCCGCCTCGAGGGCCTGCGACAAGGCACTCCACATGCTCAAAATTTCGCAACCGATTTGGCCCTCGCGTAGCATGAATCATCGTTAGCTTTACCGCCCACACGGTCGAGCTTGTGTAGCCACATCCCAGCTTATTATCCCACGATTTTTCTCATTTCGTTGCCCACATTTTTCCCACCGATGAGGCCTTGGCAGCAGCGGTGTCACGCCTTGCCCAGGCTAGCCGTGTGGCTCGTTCGTTGCTAACGGTCGACAATCGTGTGGTCGATCGCGCTGCGCAACGAGTCCGCCTAGGCAAGCCTGAGCGTTGGGATCTAACCCAACGTCCGTCGCCTCGAGGGACTGCGATGAAACACTCCGCATGCCCGAAATTCCCCCAAACGATTTGGCCCCCGCGTAGTATGCATCATCATTAGCTTCGCAGCCGCACCGTCAAGCTTGTGTTGCCACATCCCAGCTCATTGTCCCACGATTTTTCTCATTTCGTTGCCCATGTTTTTCCCATCGTTGAGGCCTTGGCAGCAGGGGTGTCACGCCTTGCCCAGGCTGGCCGTGTGGCTTGCTCATTGCTAACGGCCGATGATCGTGTCGTCGATCGCGCTGCGCAATGAGTCTGCCTAGGCAAGCCTGGGCGTCGGGATCCAGCCACGCGTCCACCGCCTCGAGGGCCTGCGACGAAGCACTCCGCATGCTGGAAATCCCCCCAGCGATTTGGCCCTCTCGTAGCATGCATCATCGTTAGCTTCGCCGTCCACACCGTCGAGTTTGTCTAGCCACATCCCAACTCATTATCTCGCAATTTCTCTCGTTTTGTTGCCCACGTTTTACTCACCGATGAGGCCTTGACAGCAGCGGTGTCTCGCCTTGCCCAGGCTGGCCGTGTGGCTCGTTCATTGCTAACGGCCGACGATCATGTCGTCGATCGCGCTGCGCAACGAGTCCGCCTAGGCAAGCCTGAGCGTCGGGATTTGACCCCACATCCGTCACCTCGAGGGCTTGCGACGAAGCACTTCGCATGCTCGAAATTCCCCCCAACGATTTGGCCTCGCATAGCATTCATCATCGTTAGCTTCACCGCCCACACTGTCGTGCTTGTGTAGCCACATCCCAGTACATTATCCCACGATTCTTCTTATTTCGTTGCCCACTTTTTCTCATCGATGAGGCCTTGGCAGCAGGGGTGTCACGCCTTGCCCAGGCTGGTCGTGTGGCTCGCTCATTGCTAACGGCCGACGATCATGTCGTTGATCACGCTGCGCAACGAGTCTGCCTTGGAAAGCCTTGGCATTGGGATCCAGCCCCGCGTCCGCTGCCTCGAGGGCCTGCGACAAAGCACTCCGGATTCTCGAAATCCCCCCATCGATTTGGCCCTCGCGTAGCATGCATCATCGTTAGCTTCGTCGCCTGCACCGTCGAGTTCGCCTAGCCACATCCCAGCTCATTATCCCACAATTTCTCTCGTTTTGTTGCCCACATTTTTTCCACCGATGAGGCCTTGGCAGCAGGGGTGTCACACCTTGCCCATCCTCGTTCGTTGCTAACGGCCAACGATTGTGTTGTCGATCGCTCTGCGCAACGAATCCGCCTAGTCAAGCCTGAGCGTCGAGATCTAACCCGCCTCGAGGGCCTGCGACAAGGCACTCCACATGCTCAAAATTTCGCAACCGATTTGGCCCTCGCGTAGCATGAATCATCGTTAGCTTTACCGCCCACACGGTCGAGCTTGTGTAGCCACATCCCAGCTTATTATCCCACGATTTTTCTCATTTCGTTGCCCACATTTTTCCCACCGATGAGGCCTTGGCAGCAGCGGTGTCACGCCTTGCCCAGGCTAGCCGTGTGGCTCGTTCGTTGCTAACGGTCGACAATCGTGTGGTCGATCGCGCTGCGCAACGAGTCCGCCTAGGCAAGCCTGAGCGTTGGGATCTAACCCAACGTCCGTCGCCTCGAGGGACTGCGATGAAACACTCCGCATGCCCGAAATTCCCCCAAACGATTTGGCCCCCGCGTAGTATGCATCATCATTAGCTTCGCAGCCGCACCGTCAAGCTTGTGTTGCCACATCCCAGCTCATTGTCCCACGATTTTTCTCATTTCGTTGCCCATGTTTTTCCCATCGTTGAGGCCTTGGCAGCAGGGGTGTCACGCCTTGCCCAGGCTGGCCGTGTGGCTTGCTCATTGCTAACGGCCGATGATCGTGTCGTCGATCGCGCTGCGCAATGAGTCTGCCTAGGCAAGCCTGGGCGTCGGGATCCAGCCACGCGTCCACCGCCTCGAGGGCCTGCGACGAAGCACTCCGCATGCTGGAAATCCCCCCAGCGATTTGGCCCTCTCGTAGCATGCATCATCGTTAGCTTCGCCGTCCACACCGTCGAGTTTGTCTAGCCACATCCCAACTCATTATCTCGCAATTTCTCTCGTTTTGTTGCCCACGTTTTACTCACCGATGAGGCCTTGACAGCAGCGGTGTCTCGCCTTGCCCAAGCTGGCCGTGTGGCTCGCTCATTGCTAACGGCCGACGATCATGTCGTCGATCGCACTGCGCAACGAGTCCGCCTAGGCAACCCTGAGCGTCGGGATTCAACCCCACGTCAGTCGCCTCGAGGGCTTGCGACGAAGCACTCCACATGCTCGAAATTCCCCCCAACGATTTGGCCCTCGCGTAGCATCCATCATCGTTAGCTTCACCGCCCACACTGTCGTGCTTGTGTAGCCACATCCCCGTACATTATCCCACGATTCTTCTCATTTCGTTGCCCACGTTTTTCTCATCGATGAGGCCTTGGTAGCAGGGGTGTCACGCCTTGCCCAGGCTGGCCGTGTGGCTTGCCCATTGCTAACGGCCGACGATCATGTCGTTGATCGCGCTGCGCAACGAGTCCGCCTAGGCAAGCATGAGCATCGGGATTCAACCCCACGTCCATCGCCGTGAGAGCCTGCGACAAAGCACTCCGCATGCTCGAAATTCCCCCAATGATTTGGCTCTCGCGTAGCATGCATCATCGTTTGCTTCGCCGCCCACACCGTCGAGTTTGTCTAGCCACATCCCAGCTCTTTATCCTACGATTTCTCTCGTTTTGTTGCTAACAATCGATGATCATGTCGTCAATCGCGCTGCGCAACGAGTCAGCCTAGGCAAGCCTGAGCGTCGGGATCTCAACCGACGTCCGTCACCTCGAGGGACTGCGATGCAGCACTTGACATGCTCGAAATTTCCCCAAACGATTTGGCCCTCGCGTAGCATGCATCATCATTAGGTTCGCAGCCACACCGTCGAGCTTGTGTAGCCATATCCCAGCCCAACATCCCATAATTTCTCTCCTTTTGTTGCCCACGTTTTTCCTACCGATGAGGCCTTGGAAGTAGGGGTGTCATGCCTTGCCCAGGCTCGTTGCGTGGTTCGCTCGTTGCGAACGGCCGACGATCGTGTCGTCGATCGCGCTGCGCAACGAGTTCGCCTAGGCCAGCCTGAGCGTCGGGATCTAACCCGACGTCCGTCACCTCGAGGGACTGCAATGAAGCACTCCGCATGCTCGAAATTCCCCCAACGATTTGGCCCTCGCGTAGCATGCATCATCGTTAGCTTCATCGCGCACACGGTCGAGCTTATGTAGCCACATCCCAGCTCATTATCCCACGATTTTTCTCATTTCGTTGCCCATGTTTTTCCCATCGATGAGGCCTTGGCAGCAGGGGTGTCACGCCTTGCCCAGGCCGGCCGTGTGGCTCGCTCATTGCTAACGGCCGACGATCGTGTTGTCGATCGCGCTATGCAACGAGCCCGCCTAGGCAAGCCTGAGCGTCGGGATTCAACCCCACGTCCATCGCCTCGAGGCCCTGCGACAAAGCACTCCGCATGCTCGAAATTCCCCCAATGATTTGGCTCTCGCGTAGCATGCATCATCGTTTGCTTCGCCGCCCACACTGTCGAGTTTGTCTAGCCACATCCCAGTTCTTTATCCCACAATTTCTCTCGTTTCGTTGCTAACAGTCGATGATCGTGTCGTCAATCGCGCTGCGCAACGAGTCCGCCTAGGCAAGCCTGAGCGTCGGGATCTCAACCGATGTCCGTCGCCTCGAGGGACTGCGATGAAGCACTTCACATACTCGAAATTCCCCCAAACGATTTGAGCCTCACGTAGCATGCATCATCATTAGGTTCGCAGCCACACTGTCAAGCTTGTGTAGCCATATCCCAGCCCAACATCCCACAATTTCTCTCCTTTTGTTGCCCACGTTTTTCCTACCGATGAGGCCTTGGAAGTAGGGGTGTCATGCCTTGCCCAGGCTCGTTGCGTGGTTCGCTCGTTGCGAACGGCCGACGATCGTGTCGTCGATCGCGCTGCGCAACGAGTTCGCCTAGGCCAGCCTGAGCGTCGGGATCTAACCCGACGTCCGTCACCTCGAGGGACTGCAATGAAGCACTCCGCATGCTCGAAATTCCCCCAACGATTTGGCCCTCGCGTAGCATGCATCATCGTTAGCTTCATCGCGCACACGGTCGAGCTTATGTAGCCACATCCCAGCTCATTATCCCACGATTTTTCTCATTTCGTTGCCCATGTTTTTCCCATCGATGAGGCCTTGGCAGCAGGGGTGTCACGCCTTGCCCAGGCCGGCCGTGTGGCTCGCTCATTGCTAACGGCCGACGATCGTGTTGTCGATCGCGCTATGCAACGAGCCCGCCTAGGCAAGCCTGAGCGTCGGGATTCAACCCCACGTCCATCGCCTCGAGGCCCTGCGACAAGGCACTCCGCATGCTCGAAATTCCCCCAATGATTTGGCTCTCGCGTAGCATGCATCATCGTTTGCTTCGCCGCCCACACCGTCGAGTTTGTCTAGCCACATCCCAGTTCTTTATCCCACAATTTCTCTCGTTTCGTTGCTAACAGTCGATGATCGTGTCGTCAATCGCGCTGCGCAATGAGTCCGCCTAGGCAAGCCTGAGCGTCGGGATCTCAACCGATGTCCGTCGCCTCGAGGGACTGCGATGAAGCACTTCACATACTCGAAATTCCCCCAAACGATTTGGCCCTCGCGTAGCATGCATCATCATTAGGTTCGCAGCCACACTGTCAAGCTTGTGTAGCCATATCCCAGCCCAACATCCCACAATTTCTCTCCTTTTGTTGCCCACGTTTTTCCCACCGATGAGGCCTTGGAAGCAGGGGTGTCATGCCTTGCCCAGGCTCGTCGCGTGGTTCGCTCGTTGCGAACGGCCGACGATCGTGTCGTCGATCGCGCTGCGCAACGAGTTCGCCTAGGCCAGCTTGAGCGTCGGGATCTAACCCGATGTCCGTCGCCTCGAGGGACTGCAATGAAGCACTCCGCATGCTCGAAATTCCCCCAACGATTTGGCCCTCGCGTAGCATGCATCATCGTTAGCTTCACCGCGCACACGGTCGAGCTTATGTAGCCACATCCCAGCTCATTATCCCACGATTTTTCTCATTTCGTTGCCCATGTTTTTCCCATCGATGAGGCCTTGGGAGCAGGGGTGTCACACCATGCCCAAGCCGGCCGTGTGGCTCGCTCATTGCTAACAGTCGACGATCGTGTCATCGATCGCGCTACCCAACGAGCCCGCCTAGGCAGGCCTGATCGTCAGGATTCAACACCACGTCCGCCGCCTCGAGGGCCTACGACAAAGCACTCTGCATGCTCGAAATTCCCCCCAACGATTTGGCCCTCGCATAGCATGCATCATCGTTAGCTTCACCGCCCACACCGTCGAGCTTGTGTAGCCACATCCCAACACATTATCCCACGATTCTTCTAATTTCGTTGCCCACATTTTTCCCATCGATGAGGCCTTGGCAGTAGGGGTGTCACGCCTTGCCCAGGCTGGCCGTGTGGCTCGCTCATTGCTAACAGCCGACGATCATGTCGTCGATCGCGCTGCGCAATGAGTCTGCCTAGGCAACCATGAGCGTCGGGATTCAACCCCACGTCCGTCGCCTCGAGGGCCTGCGACGAAGCACTCCACATGCTCGAAATTCCCCCCAACGATTTGGCCCTCACGTAGCATCCATCATCGTTAGCTTTACCGCCCACACTGTTGTGCTTGTGTAGCCACATCCCCGTACATTATCCCACGATTCTTCTCATTTCGTTGCCCACGTTTTTCCATCGATGAGGCCTTGGCAGCAGGGGTGTCACGCCTTGCCCATGCTGGCCGTGTGGCTCGCTCATTGCTAACGGCCGACGATTATGTCGTTGATCGCGCTGCGCAACGAGTCCGCCTAGGAAAGCATGAGCGTCGGGATTCAACCCCACGTCCATCGCCTCGAGGGCCTGCAACAAAGCACTCCGCATGCTCAAAATTCCCACAACGATTTGGCTCTCACGTAGCATGCATCATCGTTAGCTTCACCGCCCACACGGTCGAGCTTGTGTAGCCACATCCCAGCTCATTATCCCACGCGTTTTCTCATTTCGTTGCCTATGTTTTTCCCATCGATGAGGCCTTCGGAGCAGGGGTGTCACGCCTTGCCCAAGCCAGCCGTGTGGCTTGCTCATTGCGAATGGCCGACGATCGTGTCATCGATCGCGCTACGCAACGAGCCCGCCTAGGCCAGCCTGATCGTCGGGATTCAACCCCACGTCCACCGCCTCGAGGGCCTACGACGAAGCACTCCGCATGCTCGAAATTCCCCCCAACGATTTGGCCCTCGCGCAGCATGCATCATCGTTAGCTTCACCGCCCACATCGTCAAGCTTGTGTAGCCACATCCCAACACATTATCCCACGATTCTTCTCATTTTGTTGCCCACGTTTTTCCCATCGATGAGGCCTTGGCAGTAGGGGTGTCACGCCTTGCCCAGGCTGGCCGTGTGGCTCGCTCATTGCTAATGGCCGACGATCATGTCGTCGATCGCGCTGCGCAATGAGTCCGCCTAGGCAAGCCTGAGCGTCGGGATTCGACCTCACATCTGTCGCCTCGAGGGCCTGCGACGAAGTACTCCGCATGCTCGAAATTCCCCCCAACGATTTGGCCCTCGCATAGCATCCATCATCGTTAGCTTCACCGCCCACACTGCCGTGCTTGTGTAGCCACATCCCAGTACATTATCCCACGATTCTTCTCATTTCGTTGCCCACTTTTTCTCATCGATGAGGCCTTGGCAGCAGGGGTGTCACGCCTTGCCCAGGCTGGCCGTGTGACTCGCTCATTGCTAACGGCCGATGATCATGTCACTGATCGCGCTGCGCAACGAGTCCGCCTAGGAAAGCCTTGGCATTGGGATCCAGCCCCGCGTCCGCTGCCTTGAGGGCCTATGACAAAGCACTCCGGATTCTCGAAATCCCCCCATTGATTTGGCCCTCGCGTAGCATGCATCATCGTTAGCTTCGCCGCCTACACCGTCGAGTTCGTCTAGCCACATCCTAGCTCATTATCCAACAATTTCTCTCGTTTTGTTGCCCACATTTTTCCCACCGATGAGGTCTTGGTAGCAGGGGTGTCACACCTTGCCCATGCTGGCCGTGTGGCTCATTCGTTGCTAACGGCCAACGATTGTGTTGTCGATCGCTCTGCGCAACGAGTCCGCCTAGTCAAGCCTGAGCGTCGGGATCTAACCCGCCTCGAGGGCCTACGACGAGGCACTCCGCATGCTCAAAATTTTGCAACCGATTTGGCCCTCGCGTAGCATGAATCATCATTAGCTTCACCGCCCACACAGTCAAGCTTGTGTAGCCGCATCCCAGCTTATTATCCCACGATTTTTCTCATTTCGTTGCCCATATTTTTCCAATCGATGAGGCCTTGGCAGCAGGGGTGTCGCGCCTTGCCCAGGCAGACCGTGTGGCTCGCTCATTGCTAACGGCCGACGATCGTGTCGTCGATCGCGCTACGCAACGAGCCCGCCTAGGCAAGTCTGATCGTCGGGATTCAACCCCACGTCCACCGCCTCGAGGGCCTGCGACGAAGCAGTCCGCATGCTCGAAATTCCCCCCAACGATTTGGCCCTCGCGTAGCATGCGTCATCGTTAGCTTCGCCGCCCACACCGTCGAGTTTGTCTAGCAACATCCCAGCTCATTATCCCACAATTTCTCTCGTTTCGTTGCCCACATTTTTCCCACCGATGAGGCCTTGGCAGCAGCGGTGTCACGCCTTGCCCAGGCTAGCCGTGTGGCTCGTTCGTTGCTAACGGTCGACGATCGTGTCGTCGATCGCGCTGCGCAACGAGTCCGCCTAGGCAAGCCTGAGCGTCGGGATCTAACCCAACGTCCGTCACCTCAAGGGACTGCGATGAAACACTCCGCATGCCCGAAATTCCCCCAAACGATTTGGCCCTCGCATAGCATGCATCATCATTAGCTTCGCAGTCGCACCGTCAAGCTTGTGTTGCCACATCCCAGCTCATTGTCCCACGATTTTTCTCATTTCGTTGCCCATGTTTTTCCCATCGTTGAGGCCTTGGCAGCAGGGGTGTCACGCGTTGCCCAGGCTGGCTGTGTGGCTTGCTCATTGCTAATGGCTGACGATCGTGTCGTCGATCGCACTGCGCAACGAGTCTACCTAGGCAAGCCTGGGCGTCGGGATCCAGCCACGCGTCCTCTGCCTCGAGGGCCTGCGTCGAAGCACTCCGCATGCTGGAAATCCGCCCAGCGATTTGGCCCTCGCGTAGCATGCATCATCGTTAGCTTCGCCGTCCACACCGTCGAGTTTGTCTAGCCACATCCCAAGTCATTATCTCGCAATTTCTCTCGTTTCATTGCCCACGTTTTACTCACTGATGAGGCCTTGACAGCAGCGGTGTCTCGCCTTGCCCAGGCTGGTCGTGTGGCTCGCTCGTTGCTACTGGCCGACGATCGTGTTGTCGATCGCGCTGCGCAACGAGTCCGCCTAGGCAAGCCTGAGCGTCGGAATCCAACCCCACGTCCGCCGCCTCGAGGGCCTGCGACGAAGCACTCCGCATGCTCGAAATTTCCCCCGACGATTTGGCCCTGGCGTATGATGCACCATCATTTGCTTCATCGCCTACACCATCGAGCTTGTGTAGCCACATCCCAGCTCATTATCCCACATTTTTTCTCATTTCGTTACCCACGTTTTTTCCATCGATGAGGTCGTGGCAGCAGGGGTGTCACGCCTTGCCCAGGCTGGCCGTGTGGCTCGCTCATTGCTAACGGCCGACGATCGTGTCATCGATCGCGCTACGCAATGAGCCCTCCTAGCCAAGCCTGATCGTCGGGATTTAACCCCACGTCCGTCGCCTCGAGGGCCTGCTACGAAGCACTCCGCATGCTCGTAATTCCCCCAACGATTTGGCCCTCGCGTAGAATGCAACATCGTTAGCTTCACCGCCCACACAGTCGAGCTTGTGTAGCCACATCCCAGCTCATTATCCCACGATTTTTCTCATTTCGTTGCCCATGTTTTTCCCATCGATAAGGCCTTGGCAGCAGAGGTGTCACGCCTTGCCCAGGCCGGCCGTGTGGCTCGCTCATTACTAACACCCGACGATCGTGTCGTCGATCGCGCTACGCAACGAGCCCGCCTAGGCAAGCTTGATCGTCGGAATTCAATGCCACGTCCGTCGCCTCGAGGGCCTGCGACAAAGCACTCCGCATGCTCGAAATTCCCCCAACGATTTGGCCCTCGCGTAGCTTGCATCATCGTTAGCTTCACCGCCCACACGGTCAAGCTTGTGTAGCCACATCCCAGCTCATTATCCCATGATTTTTCCCATTTTGTTGCCCATGTTTTTCCCATCGATGAGGCCTTGGCAGCAGGGGTGTCACGCCTTGCCCAGGCTAGCCGTGTGGCTCGCTCGTTGCTAACGGTCGACGATCGTGTCGTCGATCGCGCTGCGCAACGAGTCCGCCTAGGCAAGAGTAAGCGTCGGGATCTAACCCGACGTCCGTCGCCTCGAGGGACTGCGATGAAGCACCCCGCATGCTCAAAATTCCCCCAAACGATTTGGCCCTCGCGTAGCATGCATCATCGTTAGCTTCACCGGCCACACCATCGAGCTTGTGTAGCCACATCCCAGCTCATTATCCCACAATTTTTCTCATTTCGTTGCCCATGTTTTTCCCATCGATCAGACCTTGGCAGCAGGGGTGTCACGCCTTGCCCAGGCCGGCCGTGTGGTTCGCTCATTGCTAACGGTCGACAATCATGTCGTCAATCGCGCTACGCAACGAGCCCGCCTAGGCAAGCCTGATCGTCAAGATTCAACCCCACGTCCACCGCCTCGAGGGCCTGCGATGAAGCAGTCCGCATGCTCAAAATTCCCACCAACGATTTAGCCCTCGCGTAGCATGCATCATCGTTAGGATCACCGCCCACACTGTCGAGCTTGTGTAGCCACATCGCAGCACATTATCCCACGATTCTTCTAATTTCGCTGCCCACATTTTTCCCATCGATGAGGCCTTGGCAGTAGGGGTGCCACGCCTTGCCCAGGCTGGCCGTGTGGCTTGCCCATTGCTAACGGCCGACAATCGTTTCGTCGATCGCGCTGCGCAACGAGTCCGCCTAGGCAAGCCTTGGCATCGGGATCCAGCCCCGCGTCCGCGGCCTCGAGGGCCTGCGACGAAGCACTCCGGATTATCAAAATGCCCCCATCGATTTGGCCCTCGCGTAGCATGCATCCCCGTTAGCTTTGCTGCCACCCCGTCGAGCTTTTTTAGCCACATCCCAGCTCATTATCCTATGATTTTTCTCATTTCGTTGCCCATGTTTTTCCCATCGATGAGGCCTTGGCAGCGCAGAGAGCGAGCCAGGGGAGCCACGTCACATGGACTCTGGGCATTGGAGGCATGCGCACGTAGCGCCCAGCAGGCACGGCATGGGCCAAGTGCCCAGCGTGTGGCAGAGGAGGGCGCATCAGCCAGGCCACAGGCGCCCATCACGAGCCAGCCCCCTCGTCCCTGTCCCTCGACCGAGAGCCCAGCGAGCGAGCCAGGGGAGCCACGTCGCACAGACCCTGGGCATGGGAGGCATGCCCAGGCAGCCCCCAGCAGGCACGGCATGGGCCAAGTGCCCAGCGTGCGGCAGCGGTAGGCTCGCCAGCGAGGCCACGGGCGCCCATCACGAGCCAGCCCCCTCGTCCCTGTCCCTCGACTTAGTGCCCAGTGAGCGAGCCAGGGGAGCCATGTCGCACAGACCCTGGGCACGGGAGGCATGCCCAGGCAGCCCCCAGCAGGCACGGCATGGCCAAAGTGCCCAGCGTGTGGCAGCGGTGGGCGTGCCGGCGAGGCCACGGGCGCCCATCACGAGGCAGCCCACTCGTCCCTGTCCCTCGACTTAGTGCGCAGGGAGTGAGCCAGGGGAGCCACGTCACATGGACTCTGGGCATGGGAGGCATGCCCAGGTAGCGCCCAGCAAGCACGGCATGGGCCAAGTGCCCCGCGTGCGGCAGAGGAGGGCACGCCAACTAGGCCCCAGGCCCCCATCGCGAGCCAGCAACTTAGTCCCTTTCCCTCGACAAAGTGCCTGGCGAGTGAGCCAGGGGAGTCATGTCGCATAGACCCTGGGTGCAGGAGGCATGCCCAGGAACCCCCCAGCTGGCACCGCATGGGCCAGGTGCCCATCGTGCAGCAGCGGTGGGCGCGCCAGCCAGGCCACGGGCGCCCATCGTGAGCCAGCCCCCTCGTCCCTGTCCCTCGACTAAGTGCCCAGCGAGCGAGCCAGGGGAGCCACGTCGCAGAGACCCTGGGCACGGGAGGCATCCCAAGGCAGCCCCCAGCAGGCACGCCTCGGGCCAAGTGCCCAGCGTGAGGCAGCGGTGGTTGCGCCAGCCAGGCCACGGGCGCCCATCGCAAGCCAGCCCCCTTGTCCCTGTCCCTCGACTTGGTGCCCAGCGACCAAGCCAGGGGAGCCGCGTTGCACGGACCCTGGGCATGGGAGGCATGCCCAGGCAGCCCCCAGCAGGCACGGCATGGGCCAAGCGCCCAGTGTGCGGCAGCAGTGTGCGCGCCAGCCAGGACACAGGCGCCCATCGCGAGCAAGCCCCCTTGTCCCAGTCCCTCGACTAAGTGCCCAGCGAACGAGCCAGGGGAGCCGCGTC
This sequence comes from Moringa oleifera, assembly GCA_021397835.1. Classification (NCBI taxonomy): domain Eukaryota; kingdom Viridiplantae; phylum Streptophyta; class Magnoliopsida; order Brassicales; family Moringaceae; genus Moringa; species Moringa oleifera. Next base: position 881,877 of record JAJFZO010000885.1, on the reverse strand, counting down.
GCACAGACCCTAGGCATTGAAGGCATGCCCAGGAAGCCCCCAGTAGGCACGGCATGGGCCAAGTGCCCAGTGTGCGGCATCGGTGGGTGCACCAGCCAGGCCACAGGTGCCCATCGCGAGCCAGTCGCCTCGTCCCTGTCCCTCGACTTAGTGCCCAGCGAGTGAGCCAGGGGAGCCACGTCGCACGGACCCTGGGCACGGGATGCATACCCAGGAAGCCCCCAGCAGGAACGGCGTGGGCCAAGTGCCCAGCATGCAGCAGCTGTGGGTGCGCCAGCCAGGCCACAGGCGACCATCGTGACCCAGCCTCCTCGTCCCTGTCGCTTGACAAAGTGCCAGGCGAGCGAGCTAGGGGAGCCATGTCGCATGGACCCTGGGCATGGGAGGCATGCCCAGGCAGGCCCCAGCAGGCACGGCATGGGCCAAGTGCCCAACGTGTGGCAGAGGAGGGCGCCCCAGCCAGGCCTCAGGTGCCTATCGTGAGCCAGCCCCCACGTCCCTATCCCTCGACTTGAAGCCCAGCGACCGAGCCAGGGGAGCCGCGTCGCACGGAGCCTGGGCACGGGAGGCATGCCCAGGATGCCCCTAGCAGGCACGGCATGGGCCAAGTGCCCAGTGTGTGGCAGAGGAGGGTGCGCCAGCCAGGCCTCAGGCGCCCATCGTGAGCCAGCCCCCTCTTCCCTGTCCCTCGACTTAGTGCCCAGCGAGTGAGCCAGGGGAGCCGCGTCGAATGGACCCTGCGCACGAGAGGCATGCCCCAGAAGCCCCCTTGTCCCAGTCCCTCAACTAAGTGCCCAGCGAACGAGCCAGGGGAGCCGCGTCGCACAGACCCTGGGCATGGAAGGCATGCCTAGGCAGCCCCCAGCAGGCATGGCATGGGCCAAGTGCCCAGTGTGCGGCAGCGGTGGGCACGCCAGCCAGGCCACAGGCGCCCATCGCGAGCAAGTCGCCTCACCCCTGTCCCTCGACTTAGTGCCCAGCGAGCGAGCCAGGGGAGCCACGTCGCACGGACCCTGGGCACGGGAGGCATGCTCCGGCTGCGCCCAGCAGGCACGGCATGGGTCAAGTGCCCAGCGTGCGGTAGAGGTGGGCGCGCCAGCGAGGCCACGGGCGCCCATCGCGAGCCAGCCCCCTCGTCCCTGTTCCTCGACTTAGTGCCCAGCGAGCGAGCCAGGGGAGCCGCGTCGCACGGACCCAGGGCAAGGGAGGCATTCCCAGGCAGCCCCCAGTAGGCAAGGCATGGGCCATGTGCCCAGTGTGCGGCAGCGGTTGGCGCGCCAGCCACGCCACAGGCGCCCATATCAAGCAAGCCCCCTCGTCCCTGTCCCTCGGTTAAGTGCCCAGCGAGCGAGCCAGGTGAGCTGCGTCGCATGGACCCTGGGCACGGGCGGCATGCCCCAGCACCCCCCAGCAGGCACGTCATGGGCCAAGTTCCCAACGTGCGGCAACAGTGAGCGCGCCAGCGAGGCCACAGGCGCCCATCGCGAGCCAGCCCCCTCGTCCCTATCCCTCGACTTAGTGCCCAGCGAGCGAGCCAGAGGAGCCGCATCGCATGGAGCCTGGGCACGGGAGGCATGCCCAGGAAGCCCCCAGCAGGCACGGCATGGGCCAAGTGGTCAGCGAGCGGCAGCAGTGGGCGCGCCAGCCAGGCCACAGGCGCCCATCCTGAGCCAGCCCCCTCGTCGCTGTCCCTCGACTTAGTGCCCATCGAGCGAGCCAGGGAAGCCTCGTCGCACGGACACTAGGCGCAGGAGGCATGCCCAGGCAGCCCCCAGCAGGCACGGCATGGGCCAAGTGCCCAGCGTGCTGCAGCGGTGGGCGCGCCTGCGAGGCCACAGGCGCCCATCGCGAGCCAGCCCCCTCGTCCCTGTACCTCGACTAAGTGCCCAGCAAGCGAGCCAGGGAAGCCGCGTGGCACGGACCCTGGGCACGGGAGGCATGCCCAGGCAGCCCCAAGAAGGTACGGCATGGATCCTGGGCACCGAACGCATGCCCCATTAGGACCCATCAGGCATGGCATGGGCCAAGTGGCCAGCGTGTGGAAGAGGTTGGCGCTTCAGCCAGGCCACGAGTGCCCATCGCGAGCCAGCCCTCTCGTCCCTGTCCCTCGACTTAGTGCCCAGTAAGCGAGCCAGGGGAGCCGCATTGCATGGACCCAGGGCACAGGAGGCATGCCCAGGTTGCCCCCAGCGGCACGGCATCGGCTGCTCGCCCAGCGTGCAGCAGCGGTGGGTGCGCCAGCCAGGCCACAGGCGCCCATCGCGAGCAAGCGCCCTCGTCCCTGTCCCTCGATGTAGGGCCCAGCGAGCTAGCCAGGGGGGCTGTGTTGCACGGACCCTGGGCCTGGGTGTCACGCCCAGGCAGCCCCCAGCAGGCACGGCTTGGGCTGCTCGCCCAGCGTGCGGCAGTGGTGGGCGCGCCAGCCAGGCCACGGGCGCCCATCGTGAGCCAGCCCCCACGTCTCTGTCCCTCGACGTAGTGCCCAGCGAGCGAGCCAGGGGGGCCACGTCGCACGGAACCTGGGCATGAGTGGCACGCCCAGGCAGCGCCCAGCAGGCATGGCATGGGGTGTTCGCCCAGCTTGCGGAAGCGGTGGGTGTGCCAGCCTGGCCGCGGGCGCTTGTCGTGAGCCAACCCCCTCATCCTTGCCCCTCCACTGATGGCCCAGTGTTCGAGGCAGGGGTGCCGCGTCGCACGGACCCTTGGCAGGGGTGGCACGCCCATGTAGCCCCCGGCAGGCACGGCATTGGTGGCTCACCCAGCGTGAGGCAGCGGTGGGCGCGCCAGCCAGGCCGCGGGCGCCCATTGCGAGCCCGTCCCCTCGTCCCTGCCCCTTGACTGACTGCCCAGCGTACGAGCCTGGGGTGGCGCGTCGTACGGACCCTGGGCACGGGAGGCATGCCCCGGCATCCCCCAGCAGGTACGGCATGGGCCAAGTGCCCAGCGAGCGGTAGAGGTGGGCGCGCCAGCCAGGTTGAGGGCGCCAATAGCGAGGCAGCCCCCTCGTCCCTGCCCCTCGACATACTGCCCAGCGTGCGAGCCAGGGGTGCCGCGTCGCACAGACCCTGGGCACGGGTGGCATGCCCAGCCAGCCCCCAGCAGGCACGGCATGGGCTGCTCGCCCAGCATGCGGCAGAGTTTGGTGCGCCAGCAAGGCCGAGGGCGCCTATAGCGAGGGAGCCCCCGCGTCCCTGCCCCTCGACTGACTGCCCAGCGTGCGAGCCAGGGGTGCCATGTCGCACGGACCCTGGGCACGGGTGGCATGCCCAGCAATCCCCCAGCAGGCACGGAATGGGCTGCTCGCCCAGCGTGCGGCAGCGGTGGCGCGCCAGCCAGTCCGAGGGCGCCAATAGCGAGCCAGCCCCCTCGTCCCTGCCCCTAGACTGACGGCCCAGAGTGCGAGCCATAGGTGCCGCATTGCACGGACCCTGGGAATGGGTGGCATGCCCAGCCAGCCCCCAGCAGGCACGGCATGGGCAGCTCACCCAGCGTGCGGCAACGGTTGGCGCGCTAGCCAGGCTGAGGGCCACAATAGCGAGCCAGCCCCCTTGTCCCTGCCCCTCGACTGACTGCCCAGCGTGCGAGCCAGAAGTGCCGCATCGAACGGACCTTGGGCACGGGTGACATGCCCATCCAGCCCCCAGCAGGCACGGCATGGGCTTCTTGCCCAGCGTGCGGCAGCGGTGGGCGCGCCAGCCAGGCCGCGGGCGCCAATCGCGAGCCAGCCCCCTCGTCCCTGTCCCTCGACTAAGTGCCCAGCGAGCAAGCCTGGGTAGCCATGTCGCATGGACCCTGGGCAAGGGAGGCATGCCCCGGCATCCCCCAGCAGGCACGGCATGGGCCAAGTGCCCAGCGTGCGGTAGAGGTGGGCGTGCCAGCCAGGCAGAGGGCGCCAATAGCGAGCCAGTCCCCTCTTCCCTGCCCCTCGACTGACTGCCCAGCGTGCGAACCATGGGTACCGCATCGCAGGGACCCTGGGCACAGGTGGCACGCCCAGCCAGCGCCCAGCAGGCACGGCATGGGCTGCTCGCCCAGCGTGCGGCAGCAGTTGGCGCGCCAGCAAGGCCGAGGGCACCAATAGCGAGCCAGCCCCCTCGTCCCTGCCCCTCGACTGACTGCCCTGCATGCGAGTTAGGGGTTCCGCGTCGCACGGACACTGGGCACGGGTGGCACACCCAGCAAGCCCCCAGCAGGCACGGCCTGGGCTGCTCGCCCAGCGTGCGGCAGCGGTTGGCGCGCCAGCCAGGCCGAGGGAGCCAATAGCAAGCCAGTCCCCTCGTCCCTGCCCCTCCACTGACTGCCCAGCGTGCAAGCCAGAGGTGCCGCGTCGCACGGAGCCTGGGCACGGATAGCATGCCCAGCCAGCCCCCAGCAGGCATGGCGTGGGCTGCTCGCCCAAAGTGCGGCAGCGGTGGGTGCCCCAACCAGGCCGCAGGCGTCCAACTCGAGCCAGCCCCCTCGTCCCTGTCCCTCGACTAAGTTCCCAGCAAGCGAGCCTGGGGAGCTGCACCGCACGGACCATGGGCACAGGAGTCATGCCCTGGCATCCCCCAGCAGGCACGGCATGGGCAAAGTGCCCAGCGTGCGGTAGAGGTGGGCGCGCCAGCCAGGCCATAGGGGCCAATAGCGAGGCAGCCCCCTCGTCCCTGCCCCTCGACTGACTGCCCAGCGTGCGAGCCAGGGGTGCTGCGTCGCACAGACCCTGGGCACGGGTGGCATGCCCCGGCATCCCCCAGCAGGCACAGCATGGGCCAAGTGCCCAGCGTGCGGTAGAGGTGGGTGCGCCAGCCAGGCCGAGGACGCCAATAGCGAGCCAGTCCCCTCGTCCCTGCCTCTCGACCGACTGCCCAGCGTGCGAGCCAGGGGTGCCGCGTCGCACGGACCCTGGGCATGGGTGGCATACCCAGCCAGCGCCCAGCAGGCTCGGCATGGGCTTGTCACCCAGCGTGCGGCAGCGGTTGGCGCGCTAGCCAGGCCGAGGGCGCCAATAGCGAGCCAGCCCCCTCGTCCCTGCCCCTCGACTGACTGCCAAGCATGCGAGCCAGGGGTGCGATGTCGCATGGACCCTGGGCACGGATGGCATGCCCAGCCAGCCCCCAGCAGGCACGGCCTGGGTTGCTCACCCAGCTGCGGCAGCGGTTGGCGTGCCAGCCAGGCCAAGGTTCCCAGTAGCGAGCGAACCTCCTCGTCCCTGCCCCTTCACTGACTGCCCAGCGTGCATGCCAGGGGTGCCATGTCGCACGGACCCTGGGCACGGGTGGCATGCCCTGCAAGCCCCCAGCAGGCATGGCATGGGCTGCTCGCCCAAAGTACGGTAGCGGTGGGCGTGCCAGCAAGGCCGCGAGCTCCCATCTCGAGCCAGCCCCCTCGTCCCTGTCCCTCGACTAAGTGCCCAGCGAGCGAGCCTGGGGAGCCGCATCACATGGACCCTGGGCACGGAAGTCATGCCCCAGCATCCCCCAGCAGACACGGCATGGCCCTAGTGCCCAGCGTGCGGTAGAGGTGGGCGTGCCAGCCAGGCCATAGGCGCCAATAGCGAGGCAGCCCCCTCGTCCCTGCCCCTCGACTGACTGCCCAGCATGCGAGCCAGGGGTGCCGTGTTGCACGGACCCTGGGCACGAGTGGCATGCCCCGGCATCCCCCAGTAGGCATGGCATGGGCCAAGTGCCCAGCATGCGGTAGAGGTGGGCCGCAGGTGCCCTTCGCGAGACAGCCCCCTCATCCCAGCCCCTCGACTGGCTGCCCAGCATGCGACCCAGTGGTGCCGCATCGCATGGACCCTGGGCACAGGTGGCATGCCCAGGCAGCCCCCAGCAAGCACGGCATGGGCTGCTCGCCAAGCATGTGGCAGCGGTGGGCGCGCCAGCCAGGTCGCGGGCGCCCATCGCGAGCCAGCCCCCTTGTCCCTGCCCCTTGACTGACTGCCCAGCGTTCGAGCCAGGGGTGCCGCGTCGCAAGGACCATAGGCATGGGTGGCACACCCTGCAGCCACCAGCAGGCACGGCATGGGCTACACGCCCAGCGTGCGGCAGCAGTGGGTGCGCCAGCCAGGCCGCGGGCGCCCATCGCGAGCCAGCCCCCTCATCCCTGCCCCTCGACTGACTGCCTAGCCTCTGAGCCAGGATGCCGCATCGCACGGACCCCGTGCATGAGTGGCACGCCAAGGCAGCCCACAGAAGGCACGGCATGGGCTACTCTCACAGCGTGCAGCATCGGTGGGCGTGCCAGCCAGGCCACGGGCGCCCATCTCGAGCCAGCCCCCTCTTCCCTGCCCCTTGACTGACTGCCCAGCATTCAAGCCATGGGTGCCGCATCGCAAGGACCATGGGCATGGGTGGCACACCCTGCAGCCACCAGCAGGCACGGCATGGGCTACACGCCCAGCGTGCGGCAGCAGTGGGTGCGCCAGCCAGGCCGCGGGCGCCCATCGCGAGCCAGCCCCCTCATCCCTGCCCCTCGACTGACTGCCCAGCCTCTGAGACAGAATGCCGCATCGCACGGACCCCGTGCATGAGTGGCACGCCCAGGCAGCCCACAGAAGGCACGGCATGGGCTACTCTCACAGCGTGCAGCATCGGTGGGCGTGCCAACCAGGCCACGGGCGCCCATCTCGAGCCAGCCCCCTCTTCCCTGCCCCTCGACTGACAGCCCAGAGTGCGAGCAAAGGGTGCCGCATCGCGCTCTCCCTGGGCACGGGTGGCACACCCAGGCAGCCATCAGAAGGCACGGCATGGGCTGCTCGCCCAGCGTGTGGCAGCGGTGGGCGCGCCAGCTAGGCCGCGGGTGCCCATCTCGAGCCAGCCCCCTCGTCCCTGCCCCTCGACATACTGCCCAACGTGGGAGCCAGGGGTGCCGCGTCGCACAGACTCTGGGCATGGGTGGCACGCCCAGGCAGCCCCCAGCAGACACGGTATGGGCTGCTCGCCCAGCGTGCGGCAGCGGTGGGCACGCCAGCCAGGCCGCAGGCGCCCATCGCGAGCGAGCCCCCACGTCCCTGTCCCTCGACGTAGTGCCCAGCGAGCGAGCCAGGGGGGCCACGTCGCATGGACCCTGGGCACGAGTGGCATGCCCAGGAAGTGCCCAGCAGGCACGGCATGGGCTGCTCGCCCAGCGTGCGTAGGCGGTGGGCGCGCCAGCCACGCCGCGGGCGCCCATCGCGAGCCAGCCCCATCGTCCCTGCCCCTCGACTGACTGCCCAGTGTGCGAGCCAGGGGTAACGTGTCGCACGGACCCTGGGCATGGGTGGCACACTCAAGCAGCCCCCGGCAGGCACGGCATGGGCTGCTTGCCCAGCTTGTGGCAGCGGTGGGCGAGCCAACCAGGCCGCGGGCGCCCATCGAGAGCCAGCCTCCTCGTCCCTGCCCCTCGACTGACTGCCCAGTGTGTGAGCCAGGGATGCCGCGTCGCACGGACCCTGGGCATGGGAGGCATGCTCCGGCATCCCCCAGCAGGCACAGCATGGGCCATGTGCACAGCGTTCGGTAGAGGTGGACGCGCCAATAGCGAGCCAGCCCCCACGTCCCTGACCCTAGACTGACTGCCCAGCGTGCAAGCCAGGGGTGCCGCGTCGGACGGACCCTGGACACGGGTGGCATGCCCAGCCAGCCACCAGTAGGCACGGCTTGGGCTGCTCGCCCAGCGTGCAGCAGCGGTTGGCCCGCCAGCCAGGCCAAGGGCGCCAATAGCGAGCCAGCCCCCTCGTCCCTGCCCCTCGACTGACTGCCCAGCTTACGAGCCAGGGGTGCCGCGTCGCACGAACCCTGGCAACAGGAGGCATGCCCTGGAATCCCCCAGCAGGCACGGCATGAGCAAGTGCCCAGTGTGCGGTAGAGGTGGGGGCGCCAGCCAGGCCGAGGGTGACCATAGCGAGGAAGCCCTCGGCCCTGCCCCTCGACTGACTGCCCAGCGTGCAAGCCAGGGGTGCCGCATCGCACGGACCCTGGGCACGGGTGGCATGCCCAGCCAGCCACCAGCAGGCACGGCATGGGCTGGTCGCCCAGCGTGCGGCAGCGGTTGGCGCGCTAGCCAGGCCGAGGGCGCCAATAGCGAGCCAGCCCCCTCGTCCCTGCCCCTTGACTGACTGCCCAGCGTGCGAGCCAGGGGTGCCGCGTTGCACGGACCCCGGTCATGGGTAGCACACCCAGGAAGCCCCCAGCAGGCACGGTATGGGCTGCTCGCCCAGCGTGTGACAGCGGTGGGCATGCCAGCATGGCCACGGGCACCCATCGCGAGCCAGCCCTCTCGTCCCCGCCCCTCGACGGACTGCCCAGCGTAGAAGCCAGTGGTGCCGCATCGCACGGACCCTGGAAACGGGTGGCATGCCCAGGAAGCCACCAGCAGGCACGGCATGGGCTGCGCACCCAGCGTGTGGCAGCGGTTGGTGCGCTATCAAGGCCGTGGGTGCCCATCGCGAGCCAGGCCCCTCGTCCCTGCCCCTCGACTGACTGCCCAGCATGCGAGCCAGGTGCGCTGCGTCGCACGGACCCTGGAAACTGGTGGAATGCCTAGGCAGCCCCCAGCAGGCATGGCATGGGCTGCTCGCCCAGCGTGTGGCAGCGGTGGGCGCGCCAGCCAGGCCGCAGGTGCTAATTGCGAGCCAGCCCCCTCGTCCCTGCCCCTCGACTGACTACCCAGCGTGCGAGCCAGGGGTGCCATGTCGCACGGACCCTGGCCATGGTTGGCACACCGAAGCAGCCCCCAGCAGGCACAGCGTGGGCTGCTCCCCCAGAGTGCAGCAGCGGTTGGTGCGCCAGCAAGGCCGTGGGCGCCCATCGAGAGACAGCCCCCTCGTCCCTGCCCCTCGACTGACAGCACCGCATGCGAGCCAGGGTGCCGTGTCGCATGGACCCTGGGCACGGGTGGCACACCGAGGCAGCCCCTAGCTGGCACAGCATGGGATGCTCGCCCAGCGTGCGGCAGTGGTGGGCGCGCCAGCCAGGCCGTGGGCGCCCATCGCGAGCTAGCCACCTCGTCCCTGCCTCTCGACTGACTGCCCAGCGTTCGAGCCAGGGGTGCCGCGCCGCACGGACCCTGGGCACGAGTGGCACCCCCAGGCAGCCCCCAGCTTGCACGGCATGGGCTGCTCGCCCAGCGTGCGGCGGCGGTGGGTGCGCCAGCCAGGCTGCGGCTGCCCATCGCGAGCCAGCCCCCTCGACCTTGCCCCTCGACTGACTGCCCAGCGTGCGAGCCAGGAGTGCTGCATCGAACGGACCCTGGGCACGGGTGGCACACCCAGGCATCCCCCAGCAGACACGGCATGGGCTGCTCGCACAGCGTGCGGCAGCGGTGGGCGCGCCAGCAAGTCCGCGGCTGCCCAACGCGAGCCAGCGCCTTCGTCCCTGCCCCACGACTGACTGCCCAGCGTGTGAGCCAGGATGCCGCATTGCACGGACCCTGTGCACGGGTGGCACGCCCAGACAGTACCCAGAAGGCACGGCATGGGCTACTCGCCCAGCGTGCAGCAGCGGTGGGCGCGCCAGCAAGGCCGCGGGCGCCCATCGCGAGCCAGCCCCCACGTCCCTGTCCCTCAACTAAGTGCCCAGCAAGCGAGCCAGGGGGGTCGCGTCACACAGACCCTGGGCACGGGTGGCACACCCAGCAAGCCCCCAGCAGGCACGGCATGGGCTGCTTGCCCAGTGTGCGGCAGCGGGTGGCGCGCCAGCCAGGCCGAGGGCGCCAATAGCGAGGCAGCCCCCTCGTCCCTGCCCCTCGACTGACTGCCCAGCATGCGAGCCAGGGGTGCCACATCGCACGGACCCTGGGCATGGGTGGCATGCCCAGGTAGCCCCCAGCAGGCATGGCATGGGCTGCTCGCCCAACGTGCGGCAGTGGTGGGTGCGCCAGCCATGCCGCAGGCACCCATCGCGAGCCAGCCCCCTCTGCCCGGCCCCTCGACTGACACCCCAGCGTGCGAGCCAGGGGTGCCGCGTCGCACTGACCCTGGGCATGGGTGGGATGCCCAGGCGGCCCCCAGAAGGTACGGCATGGGCTGCTCGCCCAGCATGTGGCAGCGGTGGGCGCGCCAGCAAGGCCGCAGGCCCCAATCGCAAGCCAGCCCCCACGTCCCTGTCCCTCGACTAAGTGCCCAGCGAGCGAGCCAGGGGGGCCGCATCACACAGACCCTGGGCACGAGTGGCACACCAAGGCAGCCCCGAGCAGGCACGGCATGGGCCGCTCACCCAGCCTGCGGCAGCGGTGGGCGCACCTGCCAGTCCCCACGTCCCAGTCCCTCGATGTGGTGCCCAGCGAGCGAGCCAGGGGGGCCGCGTCACACATTTCCTGGGCATAGGTGGCACACCCAGGCAGCCCCCAGCAGGCACGGCATCAGATACTCACCCAGCATGCGGCAGCGATGGCCGTGCCTGCCAGGCCGCAGGAGCCCAACGCGAGCCTGCCCCCTCATCCCTGCCCCTCGACTGACTTCCCAGCGTACGAGCCAGGGGTGCCGCGTCGCACGGACCCTTGGCACGGGAGGCATGCCCCGGCATCCCCCAGAAGGCACGGCATGGGCCAAGTGCCCAGTGTGCGGTAGAGGTGGGCGTGCCAGCCAGGCCGAGGGCGCCAATAGCGAGGCAGCCCCCTCGACTGACTGCCCAGCGTGCGAGCCAGGGGTGCCACGTCGCATGGACCCTGGGCACCGGTGGCATGCCCAGCTAGCCCCCAGCAGGCACGGCATGGGCTGCTCGCCCAGTGTGCGGCAGAGGTTGGCGCGCCAGCCAGGCCGAGGGCGCCAATAGCGAGGCAGGCCCCTCGTCCCTGCCCCTTGTCCCGGCCCCTCGACTGACTGACCAGCATGCGAGCCAGGGGTGCCACATCGCACGGACCCTGGGCACGGGTGGCATGCCCATGCAGCCCCCAGCAGGCACGGCATGGGCTGCTCGCCCAGCGTGCGGCAGCGGTGGGTGCACCAGCCAGGCCGCGGGCGCCAATAGCGAGCAATCCCCCTCGCTCCTGCCCCTCGACTGACTGCCCAGCGTGCGAGCCAGGGGTGCCGTGTCTCACCGAACCTGGGAATGGGTGGTACACCCAGGCAGCCCCCAGCAGGCACGGCATGGGCTGCTCGCCCAGCGTGCGGCAGTGGTGGACGCGCCGGCCAGGCCGCGGGCGCCAATAGCGAGCCAGCCCCCTCATCCCTGCCCCTCGACTGACTGCCCAGCGTGCGAGCCAGGGGTGCCGCGTCGCATGGACCCTGGGCATGGGTGGCATGCCCAGGCAGCCCCCAGCAGGCACAGCATGGGTTGCTCGCCCAGCGTGCGGCAGCGGTGGGTGCGCCAGCCAGGCTGCGGGCGCCCATCGCGAGCCAGCCCCCTCGTCCCTCCCCCTCGACTGACTGCCCAGCGTGGGAGCCAGGGGTGCCACGTCCTACAGACCCTAGGCATGGGTGGCATGCACAGGCAGCCCCTAGCAGGCACGGCATGGGCTGCTCGCCCAGCGTGCGGCAGCGGTGGGCGCGCAAGCCACGCTGCGGGCGCCCATCGGGAGCCAGCCCCCACGTCCCTGTCCCTCGACGTAGTGCCCAGCGAGGGAGCCAGGGGTACCGCGTTGCATGGACCCTGGGCATGGGTGGCACGCCCAGGCAGCCCCCAGCAGGGACGGCATGGGCCTCTCGCCCAGCGTAAGGCCGCGGTGGGCGAGCCAGGGAGGCCGCGGGCGCCCATCGCGAGCCAGCCTCCTCGTCTGTGCCCCTCGTCTGACTGCCCAGTGTGCGAGCCAGGGGTGCCATGTCGGATGGGTGGCACGCCCAGGCATCCCCCAGCAGGCACCGCATGGGCTGCTCGACCAGCGTGCGGCAGCAGTTGGCGCGCCAGCCAGGCCGCGGGCGCCAATCTCGAGCCAGCCCCCACATCCATGTCCCTCGGCATAGTGCCCAACGAGCGAGCCAGTGGTGCCGCATCGCACGGACCCTGGGCACGGATGGCATGGCTAGGAAGCCCCCAGCAGTCACGGCATGGGCTGCTCGCCCAGCGTAAGGCCGTGGTGGGCGAGCCAGCCAGGCCGCGGGCGCCCATCGCGAGCCGGCCCCCTCGTCCCTGCCCCTCGACTTACTGCCCAGCGTGCGAGCCAGGGGTTCCGCATCGCATGCACCCTGGGTATGGGTGGCACACCCAGGCAGCCCTAAGCAGGCACGGCTTGGGCTGCTCGCCCAGTGTACGGCGGCGGTGGGCACGCCAGCCAGACCGTTGGCCCCTATCGCGAGCCAGCCCCGTCGTCCCTGCCCCTCGACAGACTGCCCAGTGTGGGAGCCAGGGGTGCCGCGTCGCATGGACCCTGGGCACGGGTGGCATGCCCAGGCAGCCCCCAGCAGGCACGGCATGGGCTGCTCGCCCAGCGTGCGGCAGCGGTGGGCGCGCAAGCCACGCCGCGGCGCCCATCGCGAGCCAGCCCCCACGTCCCTGTCCCTCGACGTAGTGCCCAGCGAGGGAGCCAGGGGTACCGCGTCGCATGGACCCTGGGCATGGGTGGCACGCCCAGGCAGCCCCCAGCAGGGACGGCATGGGCTGCTCACTCAGCGTAAGGCCACGGTGGGCGAGCCAGCCAGGACGCGGGCACCCATCGCGAGCCAGCCCCTTTGTCCCTGCCCCTCAACTTACTGCCAAGCGTGTGAGCCAGGGGTGCCGCGTCGCATGCACCGTGGGACGGGTGGCATGCCGAGGCAGCCCCCAGCAGGCACGGCATGGGCTGCTCACCCAGCGTGTGGCAGCGGTTGGTGCGCCAACGAGGCCGCTGGCGCCCATCGCGAGCCAGCCCCCTCGTCTGATTGCCCAGGGTGCGAGCCAGGGGTGCTGCGTCGCACGGGTGGCATGCCCAGGCATCCCCCAGCAGGCACCGCATTGGCTGCTCACCCAGCGTGTGGCAGCGGTTGGCACACCAGCCAGGCCACGTGTGCCAATCTCGAGCAAGCCCCCACGTCCCTGTCCCTTGACGTAGTGCCCAGCGAGCGAGCCAGGGGGGCTGCGTCGCACAGACGCTGGGCATGGGTGGCACGCCCAGGCAGCCCCCAGCAGGCACAGCATGGGCTGCTCGCCCAGCGTGCTGCAGCGGTGGGTGCTCCAGCCAGGCCACGGGTGCCCATCGCGAGCCAGCCCCCTCGTCCCTGCCCCTCGACTGACTGCCCAGCGTGCGATCCAGGGGTGCCACGACGCATGGACCCTGGGCACGGATGGCATGCCCAGGCATCCCCCAGCAGGCACCGCATGGGCTGCTCGCCCAGCGTGTGGCAGCGGTGGGTGCGCCAGCCAGGCCACGGGTGCCCATCGCGAGCCAGCCCCCTCGTCCCTGCCCCTCGACTGACTGTCCTGCGTGCGAGGCAGGGGTGCCGCGTTGCAGCCCCAAGCAGGCACGGCATGGGCTGCTCGCCAAGCGTGCGGCAGCGGTGGGAGCGCCAGCCAAGCCGCGGGCGCCCATCGCGAGCCAGCCCCCTCGTCCCTGCCCCTCTTCTTGCTGCCCAGCGTACGAGCCAGGGGTGCCGGATCTCGTGGACCCCGGGCACGGGTGGCACGCCCAGGCTGCCCCCAGCAGGCACGGCATGGGCTGCTCGCCCAGCGGGGGGCAGCGGTGGGCGCGCCAACCAGGCCGCGGGCGACTATCGCGAGCCAGCCCCTTCGTCCCTGTCCCTCGACTAAGTGCCTAGCGAGCGAGCCTGGGGAGCTGCGTCGCATGGACCCTGAGCACAGGAGGCATGCCCCGGCATCCCCCAACAGGTACGGCATGGGCCAAGTGCGCAGCGTGCGAGCCATGGGGGCTGCGTTGCACGGACCCTGGGCACAGGTGGCACGCCCAGGCAGCCCCCAGTAGGCACGGCATCAGCTACTCGCCCAGCGTGCGGCAGCGGTGGGCGTGCCAGCCAGGCCGTAGGCGCCCATCGCGAGCCAGCCCCCTCGTCCCTGCCCCTCGACTGACTGCCCAGCATGCGAGCCAGGGATGCTGCGTCGCACGGACACTGGGCACGGGTGGCATGCCCAGGCAGCCCCCGGCAGGCACGGCATGGGCTGCTCGCCCAGTGTGCGGCAGTGGTTCGCGCCAGCTAGGCCGCAGGCGCCCATCGCGAGCCAGCCCCCACGTCCTTGTCCCTCGACGCAGATCCCAGCGAGTGAGCAAGGTGGGCCGCGTTGCACGAGCCCTGGGCACGGGTGGCGTGCCCAGGAAGCCCCCAGCAGGCACGGCATGGGCTGCTCGCCCAGCTTGCGGCAGAGGTGGGCGCGCCAGCCAGGCCGCGGGCGCCCATCGTGAGCCAGCCCCCTCGTCCCTGCCCCTCAACTTACTGCCCAGCGTGCGAGCCAGGGGTGCATCGTCGCATGGACCCTGGGCACGGGTGGCACGCCCAGACAGCCCCCAGCAGGCACGGCATGGGCTGCTCACCCAGCGTGCGACAGCGGTG